>JAMPIV010015724.1:0-519179 GCA_024509875.1 Oreohelix idahoensis | reverse complement strand
GTCTTTGCATGCCATAGCAGAGGATCGCAGAATAATGACCATGAAAAGACCTTTCTTCAAGATTTAACGACGCTCAGGGTACCGGTGAAAGATTTAATGAGCTATCCTAACAACAAGCAATACTTTATGATTTAGATGCGGAATTCAATTTGCTGTTCAAATAGGTGATTAACTATCAGTATTGTAGGGATTTTATGTCTACTACCTTATGGCTACAGACAAGTTCTAATCGTCTGCATCCAGAGTTTGTGCTTTCTACAAGAGCGAAAGCCAAAAGAGATAAAGAAATATGTCATAGCTAGGGCAGCAGTAAGTCAATGCGCACCCGGAAACCGATTCACAAGACAATAGTTGCTGAGAAAACCTTTCCAGCTTGTGTGGCTCAGATAAAAACTGAAAAGAAGCCATACAGACATCCACGGCCCCAGCTTAGACAGGTATGCGATAAAGATGGTGAAAATAAAGAATGAACGACAAAGATATTCCTCCTAAGAGACAGTACCCTTCTTTGTCCAGGCTACAGTAGAAGGGTTGTTATAAATGTGGCTTCAAGGCGTCATCTATCTTATCAGTTGGGAGGACCCAGGAGTGTCCCTTCAAACCCACAAAGAAGTCCATATGACCAGCCCCAAAGAAAAAATTATAATGGCAGTCCAAAGAGAATATGTTAAACGTTACGCAAATAGTCTAGGAATTAACAAATTATAGCCAAAAGAAAATAGTGAGGTGGTCAGACAACACCAAATAATAAATCGCAAGTGGCCAGTAATTAAGAACCACTATTTACGGGAAATGGCCACTGTCATAAAAGTAACAGTATTACAACGTAAACATATCTCCAAAGGATAAAATTTAGGGATAAAAAAAGAAGCCGTAAGTTACTAGAAGCATGATCGCCCACGCCGGCGGTCATCAACCCGCCATGGAAATTAAATTGCTGAAACGTTACCATTTGAACGGATGAGAACGGCGGATCAAAAGGAAAAAAAAATATGACTGAAAAAATTGCGTGAGACTTAGCAAGGGCTAAGAAGATGCAATTGGGGGGGGGGGGGGGGGGAGGGGGGGGGGTGGGGGGGGGGGGACGTGAAGGAAAAAATTCACGTCCCCAAATTGACACGAGGTACGGAAAGGGACGCTTATGCGATACCAACCTTTTATTTGAACTCAGCGGCAAAAATTCATTACAACGCAGATGCTTTGAAATATTACAAAAATTAAAAAAGTAACTTTTTCGTAATATTAATGTTAGGAATATAAAAATTAGCTGGCCGGATGGCCCATTCTGAGCAGTGAACTAATATGTTCTTAATTTTACAGACGGATAGATAATAACATGAAGACATTGACAACAAAAAAAAGACTGTGTTTGTTCACATCAGCGAAAGACTGCATTGAATCAAACAATTCAC
Organism: Oreohelix idahoensis; assembly: GCA_024509875.1. Taxonomy (NCBI): domain Eukaryota; kingdom Metazoa; phylum Mollusca; class Gastropoda; order Stylommatophora; family Oreohelicidae; genus Oreohelix; species Oreohelix idahoensis. The sequence continues at coordinate 517,767 of JAMPIV010015724.1, read as the reverse complement.
TAATTTGCACAAAAACCGCGACCTTGAGACTCAAGTGTCCAAATCTAATTAGAATGAAAGAGAGGACATTGGTGGGAGCTGTGGCTTAAAAATAAACTAACTTTAAAGACAAAAATTTGTAGAGGGGACGGATAGGTTGGTTCAAAAACCAAGTCCGTTTTTTGTGAAAACGCAAGTAGAGACGGGCGGACTAACCAGATAAAAATTCCATACTTATGACTGAAGCATGTTACTGAAATGACTTTAGTGTAGGAAATTTGAATTTGAAAAAAACACAAGGCATTGATTGGCCACAGACAATCATATTATCAGCGCTCAGACGCGCTTTTTTTTTGACATTCCTCAATAGTTTGTCCAGTGATATAGACACAGTAAATTTTAAGTGTGGTGATTTCCAATGAAGTAAATTTAAATAAGTTCAGGGACGCCATACTATAGCCAGCAGCTCAGCTGAGTTTTGCTAGCATTTCTGTGTTCTTTATTCATAATCTGGTAAGATTGAAATTATTTCTTTGTATATTTTAAATATTGTTTAATGTTTCGAGTGATTTGATACTGCCATATCGAAATCTAGCCTTACAACAAGTAAGGATTTGCTCTAAACCCCCCGCCCTAGTCAGGGTCTCGGGACCAACAATCTAAATAAACTCCAGCAAGGATTAGGAAGGACAGAGCAAGTGTTGAGATCAGTGGAACATATCACCTATCCTATCCTATGGCAAGAAGCTAATAAACATATTTCGGAATATGTAGTCTGGGAGAACTTATCCTATGTGAAACCAACTTGGTAAGATGTGTTGTATGGTCAGAGATATCTGACCCTGTCTAAGTCGTGGGATTGTAAATTGTTACGTGTAGAAGTGGCTCCTTAGTAAGGGTCTTGAACCTAACCCAAAATTTATTTCAGAGCTGTGAGTTTTTTTATGTTGACACCAAAAGGTGGTGTCAAATGCTGGGTAAATAATTGACAGTGAGGACCCGTGCAGTGTCGCATCTCGGCAGAACAGCCTTGTATTGCCCCCCAAGCACGGAGAGGTGGGGCCACCAGATTCCAGCACCAGAACTACTCTTTCAAAGTTACGTAAGCAGGCTGGTCTGCTGGATTTACACCAACTTCATAGACATAGCACCCAAAGTGAATTACTACTAAAACATCCCATTTCCTTCCATCATTAATGGACAATGTTTGGTAGGCATAGACAGGGAGGGATGAAGCCACCCCAACAGCACATCTATTCATCGTTCTCCCAGGGAAAATAAAATTATGAACTGTAGAAATATTAACTACTCGTGAAAATTGTATACGTACACACCTTTTATTTATCATGTCATTTATTCATGCCATTCACTCATAAATTCCAAAATCTTTCATATGTTCTGGCCAAAATAAAACCTTGGTTCAGAACAAATAAATTTAAAAAAAGATTTACTTTCTAAAATTTCACCAGCTGAATTTAGTTCATTGTGTTCTAAATTTTATTGATAATATTATATTATTTAATATCTGTGTGTGTGTGTTTGTATATGTCAATACAACACATTACATTCAGTACCCTAGATTTTAACGTAGCCACATTCATTAGAAAAAAAGATAGGTGTGAGGTCGTAGTGGTAGCAAGAAAGGCCTTCTGAAAATTCACAGCTACATTTTATCTCAGGAGCCTTCACAGCTGACCTCATACATCACACTTAGTAATATCACCATCATACAATACCATCAAAACCACTACATATATTTTTTTTGGGTCTTGTCCAGGATAATTAGCATAAACAGTAATATAAGGATCTCCTGGTGGGAGAAATAAAATTAGGGGAACAAAATTGTAAAATTCCCTTAAAATTAAAAGTGTCCCTTTAAATTAAAAGGGCAATTAGAAGTTTGTGAATCTTCACAGCCAGTGTTAGTTAATTAATTAATTAGAATTATTTTAGTCTAGAGTAATTATAAGTACTTTAGTGGTTGGAAATTTTACTTTGCTTATTGCTAGATTTGTTTAAAAAGTATGGCGGAGCTGGCAAAATTTAGATCAGCTGCTGTGCTGACCGCAAAGGAGATGGGAATGGATGGTCAGATTTTAATTCAATACGTAACGGCTGAATGTGATAAATATATTGAACGGGAAGAAAGAAGATTAGAAAAAGAGGCTGAAAGAAAATTAGAGTCTGAAAGGTTGGCTGAAGAGAAGAGGTTAGAGGCTGAGACTAAGAGGCTGCAGATTGAGGCAGAAGAAAAACGACAGCAAAGGGAGGCAGAAGATAAAAAGGCCGAAAGGGAGGCAAAAGATAAAAAGGCCGAAAGGGAGGGAGAAGATAGAAGGTTGCAAAGGGAGCACGAATTACGACTAAGGGAGCTGGAATTACAAGGCCAGGCTCCTGAAAATGGTGCCAGCCCTTTTGCCTCAGATGCTACGCCCAGTCTGGGAGCCTCAAACTCAGCTATGGGGTTTCATTTAGACCATTTTGTTGAAAAAGACGATGACATAGAGGGGTACCTAGGACGTTTCGAGTTATTAGCTACTACATATGGGTTAGAGAGAGAGAGGTGGAGTTTAAAGCTATCACAGGGACTGAGAGGTACTTCTTATGAAGTCTTCGCAAAAATGAACAGAGAAGACCAAGACAATTATGACATGTTAAAGCAGGCTTTGTTATTGAGGTACGAAAAAAATGGGGAATTTTATCGTAAGAAATTTAGAAATGCCAAACTGTTGTCTGGGGAGACATACCACCAATTCTCTGCCAGACTGGAAACCTATTTGGAGAAATGGACTGCTCTGGGGAAGACCCAAGATCTTAAAGAAATGATCATGATTGAGCAATTGAGAGAGTCCATGGCTCCAGACATGAGAAAATTCCTCATGGAACAAGGTGCAGAGAAATTGGGAGAGGTTTTAAATGTCGCTGAGAGGTATCAGGCAGCCCAGGCAGAGGTAAGTGGTGCTAAAAAGAAGCACATAGACAATTTTAAAGCTCCACAGCAATTTAATAAATTTGATAATAGAGAGCAAGGAAATAAAGGTAGGACAAACTTTGAACGGCCAAGAAATGACTACCGAGACAGAAACTCACAGTTCAGTGACCAAAAATTCAATGAAAGTAAACCGTTGAACCAAGGAAAAAGATGGTGTAAATGGTGCAAGAAAGATAACCATAACACCGAATTTTGTAGAAGGAAACCTTCAAACATTGCTGCAATGAAGTCGGGGACGCAAAGATTAAAGGTTAATCCTAATGGACAACAGGAACCTTATCACCCCCCAGTTTGTGAGGATGTTATTTGTAATGGGGTCAACATAAGGTGCCTTTATGATACAGGTTTGGATTATGATTCAGTTGTGAAGTCTAGCCTAGTGGACCCAAGTCAGTATACCACAGAAACAGTGGAAATACAAGGGGCGACTAAGGACATACCACTCATGACACTTCCCATCGCAAGGATAACGGTGAAAACTCGCTATGTGGAAGGAGAAATCAGAGCAGCAGTGATAGATGAACCAATCTACCCTCTGATATTGGGGTGTAGATACGTCTTCTTGGGGAATCCCGAGAGGCCTGTGATCATGGCGACAGTGCAGACCAGGTCACAGAAGAAGGAGGAAGAAGGTGAACCTATAAATGCTCATCCAGAGGAGATGAGGAAGGCGCAGGCTGAGAATAGGACACTCAAGCCATGTTTTAAAAAATTGCCCAAATGCCACACACCTCCGAGCAAGGGAGAATATTTCATAAAGAACAGATTATTATACAGGAAGACAGAAACTAGATCCACTGGTCACGGACAGTTAGTTCTTCCCAAGATATATAGGGCAAACTTAATAAGGAGCTTACATGTTGGAAAAGATGGTGACCATGAGAAAGTCGGTACCATCTGCCAAAAGATTGCTCGAAAATACTATTGGCCCGACGTAAATGTCGATGTTGAAAACTTTGTAGAAGCATGTGGCGTATTTCATGAGGGAACACCCACAAAGGGAAAATATGTGCAGGACCTAGAAACGCCACGGGGCAACTTTAGGCCTGAAAGGAAAACTAATTATACTCGGGTAGACAAAGTGGAATGGGAGCCCCCTTTTCACACCCAGTCTTCACTTGAATGGATTAACATGGCCACTATGCGACGAGTACAAAGAGTAAATTTTACCCAGGATAAGATGACAATCCCTCGGTCAGACTTATATAAACTGGAAGAACAGAAAAGAGAGCGAAGATCTCTCATAAGCAATCTCAAGTGGGGAGACAAACCCCAGAAAAAAATTGGTAGTGGTCGATTTGTGAGTGATGATTCTAGGAAGAAAATTCCTCATTTTAAAGCTTCTAATGGACGGGACCTGATGGGTTCCAAGAAAAATAAGTATGATAAATTAAAGATCCAGATGTAACTTTATTAAGGACCTGGACAGATGAGAAGGCGGAAGAGACTGTTACCTCATCTTATCAATACGTGAACGAACTGACCACTCGTTTGAAAGCTGGATGGAAACTGGCAAATGATAATTTGAAACAAGCCAGGAAGAAACATGCAGCATATTTTAATAGGAAGGCAAAGGACAGAGAACTAGCTGTGGGAGAGAAGGTGCTGCTTCTACTACCCGGTAGCCAGAATAAATTACAAATTGGATGACAAGGTCCATATACGGTTCTAGAGAAGGTGTCTAGAACAAACTATAAAATTGACAAAAAGGGGAAGGAGAAAGTTTATCATGTAAACCTGTTAAAGAAGTATCTGGACAGACCACTCCAGGAAAGCACCCCCTTACTGACCTTAGCTATCGCAACTCAAATGCAAAAGGAACCACTCACCTCACATGAATACCCATTACATCCTTGTGAAACAGCAGCACAGGTAAAAGTCAGTAAGCACCTGACTAAAAACCAGAGGGAGAGAGTACAACAGGTTCTGGAGGAACATACAGATGTATTAACAGATAAACCAGGCCATACAAATTTGCTACAGTATGACATGAAACTGGTAGACTCAAACCCAATCTGTATGAGAGCCTATTCTATTCCGTTCGCGAAGGAGAAGGCATTGAAGGAAGAAATAGATTATTTGTTGAAGGAGGGGATTATTTCGCACAGTGAATCATCTTTTAGTTCTAGTGTCGTTTTGTTGAGAAAACCGTCTGGGGAACACAGACTGTGCATAGATTACAGGAAACTGAATGCTGTCACAGAAGGACAAGTGGATCCATTACCAGACACAAAACAGTTATTTGCCAGACTGAACAAGGCAAAATACTTTTCAAAGGTGGATCTTAGTAAAGGCTATTACCAGATCCCAGTGAAGCCTGAAGTGAGACCTTATTTGGCTTTTAGCACTTCGGATGGACATTATGAATTCAATATGCTACCATTCGGATTGAAAAATGCTCCGAGTGTATTTTCAAGGATGATGCGCAAATTGTTGGATCCCCTGAATAACCCATGTATCACGAATTTCATGGATGATATTCTCGTCGCCACAGAGACATTTGAAGAACACATTGAAGCTCTAGAGATGTTATTTAATAGACTTAGGGAGGCGAACTTAACTGCTAGGCCAACAAAATGTTGTATTGGATGCAAAGAGTTGGAATTCTTGGGACACACTGTATATCAGGGTAACATGACCCCTGACCCCAAGAACTTGGAAAAACTGCAGAGAGCACCTAGACCACAAACAAAAAAGGACGTGCGATCATTCGTGTCGTTATGCGGATTTTATCAAAAATATATCAAAGATTTTAACTCTATTTGTGCTCCTCTGACTGATCTGACTCGCAAGGGACTTCCAGATAAAATTATTTGGACTGCACAATGTGAACTAGCGTTCCAAGACTTAAAGGAAAAACTGCCTGATTTGACACAGGACTTTGTCTTAAGAACCGATGCAAGTAATGTAGGACTCGGAGGGGCTTTGTTGCAAAGATCATCTTCACCTGATGGGGAACTGAAACCAGTCGCTTATGCAAGCCGCAAATTGAATAAGGCGGAACAAGGATACTCCACAAGCGAAAAAGAATGTTTAGCGTTAATCTGGGCAATAAAGAAGTTTCAAATCTATCTGTATGGTAAGACTTTTGTGGTCGAGACGGATCATCAGCCTCTCGTATTCTTATCTCAGGCTAAGCATGAAAACGCAAGATTGCTGAGGTGGTCTTTATTGCTTCAACCTTATCAGTTTAGTATCCAATATATCCCAGGCAAATTGAATGTCGGTGCAGATTTCCTCAGTCGGCACCCCTGTGATCAAAATTAGAGTAATGGCGTGAGGAGAGAATTTATCTATGTGTATCACTGGTTTTAGAACTTGCCGTAGGCATGTTTTCAAGTGGGGAGATGTGTCATAAAATTAACAGTGATACAACGTAAAAATATCTCCAAAAGATAAAATGTAGGGATAAAAAGAATGCGTAAGTTACTAGAAGGCATGATCGCCCACGCCGCGGGTCATCACCCGCCATGGAAATTAAATTGCTGAAACGGTTACCATTTGAACGGGATGAGAACGGCGGATCAAAAGGAAAAAAAAATATGACTGAAAAATTGCGTGAGACTAGCAAGGCTAAGGAGACGCAATTTGGGGGGGGGGGGGGGGGGGGGGGGGGGGCGGGGGGGGGGAAGGAAAAATTCACATCCCCAAATTGACACGAGGTACGGAAAGGGACGCTTATGCGATACCAAACCTTTTATTTGAATTCAGCGGCAAAAGCATTACAACGCCGATGCTTGAAATATTACAAAATTTAAAAAGTAACTTTTTTTTAATACTAATGTTAGGAATATAAAAATTAGCTGACCGGATGGCCCATTTTGAGCAGTGAAATGATATGCTTTTATTTATACAGACGGATAGATAATAATGAAGACATTGACAAAAGACTGTGTTGTTCACATCAGCGAAAGACTGCATTGAATCAAACATGTCACTAATTTGCACAAAAACCGCGACCTTGAGACTCAAGTGTCCAAATCTAGTTAGAATGAAAGAGAGGGACATTCTGTCGTGTGGTGAGTCACTGGGGCAACTACGACAGTAGTTTTTGCCAGGAATAGTCTATGAGATATTAGATATAAGGTCTCTAGAAATTGGCTCGTTAAGAAAGAAAAAAAGACCTATTCGAGATAGGGACAAGAAGACAGGAATGCGAATGCTTTCCACTAGACAGTGTTTTCTAATAAATTATGGAAAGAGTTCTGTTTCCCCACGACCTTAGCTTCTGCCCTTAGATCCCGTAAAGAAAAAGCCCCCAACCTCATCTGAGTAGAGAAAGGTTCCTATAGGTGAATATGTAACACCGACAGCACGAGTGATACATTAACAAACTCTTGATAATGATCAACTGATCGTTGGGTTTATTAATGAAATATCCACACATATAGGGTTAGTAATGGTTAGAACGTGATGATGGTGAAAGACGATTCACACAAAACACACAGATGAGATAATAAAATTACAGTTAATTAAGTAATAGTTAATTAAGGATGAACTGGTGTAGAGTGAAATGATGATGTGATATGATACGTGTTACCAAAATGGTGAGTACTCTACACAGTCCATGTGTCTCTAAATGCTTCTCCTAGATATGAGGATTCACATGTATGCATAAAATGTCCCAAGTTGTTATACGTTATGTCGAATGGGGTATCTCTAAGTCGAGGACGTTCTGATGAATACTGTTGTCGTACGGAGAACGCTGACGAGATATTTATGTATATTCCTTCACTGTTTGAGTATATCTCTGTAGTGTGGATCAACAGTTAATAGTTGTCATATGAACAAAAGGTCTGTGGTCTAATCTCCCGACGGTACTGGTCAGACTGGATATCTTCACGAAATGTTAGTGATATGTAGACTCATAATCTTGCGTATGTAGTCGTGATTCATATACTTTCGAGTCTGCTTCATAAAATGCGCTTAAGAGTGTGTTGCACGTGGTATAAATATGCGATTCCTCTTTTGAGCTCTTTTGCTTGACTTCAGATAATAATGATCTTTCGAGTGATTAGAGTTTATGATGACTCTGTATTGAACTTGTGATAACGATGTATTGAACTTGTGATAACTCTGTATTGAACTTGTGAGCAAGCAGTATATGGTGACGAAAAATGCTGCGTCCACCTTATGACTTGTGGGTGAGACAATATTCCTTTTAAATTGAGGAATGAAAGATGTCCTATGGCGAATTCTGCTAGCCAAATGTCCGTTTTTGATAACTTATTTCTGGTTAGACGTCAGACACGTTGCGTGTAGACTCAGACTTCTGATGAACTGAAGACACACAAAAGTCTTCGTAAGTTTTTCACATTTAACATCACTGGTTGACTTTCATTTAAACTACTGCTCATTATTCATCTCCCTCTCTCTGAGTTCAATTCTAATGATGTTAAATATCTTGTGCATGAGAGTGTGTGCATATGGGAGACTGTGATGATGATAAAGGTGAAATATGAACTATTAATTACCTTCTATCATCCTATCATCTTCTATGAAAATCTTCTGATTTTATTAATCAGTTATGCCAAGAATTATTTGAAACTTTATCTTCCGCACATTTTAGCTGTGAGGTTAAAATAAACAAAATTAAGAAAATGTATTAATAAGTATAAGATCTACTAACCTTCTTTTCCCTTCGCAAAATCCTTTAAGAACACAATTAATCACGGAACTGAATTATCATCCACTCTGAATAAACACGTGTATTAGGCTATGCGTTTTTGGGTTTGATCTCTTCCTCACAAGGTAAAAACCTGGACTGCCTCACTCTAGTAGATTATGCGGTATTATATATTTCTGGAAGTCACCCTGCCCAAGCTGGGCGTCCAATGTGGTCAACCCACGCTTGTCTGAACCGCGGCCACGTTTTCCCCTGGCCAATCTGGGCGTCCAATGTGGTGTCACAGAAATTACAGTTTGATTAGGATGACCATATGTGTTTTTACCAGATTTATCACGATACAATGTGGGCTTCAAATGATAATGTCAGGCATGTGGACTCAATCAAAGGACTTTATTTCCCCCGATGAAAGAACAAATGTGGTTCTCTAGATACCGGTCGCGAGTAATCACAACAATGAAATAGCAAATGTGGATCGCAAATATGAGATGAGAGAGCAAATGTCGGAGAAAATACAGTATGAAGAATGTAGGAAAAGATGGAGCAATAAGGCCTTTGCGCTCGTTTATCACAATAGCCCCTCCTCAAGTGTGATGTCAATCGTACTCAGGAGAGCTTAGACTTCTTGCTCGGGATTCTTTAATCCTTTTCCTCATCTTCGTTTTTTTCTCTCCGGTTTCCACCCTTTCCTCTACTTGTCCGTGCTCTTCGTCCTGCCTCATAGGATGACGGCTTAAAAAATCCGCTCCTACGTTATGTTTTCCTTGGATATAGTCCACTTGGAACGTGTAAGGTTGTAGAACAAGCGACCACCTCATCAGTCTAGCATTCAAATTCTTTGAATTGGCGAGGAAGGTCAGAGGTTGGTGATCACTCTGGATTGTAAATTTCCTTCCGTACAGGTATGCTTGAAATTTTTGTATTCCCCAGACGAGGGACAAACATTCCTTTTCGATTGTGGAATAGTTTTGTTCTGCTCGGTTTAACTTCCGACTCGCATATGCGACCGGAAATAGATTTGGGGGGCTTCTGTCATCTGGCTGTAGTAATGTAGCCCCGATTCCAATGTTACTGGCATCTGTGCGCAAGATGAATTTTCTAGTTAAATCCGGAAGCCGTAAAATAGGTTTTGTGGTGAGTTTCTCTTTTAAGAGTGCATATGCATGTTCACATTCTGCTGACCATGTCACTTTATCTGGGTTTCCTTTCTTGGTTAGCGACGTAAGCGGCGCACAGAGGCTATTAAAATCCTTTATATATCTCTGGTAGAATCCACAGAGAGATACAAATGACCGGACATCCCTTTTAGTGGACGGTCTCGGTGCATTTCTCAGCTTCTCAACGTTTCGAGTCTCGGGAAACATGGTCCCATGGGATATAGTATGTCCTAGGAATTCTAGCTGTTCACACCCAATTTGACATTTGGTTGGGCGGGCGGTTAGTCCCGCTTCTCTGAGTCTGTTAAACAGCAAGGATAGCGCTGATATATGTTCTTCAAACGATTCAGTAGCTACTAGGATATCATCCATAAAATTGCTGATGGCGGGATGATTCAAAGGATCCAATAACTTTCGCATCATCCTTGTGAAGACACTAGGAGCATTGTTCAGTCCAAATGGCATCACATTAAATTCGAAGTGTCCATCTGGAGTACTGAAGGCTAACAGATTCCTCACCTCAGCTTTTACCGGTATTTGATAGTACCCTTTACTGAGGTCGATCTTTGAAAAATAGCGAGCCCTGCTCAGCTTAGTAAATAGCTGGTTCTGGTCCGGTAACGGTTCTGGCTGGAACTGTGTTAACGCATTCAGCTGTCGGTAGTCGATGCACAGGCGGTGTTCTCCACTGGGTTTGCGTAACAGCACCACTCCCGCACTGTAAGGGGACTCCGACTTCGAAATTATGCCTTCCTTAAGTAAGTAATCAATTTCTTGCTTTAATGCCGTCGCCTTGGCATACGGAATCGGATAGGTTCTCATTCGGACGGGCGTAGGATCCGTGACTTCCATGTCAAACTCCATCAGGTTTGTCCGGCCCGGTTTGTCTGTCAGAGAGTCGGCGTGGTTTTCCATCAATCTCCTCACACTTTCTTGCTGGGCTTCCGTTAGGGTGGAGCTTATTTTCACATCTAAATGTGATTCCTCCTGTTTCACCGGGTACTCTACGGATGATAATGGCTCTTCTTCCATTTGCATAGCAATGGCCATAGTCATGAGGTGCGCTGGTTCGGCAGGGGCTCGCTCGTAAAACTTCTTAAGCAGATTTAAGTGATAAATTTTCTGCTTTCCGTTCACGGCGATTTTATAGTTGGTGCGAGAAATCTTTTCCGCCACTTTGTAGGGTCCCCTCCAGCAAATCTGCAATTTATTACTGCTACTTGGCAGAAGAAGTAGCACCTTCTCTCCTACTGCTAGTTCTCGGTCCTTCGCATTGCGATTGTAATATTTGGCATGTTTCCGCCTAGCCTCCCGTACTTTCGCTGTGGCTAATTCCCAGCCAGTCTTCAGGCGTTGTTTCAAGTCTGTGACGTACTGGAAGGCTGATGTGACAGTGTCGTCTGCCTTGGCATCTGTCCATGTTCTTAGTAATGCTTCTAATGGACCTTTAATAGGTCTTCCGAAGAGTAATGTGGCCGGAGGAACTCCAGTTGACGCATGCGGTACTTCCCTATAAGCAAATAATGCGGCAGGAAGATACTGATCCCAAGTTTCTGGCTTCTCCTGTGCCAACTTCCGAAGAATAGAGGTGAGCGTCCCGTTAAACCGCTCTACTTGCCCGTTACTTTGGGGGTGATAGGGCGAAGTATGGATATGCCTAGTCTTGAATATTCTAAGCACCTCCTCTGTCAACTTGCCTCTAAATTGTGACCCGTTGTCTGTGAGAATTTCATGCGGGAAGCCCAATCTAGTAAAGATATTCAGTAAAGCGTCAGCTACATGCACTGAGTCGCATGCTGGCATGGCTATGGCTTCGCCCCACATGGAACAGGTGTCCACTAAGGTAAGGATATGGGAGTTCCTCTTCTTAGTTCTCAGCAGAGGTCCAATTATATCCACGGCCACTCTTTCAAATGGGGTGCCCAAGATTGGCATCTCCCCAAGGGTCGCGGGTGCCGTCCAGTGTTTTGGTGCAACTTTCTGGCACTGAGGACAAGACTTGACGAAACGTTCAATGTCGCCGGTGATCCCTGGCCAATAATAGTGGCAGGCAATCCTTTGAGTCGTGGCGCTCATTCCCATGTGTCCACTAAATGGGATAGAGTGGCCCATCTCAAGCACCTGGTTCCTATAGGTTGCAGGAACTACTAATTGGTTGTGTTCCTGTCCTTCATTTCCAGCTCGGCGATACATCAATCCATTTTTCATAAAGAAGTCTCCCTTGGTAGGTGGGTTGTGTGTTCTAGGTAATTTTTTTAAAACAGGGCGCCAGTGTGGAATCTTCCATTTGGGCCCTCTTCAATTCCTCGGGGAGGATATTGGTAGGAGGTTCCTGCTCTGCGTCTTTTCTTGACTGTCCTCTAGTCTGTACGGCCGCCATGACTAGTGGTTGAGTAGGTTCTCCAAGGAACACATATCTACATCCCAAGATTAAAGAGTAGATTGGTTCTTCCATGATAGCTGCACGAATCTCTCCTGTCACATAACGAGATTCCACTCTGATAAGTGCAATTGGCAGTGTCATGGGTGCAACATCCTTCGTCGGACCTTGGATGTCGACACTCTCTTCTGTTATCTGGTCAGGGGTGACAAGAGATGCCCTGACCACCGCATCAAAAGCAAGTCCTGTGTCATAAAGGCACTCCACAGATTGTCCGTTTACGAGGACTGATTCGATGACAGGAGGATGAGAAACGTTTCCGGTTCTCTGCTCCTTCCGGGGTGACGATTTTGTCTGCAGACAGGCAGCATGTTGGGGAGGAGGTCTGCGCTTGCACTCATTAGTGTTGTGATTGTTCAAGCGACAGTACTTGCACCATTTATCTCCCTGTCTCTGGTGTGGCGCAGCATTTTTCTTGTTTTGCTCTTTGTAGTTATCTTGTTTTGCGTGCTGTTTATGCGAGATGTGTGGTCCTTTGCTTTGTTGGTCTGGTTGGGAGCGAGCAGGTTGCTTTGGCGCCTGATCCGAAAACTTCTTTCTGGCTCCTTGAGACTCCATGAGAGCATTTTGGAATCGCTCTGCCAGTGTAAGAATATTTTCTAACCGGTCAGCGCCGTTTTCAGTGAGAAATCTACGCATTTCCACCGACATAGATTCTTTTAGTTGCTCTATCACAATCAGCTCTTTCAACCCGTCATAGTTCTCGGCAAAGTTTCCCAGTGTACACCACTTCACTAGGTAGTCTTCAATACGGGCTGCGAACTGTGAGAAAGTCTCTCCTGCATCCTTCCTAGAACCTCGAAATTTTTTCCGGTAAGCCTCTGAATGAAGCTCGTACCTCACCAAGAGAGCTTTTTTCAATGCCTGGTAGTCATCTTGCTCTCCGGCCGGAAGTTTATTAAAAACTTCGTAGGCGGCTCCTCTTAGGCCCTGGGAAAGTTTCAAGTTCCACTTCCGTTCTTCAAGTCCAAACCCTGTTGCAAAGCGTTCAAAGCGGTCTAAAAAGGCGTCCATGGTATCATTCCTTTCTGAAAAAGGTTCCAGCGGAAAGTTCATGGCATTGGGTGGCGCAGGTTGCGAAGTAGGCACACCATCTGAGCGGGGTGAGTACCCTCCATCACAGTTGGAAGCCGCTGCACTTTTTGCCAGCTCTATTTGATTGGTCTGTCCCTGGATTTCCAGTTGCTTCATCATAAGTGCATGCTCTGCTGCGGCTTTCTCTTTTCGCTCCGCTGCTTCTGCTGCTTCTTTCCGCTCCGCTGCTTCTGCTGCGGCTTTCTCTTTCCGCTCCGCTGCTTCTGCTGCGGCCTTCTCCATTGTAAGTTTCTGCATTTCCATCTCTCTTTCATGGAGTTTATCAGTTTCCTCGCTTACATATTTCATCAGGTCTTTTCCACTTAACCCGAATTCACGCCCTGCCTCCATCAAACTATTTCTAATTTTCGCAGCATCTGCCATGATATGCAGTACGGGTTTGCGAAGGGAAAAATTGGCAGTGACCTCCAAACAAATTTAATAGACTCGCACAAGTAATTATCTCTTTAAAACCAGCTAGGTTTAAAAAATTAGTAATCAAGTTCAAATAGTTCTTAAAAATCACTCACTCAGCGTATTCTGAAAAATTAATTAACAGATTATCTCGAAGTTTCTATGAAAAATTTACTAAATATTTATGATAACAGTTTCTCCAGCAGTTACTGAAAAAAAAAAATTTTCAGTTCCCTACAGTATCCTCTGTTCTCAAAAAGTGTTTACTCTGTCCGTTTGATACTCAATTTAAAAAGTATCACTCGTGCTTTAGAGATATAAATTATCCCCCCTATGAAATAGACAAATTATAGTAAGTGTCAGTCTAGGAGATAATCCCTCGAAATGCCAACAAATTTTGCAATTATCGCAATTGTAAAGCAGGGATGAAAATGTGATTTATCACACTTCTAAGTCCGGGTTCACTAATCCCGGACGAGCCCCCAATTGTCGTGTGGTGAGTCACTGGGGCAACTACGACAGTAGTTTTTGCCAGGAATAGTCTATGAGATATTAGATATAAGGTCTCTAGAAATTGGCTCGTTAAGAAAGAAAAAAAAAGACCTATTCGAGATAGGGACAAGAAGACAGGAATGCGAATGCTTTCCACTAGACAGTGTTTTCTAATAAATTATGGAAAGAGTTCTGTTTCCCCACGACCTTAGCTTCTGCCCTTAGATCCCGTAAAGAAAAAGCCCCCAACCTCATCTGAGTAGAGAAAGGTTCCTATAGGTGAATATGTAACACCGACAGCACGAGTGATACATTAACAAACTCTTGATAATGATCAACTGATCGTTGGGTTTATTAATGAAATATCCACACATATAGGGTTAGTAATGGTTAGAACGTGATGATGGTGAAAGACGATTCACACAAAACACACAGATGAGATAATAAAATTACAGTTAATTAAGTAATAGTTAATTAAGGATGAACTGGTGTAGAGTGAAATGATGATGTGATATGATACGTGTTACCAAAATGGTGAGTACTCTACACAGTCCATGTGTCTCTAAATGCTTCTCCTAGATATGAGGATTCACATGTATGCATAAAATGTCCCAAGTTGTTATACGTTATGTCGAATGGGGTATCTCTAAGTCGAGGACGTTCTGATGAATACTGTTGTCGTACGGAGAACGCTGACGAGATATTTATGTATATTCCTTCACTGTTTGAGTATATCTCTGTAGTGTGGATCAACAGTTAATAGTTGTCATATGAACAAAAGGTCTGTGGTCTAATCTCCCGACGGTACTGGTCAGACTGGATTTCTTCACGAAATGTTAGTGATATGTAGACTCATAATCTTGCGTATGTAGTCGTGATTCATATACTTTCGAGTCTGCTTCATAAAATGCGCTTAAGAGTGTGTTGCACGTGGTATAAATATGCGATTCCTCTTTTGAGCTCTTTTGCTTGACTTCAGATAATAATGATCTTTCGAGTGATTAGAGTTTATGATGACTCTGTATTGAACTTGTGATAACGATGTATTGAACTTGTGATAACTCTGTATTGAACTTGTGAGCAAGCAGTATATGGTGACGAAAAATGCTGCGTCCACCTTATGACTTGTGGGTGAGACAATATTCCTTTTAAATTGAGGAATGAAAGATGTCCTATGGCGAATTCTGCTAGCCAAATGTCCGTTTTTGATAACTTATTTCTGGTTAGACGTCAGACACGTTGCGTGTAGACTCAGACTTCTGATGAACTGAAGACACACAAAAGTCTTCGTAAGTTTTTCACATTTAACATCACTGGTTGACTTTCATTTAAACTACTGCTCATTATTCATCTCCCTCTCTCTGAGTTCAATTCTAATGATGTTAAATATCTTGTGCATGAGAGTGTGTGCATATGGGAGACTGTGATGATGATAAAGGTGAAATATGAACTATTAATTACCTTCTATCATCCTATCATCTTCTATGAAAATCTTCTGATTTTATTAATCAGTTATGCCAAGAATTATTTGAAACTTTATCTTCCGCACATTTTAGCTGTGAGGTTAAAATAAACAAAATTAAGAAAATGTATTAATAAGTATAAGATCTACTAACCTTCTTTTCCCTTCGCAAAATCCTTTAAGAACACAATTAATCACGGAACTGAATTATCATCCACTCTGAATAAACACGTGTATTAGGCTATGCGTTTTTGGGTTTGATCTCTTCCTCACAAGGTAAAAAACCTGGACTGCCTCACTCTAGTAGATTATGCGGTATTATATATTTCTGGAAGTCACCCTGCCCAAGCTGGGCGTCCAATGTGGTCAACCCACGCTTGTCTGAACCGCGGCCACGTTTTCCCCTGGCCAATCTGGGCGTCCAATGTGGTGTCACAGAAATTACAGTTTGATTAGGATGACCATATGTGTTTTTACCAGATTTATCACGATACAATGTGGGCTTCAAATGATAATGTCAGGCATGTGGACTCAATCAAAGGACTTTATTTCCCCCGATGAAAGAACAAATGTGGTTCTCTAGATACCGGTCGCGAGTAATCACAACAATGAAATAGCAAATGTGGATCGCAAATATGAGATGAGAGAGCAAATGTCGGAGAAAATACAGTATGAAGAATGTAGGAAAAGATGGAGCAATAAGGCCTTTGCGCTCGTTTATCACAGCCACAGACAATCATATTATCAGCGCTCAGACGCGCTTTTTTTGCCATTCCTCAATAGTTGTCCAGTAATAGACACAGTAAATTTTAAGTGTGGTGATTTCCAATGAAGTAAATAGAAATAAGTTCAGGGACGCCATACTATAGCCAGCAGCTCAGCTGAGTTTTGCTAGCATTTCTGTGTTCTTTATTCATAATCTGGTAAGATTGAAATTATTTCTTTGTATATTTTAAATATTGTTTAATGTTTCGAGTGATTTGATACTGCCATATCGAAATCTAGCCTTACAACAAGTAAGGATTTGCTCTAGACCCCCCGCCCTAGTTCAGGGTCTAGGGACAAACAATATATATAAACTCCAGCAAGGATTAGGAAGGACAGATCAAGTGTTGAGATCAGTGGAACATATCACCTATCCTATCCTATGGCAAGAAGCTAATAAACATATTTCGGAATATGTAGTCTGGGAGAACTTATCCTATGTGAAACCAACTTGGTAAGATGTGTTGTATGGTCAGAGAGATCTGACCCTGTCTAAGTGGTGTTATTGTAAATTGTTACGTGTAGAAGTGGCTCCTTAGGTAAGGTTCTGAACCTAAACCAATACTTTATTTCAGAGCTGTGAGTTTTTTATGTTGACACCAAAAGGTGGTGTCAAATGCTGGGTAAATAATTGACAGTGAGGACCCGTGCAGTGTCGCATCTCGGCAGAACAGCCTTGTATTGCCCCCAAGCACGGAGAGGTGGGGCCACCCGATATATTGCCCCCAAGCACGGAGAGGTGGGGCCACCAGATTCCAGCACCAGAACTACTCTTTCAAAGTTACGTAAGCAGGCTGGTCTGCTGGATTTACACCAACTTCATAGACATAGCACCCAAAGTGAATTACTACTAAAACATCCCATGTCCTTCCATCATTAATGGACAATGTTTGGTAGGCTTAGACAGGGAGGGATGAAGCCACCCCAACAGCACATCTATTCATCGTTCTCCCAGGGAAAATAAAATTATGAACTGTAGAAATATTAACTACTCGTGAAAATTGTATACGTACACACCTTTTATTTATCATGTCATTTATTCATGCCATTCACTCATAAATTCCAAAATCTTTCATATGTTCTGGCCAAAATAAAACCTTGGTTCAGAACAAATAAATTTAAAAAAGATTTACTTTCTAAAATTTCACCAGCTGAATTTAGTTCATTGTGTTCTAAATTTTATTGATAATATTATATTATTTAATATCTGTGTGTGTGTGTTTGTATATGTCAATACAACACATTACATTCAGTACCCTAGATTTTAACGTAGCCACATTCATTAGAAAAAAAGATAGGTGTGAGGTCGTAGTGGTAGCAAGAAAGGCCTTCTGAAAATTCACAGCTACATTTTAACTCAGGAGCCTTCACAGCTGACCTCATACATCACACTTAGTAATATCACCATCATACAATACCATCAAAACCACTACAGCCACCATGTAAAATCCTATTTGATTGGATAGAAGTAAATGTAAGGCTAAACACGATTAGTCGGGCTACAAATACTAATTCTTTGTTGTTAGGGAAACGTGAGTAGGAGTACCTTTTTTGAAAAGCTGTGTAAACATGGCCCGATTGGTTAGACCCGCCAATATAGGCAATTAGGAGCGTCAGTTCAGTGCCACATGTTAAAATAAACTTACTAAGAAACAGTGCGTTGAGAGCCAGATCATATTTTTCGAAATAAAAGTCTGGGACAGAGGCAGATCGGAGTTTGTGCCATATTCATTGCCAGTCAACGTATCTGTGTATTATTTCCATGAATTGTGGTAAGCTTGATATATTCAATATCTTTTTAATGAAAATTGAATGTAAATTGATAATTTATGTCTGTATATGTGTGTGGTTCAGTGGCAAACATGAGGCAAGGCCTAAATATTGCTCCAACCTGAACAGAAGGTGTCGGAGAAAAGTAAAACTGCATGGAATTGCCAAACAGTACACTGACACCTATCTTATTGACTAGAAGGAACTAATGCTGGAATTGCAGAGGCGTAGTAACCATTAGGGAGGAGTATACTGGTGTAAATTGTTTCAGATGAAGATAGCAGTTGGCCTACCGCTCTGAACTCAGTGTTTGTTATGTATTGTGTTCAGTCTGGAAATAGATTATAAATTAGTTCTGAAATAGGAGGTACAACCTTCTTGTTTCAGGGACCGTGGTCCTAAGTTCTTGAAGCAGCACCTGGTCTGAGTTTTGCTGAATCCAGAGGCTGACAGCATACTCCTTGGTCCAGATAGCGACCAGTGAGGTGTCTCCAGAACACAGGAAGCAATCGAGCAGAGGAGTCTTTTCCTGCCGTCATCACGAAAGATAAGCTTCTGTGGCCAGAGTAGCTCAACATTATGTGCCCCCTCAAAAATTGACATTTTATTAAACACAGAGGGACAATTAATTGGTTCAAATGACAGGAACTGTGAACTTTTCCCAATACTATTTCCAAGATAATCAAACACTTGAAGTCATGATGAAAAACAACCACTAAGCTTGAACAAAACCAGTATTACCTCATATTACCACTGCACAAATTACACACGTAGAATAATAACAAAAAAATATGTCAATACCAAGATTATATTTATAAACTGTGTACATATTACGTGTAATTATATTTGATTGTGATTTCTGGTTCACTGTGTAGTTGAATCAGGATATCTATTATTGACAGTAATTAATACATATATATAATTGAAACCTTACACTTGACTCAGTTAAGATAGTCTTATAGAGTGTTATATGTGTGTGAGTGTCACAGTGTTGTACAGTGTTGTGGAATAAAATAAATTGTTTATCTGTCTGTTGTTGTTGTGACTTACACTTCATCATTTTCATAACCCTAGACATTTAACGTAGTCATCACAATATTCCAAAATAATTCTGACTGAGATATAAATGTGGTAGCAAGTAAGGTCATCTGTAATACACTACACTTATTAGATACAGATACCTTCACAGCTGATCTCAGTCGGTACACTAAGTCCCCTATAAATATTTATAACATCCCACTTTACCACAGTCATCAGTTCCACATCTTGTTCTTGTCATCAGTTCCACATCTTGATCTTGTACCATTTTAATCCTTCTATTCTACACAAGCACCCGTTTATGAAAGTCTGCAACTGTTTTGGTTATTGTTCTTATTGTTCTCCATGTTTCAGAGCTGTACAGTAGAACTGTACAAAGTGACACCTTTATCTCATTTGATGCATTTCTGGCATATTATGTTTGCTAGAAGACATGGAATGCAAGGTTTCTAACGATGCGGCAAAGGACGCTGGAACCCTCTCGAAGGTTAATTAGTGCTGATCTATGTCATCAGGCTGTTTAGGCAGAGTCAATTGAATTCCATTTCTGTTAATTGATATCGTTGTTTTCGTAACCCAGCCTCTAGCCAGTGAAAAGAGAAATGCTGTCAATGTTTATGCTTTCGAGCATTTTGATAATTCCCTCATGTTTGACGGGGTCTAATGTCCTTTTTAGGATAGTCAGGATCCTATTTGGTTCTCCTCTCTTTGTCTAGCTCATGTATGGCTCCTCGAATACCGCTTGTGTACGGCGGTGGCCACATCCCGGGCAACAGTCTTGGCTGACTGGCTAAACTACATGGGTGGAGTAGGAGCAATCTTACTCAAGGGAATGTCCATCCCTAGTACACAAAGACTGAGACGGTGAGTGAGGCGGAGGAATCTGAGAAGATCAACGGCTCTCAAAGCGAAACAGCAAAGTGTGTGGCGCACTAGAGGCATGTCGGACATAGAAAAAGACAATGGCTAGCCACCGTGGAAGAGATTGGGGCCTTACCACGTACTTCCTACAGAACGTAATGGGATCACAACAACAAGATAAGAACCGATATGTAGAGAACTCTCTGTCCCCTGGGGAAGAATCTACTGTACAAATTAACAGGGAAGAGGCAACTCCTCTAATGAGTAAGGAAGTACATAATGACGAGTGTTCCTTAAATTCTGTTGAAAGGGAGCATTCTGAGAAAGACCACCTAAAAACTAGTAGGAGAAGCCTAAAAATAGGAACATGGAATGTTAGAACTCTAAACGGAGAAGGAAAGCTGGACAATCTTATATTAGAGGCAACCGACATGAAACTCGATATACTGGGAGTTGCAGAGGCAAGACTTTTGGATACAGGCTACGTAACAAGAGACCAGTACACGCTTATACACTCAGGAGGAGAAAAACACGAAAGAGGGGTAGGAATGTTGATAAAGAAGGAGTTAGAAAAATACGTATGTGGATACTGGACACACAATGACAGAATGATGTTACTAAAGATGAGAGCAAAGCCATTCGACATATCAATCTTACAAACTTATACACCAACTAAAGATTACAGCGAGGAAGAAATAGAAGAATACTATGAAGAGCTACAACACACACTTAAACCAGTCAAATCTACAGATGTGTTGATAGTAATGGGTGATATGAATGCAAAAGTAGGAAAAGGAAAATACAAGAAAATAGTAGGACAGTATGGATTAGGGACAAGAAATGATAGAGGAGACAGACTTATCCAGTTCTGTGAAGAAAACCAGCTGGTCATATGTAACACCTTTTTTGAACACCACCCAAGGAAATTATACACATGGAAAAGCCCAGGAGATGTAACACGTAATCAAATCGACTATATCATGATAAAACATAGATTTAAGAACAGTGTCACAAGTGCAAAGACACATCCTGGCGCCGACATAAATTCAGATCACAATCCAGTTGTCATCAAAGTAAATATAAAGCTGAAAAGAGCAGGAAACAGAAGACAGGAGGAACCCCAGATAGAAATATCAGCGCTGAAACAACCAGATATAAAACAGAAATATTTAATCGACGTCAAAAATAAATACCAACAGTTATTGACAGAAAGCATGGAGCAGTATAGAAGAGAAAACCCAGAAGAAAAAGCAACCGCAAAATGGGAATGCTTAAAAAACAAGCATACAATCAGCAAATGCAAATTTACCTAAAAAGGAGTCTAAGAAAAATCAAATTTGGATGACAGATGACATCTTGAATAAAATGGCAGAAAGAAAGAAAGCAAAAAACACTCCAGAATATAAAAACAATAGACAATGACATACGTACTATGTGTAGAGAAGCAAAAGAACGGTGGATAGAAACAAAATGTAAGGAAATAGAAGACTTGGAAGCAAAGCACATGACAAGAGATACGCATGAAGAAATAAAGAAATTATCAAATCGGTCGCAGTTTGCACAAGGAGGAAGCTGTATCAAGAACAAAAATGGTGTAATATTACTTGATGAGAAAGACATATCAAACAGATGGGCAGAATACGTAAAAGAACTATTCGAGGACAACAGAGGTAAAAAACCATCACCAGATTCTAATGAAGGCCCAAACATTCTCAGATCAGAAGTAGAGAATGCCATTCATATGATACAAAAAGGAAGATCAGCAGGCATGGATAACATAAAAATTGAAATGATAGAAGCTCTGGAGAGCTTTGGTATAGATACAATCACGGAAATATGCAATGATATATACAATACAGGATATTTACCACACGACATGAAGACATCAGTTTTTATAACATTGCCCAAAAAACCAAATGCAACAGAATGTTCAGACTTCAGAACAATCAGCCTGATGAGTCATGCAATTAAGATACTGCTCAAAATCATACAGGAAAGAATAAAAAGTAAAGTAGACAGCGAAATCCAAGAAGAACAGTTTGGTTTTAGACGGAACAGTGGAACAAGAGAGGCAATATTTTGCCTAAGAAGATTAGCAGAAAAATATACAGAGGTCCAAAAAAGTATGTATATGTGCTTCATTGACTATAAGAAGGCTTTTGACAGAATCCATCATGAGAAAATAATTGAATGCCTCAAAGACATAGGTATTGATGGAAAAGATATAAGAATACTCAGTAACCTTTATTGGGAGCAAACTGCCACAGTAAGATCGGGAAGGAATTATTCACCATACATAGACATAAAAAGAGGTGTCAGACAAGGTTGTGTGCTGTCCCCCTGCCTATTTAATTTATACACCGAAAAAATTTTCAAACAGATACAGGAAATACCAGGACTGAACATCAGTGGAAGATCAATAAACAACCTTAGATATGCAGATGATACCGTGTTGTTAGCTGAAAGCGAACAGGAGTTACAAGAACTAGTGAAGCAAGTGAACAGTATAAGTCTTGAATATGGACTCGACATTAATATTGAGAAAACTAAAACTATGATAATTAGCAAAACAGACGATAAACCCACATTAAAGATAAGCGTAAATTGGAAAATCCTGGAACAAGTCAAGAGCTACGTATATCTTGGTCATATAATAACAGAAGATGGCAGATGTGAAACAGAAATCTACATTCAACAACATGAAACATATACTGACATCCAAACAGTTATCTCATAAATTAAAACTGAGAATCATAAAGTGTTATATATATTCTGCATTTCTGTATGGTGCAGAAACATGGACGATGAATAAGCATTTGGAAGAAAGAATTGAGGCTCTTGAAATGTGGATATATAGAAGAATGGGGCGTATCTCATGGAAAGAGATGAAAACAAATAAGGAGGTCCTAGAAAATCTAGGTATGAAAAGAGAACTAATGAGAGAGGTCAAAGTTCGGCAGCTAAAATACTTTGGCCACATAAAAAGGCATAACACCTTGCAGAAGACCATAACAGAAGGGAGAGTTGAAGGCAAACGTGCAAGGGGAAGACAGCGCTATAAGTGGGAAGATAACATCAAGAGATGGACGGGAAAGAGTCTATCAGAGTGTACCACCAAGACAAGAGACAGAAGACGTTGGAGATCCATTACAGCCAACCTTCGTTGTGGAGATGGCAACTGATGATGATGAATCTCATTGCTTGTAAAACACAAGTATAGATCTTGTGTGTGTAAAGCTCTTTCTGTATATATTACGAACTTTCCCTGTTGAAGCTGTCTGTGCTGTAGCTGCTCGTCGTTGAAATCTAGAGAATTGACTTTGAAACTCCAGCGGTTGATAACGATTTGTTTGTCCAGTCAATATGTCTGACTCACTACATACTGCCGCACCTAACCGGAAAGCAGATATTTTCAGCGCAGACGCTGCCAGCGGAAGGATGTGTTGTCCTGAAAGTGCAGCCATATTCCTAGTCCACGACATTTTATGATTATATTCTCTGCTACAGTTGTGTGTGCTTATCGTCATCAGTGGTCACGTGTGTGGGGCAGAGACAAAAAACTCTCCATTCCGTTCGGCTACAAGCATTTCAATCTCTTGTTTTGTTATTCTGGTCATTAGACTGCGGCCTTAAATGTTCATCTTCCTTTATCTCTGTTATGGAGTTTAATCCATTGCTTGTCTGTCCTCTGTCTCTTTTCAGTTTATCATCTGAACGGTTCATATATCTTTAATTTGACGTCAGATCGATGCCATTTGTCATTGTCTATTCTCGGATGTTTTTATATGCACGTTTTGTGCTTATACGTGTCTTTGTGTGTGCTTTCACATACTGCTCCTAATTTCCATTCTTTAAATTCTCTTAAAGCAGTTACATGTTTCTGTTTTTCTGTGTATGTGGTGTGTTTATGTGTGAGCGCGCGTGTATATTTGCGTGCGCGTGTGTGTGTTTTAAAAAATATATATTTTCTCCACGCAAGAGAACGCGTGTAATGCAGGAGTGATATATTTTGAAGTTTTTATTTCTTCAGACTTTAGATCTTGGACCACCATATACGCCTCAGCTTCCTCATTTACAGTTACGCCTAATTTTGTGTCATAGGCGGTTATTCTTAGGGTTTTTCCTTCGTCATACAGTTTCTCCGTCAGGTGGAACGGTGAAGATCATGTTGTCAGACTGCTTCTCTTATAAATCCAACACTTTTGGAGGGTTTGATATACTGCTTGCTTTTGTTCGACACACGGGCACTTATCCGTTCGTCCAATTTTTTTTATTTGTTGAATAGATGGTATTTTCATCGCATGTTTTCAGTCTAAACGGTATCTGAAAAGTATCACCCGATCTAATTTTGGTGATTAGCAGTACGCTTTTGATTTATGAGATTATGGATATTCTTTCTGCCACTTTCTATTTAAGGGATATTTTAATATTATTTAAATCCCTTTATATATTCAGCTATCGTGAACACTTACGAATAAATATGTTTTGATACGAAATACATTAATAATTTATATTGGAACAAATTTCAACGAGAGCATATGACGAGAATTGCAATACACTTAAATAAAAGAGGATCGAGACAAAGATACACATACACCTTGCCCATTTAGCATCTGCAATGAAAATAAAATGCAAACAGATAAAAGAAATGCCATGACTAAATATCAGCGGAAGAATAAAAAAAAAAAAACAATATTAGATATGCAGATGATAACATTTTTCTCAAGCGGAAAGCGAACAAGATTTGCATGTACTAATGGAGCGAGAAACAACAGATGCGGCGAATGTTAACGCTGAAAATAAAATAAGATAAAAATTTGACTGTTAACAATACAGATGAGACGCCAACATTAAACATAAGAATAAATTGGAGGATCCGCGGAACAAATAAGCAGTTTTTATATCTTGAGCACATAAGAACAAATTGAGCGATGTGAAACGTCTTTTCGTCACCCCTTGGTTCCACTGGTGTGTGTCAGGTTCTTTCCATCACTTGCACGTTGGTGATCTTGTCATATAATAGTAATTAATCCTTCGTTACTGCCATCAATGGTACCTATACCTTGTAGCGGTATGGCAGCTTGCGTACCCTGACAATCCCCAGAGCTATGCCAGTGGGAGTTTTACTCCTGGTAGGTTCAACCAAGCTGGACTGGTCTGTGTGGGTAGGGGTCAGACAAAAGCTGGTACCCTGGTCCTCCAGGTTGGGGGTTTTAGCATAGGGCTGACACCCCTGTCTATGTAAAAAAAATAAGGAAGTTACGGAAACAACATCAAATGAACAAACTTTGCTGCGGGATGGACATTCGGAGTCTGTGGCTCGTATGACTGTCAGTGGTGAAAGCCGAAAGGAAGCCACTGACATGAAAACGGATGTCCTGACCGCAAAACAGGATACAAGAATAGGATTTTGGAATGTTAGGACAATGTACGAGACAGGTAAACTAAGACAGGTCACGGCAGAAATGAGAAACTATAGGTTACACATCCTGGGGATAAGCGAGAGCAGATGGACAGGGGAAGGAAAAGTTAAAACAGCAACAGGAGAAACAGTACTTTACTCTGGAAGAGAGGATGGGCAGCACAGTGAAGGCGTAGCCATTATTCTACAGAAAGGAATAGAAAGGACTGTGGTGAAGTGGGATGTTATAAATATTTATAGGGGACTTAGTGTACTGACTGAGATCAGCTGTGAAGGTATCTATATCTAATAAGAGTAGTGTATTATAGATAACCTTACTTGCTGCCACATATATATATATATCTCAGTCAGAATTATTCTGGAATAGTGTGATGACTACGTTGTATGTCTAGGGTATGTGTATGATGAAGTGTAAGTCATAACAACAACAGACAGATAAACAATTTAATTTATTCCACCACACTTGACAACACTGTGACACTCACATACATATAACACTCTAAAGGATATCTTAAAGGAGTCACTGATAACTTTTCAAATAACAATATGTATTCATTGCTGTCATGAATGTATATGTGTCCTGATTCAAATACAAAGGGAACCAGGAATCACAATCAATTTTAATTACACGGTATATGTACAGAATTTATTAATATGATTCATGTAGTGACATATATTATCAATGGTATCCTATGTGTGTCAGTTGTGTAGTGTTAATATGAGGTAATACTGGTTTTGTTTTGTTCAAGCTCTGTTGGTATTTGTCATCATGACTTCAATAGTTTGTTTCTATGGGAACTAGTATTGGAGATGTTCTCAGTTCCTGGTATTAAAACAATTTACTTCCCCTCTTAAGTTTATGTTACAATGTTATTTTAAGATGGGGTACATAATGTTGAGCTCAGCTGGCCACATCAGCTTATCTTGCGTGATGGCGGCAGGAAAAGACTCCTCTGCTCGATTTCTCCCCTGGGCTCTGGAGGCACCTCACTGATAGCTAAATGGACCAAGGAGTATGCTGTCCGACTCTGGATTCAGCAAATCTCTGACCAGGTGCTGCTCAATACCATCAAGACCACGGTCCCTGAAAACAAGAAGGATGTACCTTCTACTTCATAACTAATTGATACTCTAGTTCTACACTGAGCACAATACATCACAAACATTGAGTTCAGAGCGTTAGGCCAACTGTCAGCTTCATCTGAAATATTTTATACCAGTATTTCCCTCTCTAATGGTTACTACGCCTCTGCAATTCCAGCATTATTTCTTTCTAATCAATAATCTAGGTGTCAGTGTACTGTTTGGCCATTCCATGCAGTTTTACTTTCCTCCGACACCTTCTGTTCAGGCTGGAGCATTATAGGCTTTTCCTCATGTTTGCTACTGAACTACACATATATACAGGCATAAATTAACAATTCACATTCAATTTTCATTAAAAGATACTGAATGTTTCAAGCTTACCACAATTTATGGAAATAAACACAGATACGTTGACTAGCAATGAATTCTGGCACAAATACTGGCACAAATTCCCATCTGCTTATGTTCCAGGCTTTTATTTAGCAAAAATATGAGCTGGCTTCAACGCACTGTTGCTTTATCAAGCTTATTTGAACTAGTGGTCTCGAACTAACGCTCCTAAGTGATTATATCAGCGAGTCTGGCCAATGGAGCCACGTTTCGACAAGTGTTTGAAAAAATTTTACCTTCCTACGTCTCCCCTAACAACCAAGGATAGCATTTATAGTCCGACCAATCGTGTTTAGCCTTACATATCATTCCAGCCAATCAGTTCAAATGTAACTTGTGGCCCATTTCCCGTACAATGGTGGTTTAAAAAATCTACCACTGAGCGATTCTGATTTTGGGTGTTGTCTGACAGCACCATCATTTTATTTTGGCTATAACTTGTTAATTCCTAGACTATTTGCATAACACTTAACATATTCTTTGTCATCAAGCCCTAAGGAACCCAAATATACAAATTTAAAAGAGCTAAGTGGCTGCGTTCAAAATATGCAATTTCTTCTACCTCCTGTTTCGAAGATGTGTTGTCTGGGTACTGTAATGTTTTCAAACGTAAACCCATCTATTGTCATCTTTCCTAATAAGAGTTTTTCAGGATTTAAAAACCTAACTCTGGGAAGGGTAGTGAATTTTATCACTGTCGATTTGAAATAAAGTTAGTGCATGTGGCCTTACACGCGTGATGGCAGCAATTGTGTATCGCGCGACGCGTGTTTAGTGTTGCACGTGTTCGGCTTTCTGCCTCTCCCTTCTCTCTATCCTTTTGTCCATCTGTTCGTTCGTTTTGGTAACGTAGTATAATTAATGTTAGGATTAATTTAGGTCATTACGCAGTGTGCCTCTCAATGTTTTTCTTAGAAATGCAATACCCGTTTTAATGTGTTGTGGAAACGCTTGTATTTATGCAGTGGCTTATATTTAACGTGGAAACGTTACAATTTGCAGACGAAGCATAAAATAAAGGGGGATTTCGAGTACATTCTTTGTGACAGCACTGTTATTTTACCATTGCTCTTTTCTTTATTAGAATTTATTTGTTAGGCTTTATATTTACCTGATAATTTATATATGTGGATTAGAATATTTCACGTCACCTCCCCTCTTAAAACAGACATCCCATGTCAGTCCTTTATTCTATATACACATAGATAAATGTAAGTCAACTTGACTTTACTCTGCTGTGGTGCTATCATGGTTTTATGTAGTTGGGTCCATTCAGAGTAGGCACTACTCATGAAATCTGCCTCAGACTTCTACAACCAATAATATATTTCGGTTATGTTACTGAACAGCCGCAAGTGTGAGTGCTTGTCTTAATGCTGCTTCGCAACCCGTATTCACCATTTCTCTTCTCTGAGTCTGCGCAATGACATGTCCAGAGAACATTATATTTCCCTCAAAATGTACGTTATGAGGAGATAACATATACCTGGTGATAGCAGAGTTTTCGTAGTGGATCCCATAATCTTCTTATTATCCTGTATGAAACATTCAGAATATCCTCACTCAAAGAGGCAACTCAGGGATTCATTACGTTCCTCCGAAATGTTTACATCCAACAATTTTCTCATCATTCTAGAGAAGACACTAGGCGCATTCTTCAATCCAAATGGCAATCTATTAAACTCATAGTGTCCTTCTGAGGTACTAAAAGCTAGGTATGGTCTAACCTCAGGCTTTACTGGAATCTGATAGTATCCTTTACTCAGATCCACTTTTGAGAAATATTTAGCTTTATTTAGTCTGGCAAACAGCTGATTTGTATCCGGCAATGGATCCACCTGTCCTTCTGTAATAGCATTCAGTCTCCTGTGATCTATACAGAGTCTATGTTCTCCAGAGGGCTTCCTTAAGAGTACAACACCGGAACTATACGAAGATTCACTGTGTGAAATAATTCCTTCCTTCAATAGATAGTCTATCTCTTCCTTCAAAGCTTTCTCCTTAGCAAACGGAATCGAATATGGTTTCATACAGACAGGTGTGGGGTCTATCAGTTTCATATCATATTCCAATAGGTTTGTATGCCCTGGTCGGTCTGTTAACACCTCTGCATGATTATTTAGAACCTGTTGCACTCTCTCTTTCTGAGTTTTTGTTAAATGTGTACTGATTTTCACCTGTGCTGCTGTCTCACAGGGGTGTAATGGATACTCAAATGATGAAAGTGGTTCCTTTTTCATCTCCATGGCGATGGACAAGGTCAACAAGTGTGTCTCTTCCTGATGTTCTCTTTCCAAATATTTCTTCAGGAGATTCACATGATAGATTTTTTCTTTCCCCTTCTTATCTATCTTATAATTTGTTCTAGACACCTTCTCTAGAACTGTATATGGACCCTGCCATCCAATTTGTAACTTATTCTGACTCCCGGGGAGAAGAAGCAGTACCTTCTCTCCCACAGCCAAATCTCTGTCTTTCGCCTTCCTGTTATAATAGGCAGCATGTTTCTTCCTGGCTTGTTTCAAATTTTCATTGGCAAGTTTCCAGCCAGTTTTTAAACGAGTGGTCAGCTCATTCACATATTGGTATGAAGATGTAATGTTTTCCTCTGCCTTTTCATCAGTCCACGTTCTTAACAAAGCTACATGTGGACCTTTAATTGTGTGGACCTATTTGTCCATGCACCGGTATGGTCTCTTCCACTCGAAGCTCTATAGTGATGATTTTTCTTCCCAGAATTATCATGCACAAAACGACCGCTACCAATTCTTTTCTTGGGGCTGTCTCCCCACTTAAAATTCTTGATGAGAGATTTCCTCTCTACATCCTCTTCCTCCAGTTGGTTTAAGTCCGATTGAGGGATTTTCGGCTTATCCTGGGGTAAGACATCTGTTTGTACTCTCCGCATAGTGGCCATTGTAAAACAGTTAAGTGAAGCTTGTCCGTGAAAAGGGGCTTCCCATTCCATTTGGTCCACTTTATCAAATCTATTTTTCTTTTTATTATCAGGCCTAATTTTGCCCCGTGGCGTGTCCAGGTCCTGATCAATGTTCCCACTTGTGGGTGTTCCCTCATGTGCTATGCTACACCTTTCTACAAAATTCTCAATGTCCCATCTTGCTTTAGGCCAATAATAATTGTGAGCCACCTTTTGAATGATGGTACCTATCTTCTCATGGTCCCCATCTGGTTTCACATGTAGGCTCCTTATTAAGTCTGCCCTATGTCTTTTAGGAAGTACCAGCTGTCCCTGACCTTTGGATCTAGCTCCAGTCTTCCTATACATCAACTTGTTTTTCATGTAAAAATCTCCCTTGCCTGGAGTTGTATGACAAGTTGACAATTTTCTGAAACAAGGCTTGAGTGTTTTATCCCCAGCCTGTGCCTTCCTCATCTCTTCTGGAGTGGTATCCAACATAATATCCTCCTCCTGTCTTGAGGTCGACCTGACCTGAAGGGTTGCCATATACACAGGTTTCCTTCTGCAACGGTCAGTGTCATGATTGTCCATCTGACAATTCTTACACCGCCTTTTTCCTTGGTTGAAAGATTTTCTTTCATCATATTTCCTTTCATCGAATTGTGGGAATTTATTTTTATTTTCATACCGTGGCCTATCAAATTGGTGCTTACCTTTGTTTTGATCCCTAGGATCAAATTTATTAAAGTTCTGTGGTGCCCTAAAGTTATCCACTTGTTTCTTTTTATTACCTGTTACCTCTGCTTGAGCTGCTTGATACCTTTCAGCAACATTTAGCAACTCACCCAGCCTCTCTGCACCTTGTTCCATGAGAAACTTTCTCAGGTCTGGAGCCATGGACTCTCTTAGTTGCTCTGTAAGGACCATTTCCTTAAGATCTTGGGTTTTCCCCAGAGAAGTCCATTTCTCCAAGTATGTCTCTATTCGTGCAGAGAACTGGTGATAGGTTTCACCTGACAGTAGTTTAGCATTCCTAAATTTTTTCCTATAAAATTCTGCATTCTTTTCATACCTTAACAAAAGAGCCTGCTTTAGCATGTCATAATTTTCCTGATCACCTCTGCTCATTTTTGCAAAAAACTTCATAAGCTGCCCCACGAAGTCCCTGAGATAACTTTAAGCTCCACCTTTCTCTCTCTAACCCATACGTGGTAGCTAATAGTTCATACCTATTTAGGTAGCTCTCTATATCATCGTCTTTCTCAACAAAATGATCTAAATGAAAATTCATAGCTGAGGTTGAGGCTCCTTGGCTAGCAGTGGCATCAGAGGCAAAGGGACTGGCACCATTTTCAGGAGCATGGCCTTGAAACTCAAACTCCCTTAGTCGTAACTCATGTTCCCTTTGTAATCTCTTCTCCTCCTTTTCTGCTTCCCTCTCTGCAGTCAATCTTCTTTCTTCTGCTTCCCTTTCTGCAGCTAATTTCTTCTCTTCCCTTTCTGCAGCTAATTTCTTCTCTTCCCTTTCTGCAGTCAATCTTCTTTCTTCTGCTTCCAATTTCTTAGCCTCAGCCTCAATCTGCAACCTCTTAGTCTCAGCCTCAGCCTGCAACCTCTTAGTCTCAGCCTCAGCCTGCAACCTCTTAGTCTCAGCCTCAGCCTGCAACCTCTTAGTCTCAGCCTCAGCCTCAAATTGTAACTTCTTAATTTCCCTTTCAGCCTCTAACTTTCTTTCGGCTTCAAACCTTCTTTCTTCGCGTTCAATAGATTTGTCACATTCCGTAGTGACATAGGCAACCATAACTTGCCCATCTAATCCTAACTCTTTTGCAGTCTGAACAGCAGCAGATCGAAATTTGGCCAGGTCCGCCATTGTCTATCAGGTAAATTTATACAATGTCTAACCAACAATTCAATCTCTAAATATATATCTAATGGACAACACAGGCACCGTGAGCTCAACCTTATTTAATTCCACCCAAGGATACCTTTTAATTCTTATATTCCCTGAAGTGAATTACCCCCACTATTTTTAATAGGTAAAGATTCAAAATCCCAAGAGCGAGCCCCCAATATATGTGGTGAAGTGGGATGTTATAAATATTTATAGGGGACTTAGTGTACTGACTGAGATCAGCTGTGAAGGTATCTATATCTAATAAGAGTAGTGTATTATAGATAACCTTATTTGCTGCCACATATATATATATCTCAGTCAGAATTATTCTGGAATAGTGTGTGTTAAACTCTTTCTTTGTGTAGTTGTTAACTCATACTGGCTACTAGTTGTTGAATCATGCTTTATTTGCTAAATGATGTGAATGTCCACCAGTGGATAAATGAAGATGTTGGGACTGGTGTAGTAAAGTGTAACGATTGTCAACTCATCAAACCCAGCACAGTTTTGGTCATACAGGTCATCTTGTCCTGGAACATGATGAGGCCCCGGCAAGAATGTGAGTGTAAACAATGAGTGTGTATCTGAATGTCAGTACGCGAATGGTAGAATGATTCGATAGAGTTGACAGGTTGGTAGTACATCACTCATACTCACACTGTTCGAATTCAAGAAGTACTGGAACTACGGTGGTCTTTTTTATAACATTTAATGGGACGCACACTTGGACAGTACGTGTATGGTTACAGGAACAAATGTCGACATAGACAGCATAATGTTGATCACAGGAATATCATCTTAAGTTAGCATTCATGCTTGGCAAATATCATAATGGAGCATTCGTAAATAAGCATTCAGCGTTCCATCATGTAAATCATCTGGCTTTACTGACTGGGCACGTCAGACCATAACCAATACATAGGAAGGCTCCTAGACCTAACCTCGTCTAGCGAATATTCCTTCACGTAAAGTTCAATATATATATATTTCATAATATAGGAATCCCAGACATGGGTTCTCACATGTAGCAGTGATCTCTTGGTTCATCGAGCGATAGTACAGGCATCCCTTTTTCTCACTCGATAAATACAAAGTATATGAATTTCAACATGGCTGTTCTCTCTCTCGTGAGCTTCACTCACTATAGAATATAGACCAAAATTAGTCATTCATTAAATGTCCTCATTTCTTCATAGGTTCTCTCATAGAGGTAATTGAATAATATCATACAATCCAGTGCTGATACATAGGAATGTCTTCTTCCTTTGAATGGATATTCTTTTTAAAAGTACCACTGTGCATCTGCTTATCAACAACGATGGCGAAGCCCAAGTTCATAATAAATTGTGGTTTTACCTTTTTATGCGAAATATAACTTTGCCATTCCTTGGCAAAAGAGAATAAACACTGGGGTAAAGTACATACAACATGTCTAAATGATTATCACTTTTCCCCATCCATATATAGATCACTATTTCGGCAAAAAGCCTGCTACAACAAAACTCGGCATCCTCACAGGATGACAGCCATGGATCACACCCTTTGCTAGCGATACTTCCGCTGCATAGCCTTTGACCTTTTCTAGCCACAACCAAATTAGTTCGACTTAGAAATGCAAAGATATCCATATATAAGACAGACTCGTCCTACTCATACAAACACTACGTATAAATTCAGGCCATAGATATACTGAAGCAAGAACAATCTATTCCTACCCAGCCACAGAATAAATCGCAGTAGGCCTAGAGTCGTCTGCGGAGTCCGATCGAAGATGACAGAACTATTTTCAAGGGAAGCAACCCAAAAATGACTTCTCCTTAAGCACTTAAAAAGGAAATACTTTGCTTCCAAAATATTTGCGAACATAATAAGAATATAAATGTATTATATTGCAAGATAGTAAAAATTGCCCTTTACAGTCTTACCACACCTCCCGGGAAAAAAAAAAATAAAAAAATTTTTTTTTAAATACATCTAGGAGCACCGTAGAATAGGCTCACAACGCAAGAATACTGCGCAGATGAAAATATCAGGAATAACTATAATTCCTAATATGACTGGTGAGAATATATATCTCAAAATCTGAGAGAAATTGTTTCCCTACGAATAAATGTTTCCAGGAAGGTGTGATGTACGTATAATACAATTCTGGTAATTATACAATGCATACCAAAAATTCACACTACAATCTTAAATTTATGATTTATGAAGAAACAATCATCAAAGAACAGCGGTGAATTAACATCAATAAACCGCTAAGTAGCGATACCATCATTCTATTATTAAATTACAAATGTGTATCTTAGTAAAGAAACAAAAAAAATAACTGTTGTAAAGTTATACATATTAAAAAGATCCAATATTTAACAGTTAAGTGGCATCATGTGGGCATCTGGACAGAATGTCCGCCATCACATTTTCTGAACCACGGATAGCTCGTACCGAAAAATGAAAAGGTTGAAGAGCGATTGCGTATCGAGTTGATCTCGAGCTCTTCAAGTTCTTACTTTGGATAGCCGTAAGAGCTTTTTGGTCAGTTTCCACTACGAAATGCGCGCCCAGAAGGAATCTTTGGAGTTTGAGAATTGACCAAACCATTGCCAATAATTCACGGTCTAAAACCGAGTAATTCCTTTCTGCAGCATTAAGTTTTCTGGATATGTACATTACAGGATGCAGAGTTCCAGAGTACTCTTGCATTAGTGCCGCTCCAATCCCAGTGGATGAAGCGTCACTACGAAGAACAAATGTCTTATCTGTTGTAGGCAACACTAAAATAGGTGGTGATGAAAACATAGTTTTGATCTTCTCTAGTGAAGATTGGCATTCATGAGACCAGTGAACCATGTTAGGCGACCCTTTCTTTAATAGTGTAGAGAGAGGTGCCATGATAGAGGACAGATTCGGAATGAAACGTCCATAAAATTGTATGAGACCTAAAAGACTTCGCACTTGCTTTTTAGTCCTAGGGATAGAGATGTTAAGTATCTTAGTGATATTATGGTCTTCTGTCTTCAAGAAACCGTGACCTACTCGATGGCCTAAGAAAGCAATTTCGCTAAAGCCAATACAAGCTTTAGATGGTTTTGCTGTCAGGTTATACTCACGCAGAGTTGATAATAATTCAACTAATCCTGAATAGTGATCTTCCCAAGTATCGCTGAAAAGACAGATGTCGTCTAGATAAGCAATGACATCTGACCGATACGATAGGATTCGACGCATCATGCGTACAAATGTAGCTGGTGCGTTCATAAGGCCGAAAGGCATAAAATTCCATTGGAAAAGGCCTCTGGGAGTAGAGAAAGCGGTAAGAGGTTTGGCGCGTTCGGATAATGGAACTTGCCAATATCCTTTAGACAAATCAAGTTTAGTGAAAAAATGCGATTTAGAAAGACGAGTAAGTAACTCTTCTAGTAAAGGCATAGGTTCAGCATCGAACTTCGTAACTTGATTCAATTTGCGATAGTCAACGCAAAGACGTATGTTATTGTCTTTTTTTCGAACAATAACCATCGGCGAAGAATATGCAGAAGTGGATGGTTCGATTATTTGTAAATCTATCATTTCATCCAACTCCTTTTCAACCTGTGTTTGGAAATGTATAGGGATAGGATAAGGCCTAACCCTAATTGGAGTATGTTCAGTTAGAACAATGTCATGTTCAATGACATGAGTTTGTCCAGGGATGTCAGTGAGGACATCCTGAAATGTTTGTAACATAGACGAAACTTGTCGCCGTTCTCCTAGAGACAAATCAGGAGAAACAGTAACGTCTTTCCATGATTCACTAGAATGAAGTGGGATCATTGGAAGCGGGAGATTAACATCCGAAAAACTTGTTTCCTCATCCTGTATTACAGACAGTGATGAGTAATGACCATGTTTGACATGAGAATCGTCCGTTGCCTGGAAAATAGGCTGTAGATAGTCAGGACGTTCATGGAACTCCCGTAAGCATATTGATGTGGAAGGTTTTATGCTTCCCGTTAATATCGACGATGTAGTCAACATCTGAAATTTTCGATATTATATCGTACGGACCTTTCCAACTAATAAGGAGTCTATTTTCACGACAAGGTAGCAAAACAAATGCTTTGTCACCAGGACAAAGTTGTCGTAAAGTTCTCTTCTTATTAGCAAATTGTCTTGCCTTCTGCTTAGCAAACTCAGAAGAGGACGTTGCCAATTTGCATGCTTCGATAATCTTTTGTCTCAGCGCGATGACATACTCGTAAGAAGATTTTGTGTCATCGTCAATATTGTCAGCTGTTATAAGATCATGCAGCAAAGACATTGGGCCGCGCGGTCGCGCGCCAAAGACAAGTTCAAAGGGCGAAAACCCTGTATGTTCATTGGGGACCTCTCTGTACGCGAAGAGGGCCGCGGGTAAAACCCTATCCCAATCTTGAGGATGATCCTCAGTTATCTTCCCTAATAAGTTCTTAAGTGTTCTATTTAGTCGCTCGACCATCCCATTGGACATAGGATGATAGATGCTACTCAAAGATCTCTCTATCTGTAGAGTAGACATTACTTGAGACATGGTATCCGATATCAGTTGGGTGCCATGATCTGATAATATTTCTCCGGGGAATCCCAGCCGAGAAAATATAAGCCAAAGAGCATCTGCAATGTCAGCGGTAGTAATGCTCTTTAGAGGGATAGCCTCTGGCCAACGTGTGCACATGTCTACACACGTTAAGATAAACTGATGTCCTCTAGCAGATTTGATCTTGAATGGACCAATGATGTCTATCGCCATTTTCTGGAATGGACGAATAGGAATATCTGCAGCCTGAATAGGCGCAGCATGACGAGGACCTTTGGATTTGACTTCTTGACATACTTTACAGGATCGACAATAGATCCGTATGTCCTTGTTCACAAAAGGCCAAAAGAAAGCCGCAAGAACTCTTGACTTAGTACGGGAAAAACCCATGTGACCAGCACACTGAGAGTGTCCCATGTGCAGTTGTAGAGATCTGTTGTAATGTTGTAAGATCTTAACTCTCAAATTCTTGGGTACAAGAATCTGAGAATGACTTGACTTAGTGGAGTCTTGCACCATACGTACAAGTACGCCATTCTTCATTGTAATCCAAGATTTACAATTTGAATCTTTATTCGGATCACCTTTTGTTACAAGAGTGAAGAATTTCTTAAGAGTCGGATCTTCTTCTTGTTGTTTTATAAACGAGTCACGAGAAATTACCAAGGGATCATCTTGGTTATGCACTTCATTATCTTCAACAGATGAAGTTTCAGGCATATTGAGAGCTTGAGCTCTAGTGACTACTGCATTAGCAGATTGCATATTTTGATTTTCCCAAACGGAAATTTGCTCCGGAGTACATTCTTTGACTCCGTGAATGCGACCGATGATAAGATCAGCGATCGGATCCGGCAAAAGACATGCGTGTACATCTCCTGTGAAGAAAGGAGTAGCAATCCTAATGATAGCGGTAAAGTATTTCTCTATGGTGCCGCCAAATGTTACGCATTTGACTACTTTGCCTGTAGAATGAGAAGGATCTATGAGTGACTGCCTAACCCCAATAGTTGTGCATCCAGAATCAAAAAGTACTGAGACTGGATTGTCATTTACTAAACCTTTGTGTAAGACAAGAGAACCTCTCCCATCATGCGCGATTGACGCAGGAAGAGCGGGAAGAGGATGGCCACAGCTTAAAGTAGACACTGTGGTTGGCTCAAATAATGTTTTGCATTGGGGGCACTGAGATGCTCTCCCAAAATCAAAAGCGGCACATGCCATATTATTAGAGTCATCATTATCTTTATTTTGTTTATAGGCTTCGTGGGACTCTTGCTGTGCAGAGTTCGCCTGGTAATGAGCTTTATGTTTTTTGAATTGTGCTCTACCTCTGTTATTATTGCCTCTGTACTTATCATTGTTTCCACTATTATAACCTCTACTCGGGTTTGAATCATAGCTCCTTTGGTTACTATCATCATATTCATTATAATGAGTATCTCGGTAATTATGATCCTGTTGTCTCCATGAAGGAAAACTTGGATAGTTTCTAGAATGACTTCCTTTGCGAAAGTTCCTGTAATTATGACCACCCCTGAATCGAGGGCTGTCAGCTCTTCTCCAGGTATTCGAAGAAGAACCCTGAAA
Organism: Oreohelix idahoensis; assembly: GCA_024509875.1. Classification (NCBI taxonomy): domain Eukaryota; kingdom Metazoa; phylum Mollusca; class Gastropoda; order Stylommatophora; family Oreohelicidae; genus Oreohelix; species Oreohelix idahoensis. Next base: position 479,840 of record JAMPIV010015724.1, on the reverse strand, counting down.
TGATTGGTTACCTTGGTTCTGATAACTGTAATAGTTACCTTTTTTATTAAACCTATTTTGAGGTCCTTGGAATTTGTGAGAGTGATTAGGGTTGTATGGTGTTGCAGAAGCAACTGGCATACCTTCTTTAACCTTACTGTTGCTAATGGCTACGTCCGGATGTGCAGTGACGTATTGGGTACAATACTGTTCCATTTCTTTTAGAGACTTAGGTTTACGCTCATGTAAGAATTCGAGGAAAGGTTTATTTATACTTGACATAATCTTGTCTCTGAGTATCAAGTCCATAAGGGCTTCATAAGTCTTTTCTGTTTTGGATAGCTCAATCCAACGATCAAATGTAAGTCGTGTCCTTGCAATGAATTCTGAGAATTCTACACCTGCCTCAGGCACCATTGTCTTAAACAACTTCCGATAACCCTCTTCAGACAACTGATACTTCTTTAATAAGGCTGCCCTAATAACATCATAGTTATCTTTGTCAGCCTCTTCAACCAAACTTAAACTAGTCAGAGAATCACCTTTCAGATTTTCTGATAACTGGTTAGCATATTGTGATTTGTCCACATTATGTGCTCGACACGAGCGTTCAAATCTGTTTAGCCAGAATGTTATGTCATCACTGGAAGGGTTGAACGCTGGTACCTTGACCTTGTAAGTAAAGGGTTTACCATTACCACTAGATGCTTGATTAACATTACTTATGTTTGTTAACTTTAACTTTTCTAACTCAAATGCTAAAAGTTCTTTTTGGTGTTCATGTTCTCTTATTGCTTTTTTTTCTTGAGCTTCAGCTTGTAATTTTCTCTCTTCTGCAGCAGCCTGTAATTTTTTCTCTTCAGCAGCAGCTTCATCTTTTCTTTTCTCTTTTTCCATTTCCATCTGGAATCTTTTTTCATCAGTCTGTATCTGCAATTTCTTTTGTTCATCCTCTCTTTGTAATTTTCTTTCCTCAGCTTCTAATTTCTTTTCTTCAATCAATGCTTTTCTTTCTTCAGCAGCCAATGCTTTGTCATATTGAGCAACTGCCCATTCTTCTAACTGCTGACCAGTCTTATCAAGAGCCCTGCCTTGTGTGATAAAATAATCCAAGGTAGACATCTTGTCTAATAAGATCAGTAATTTGCAAAAGTAAATAAATTTACTTTCTTAGTCTTAATCAAAGACTTTGTATGATAACTTTGTAACCTGTGAAAAATAGTACTTAACTATCCCAATCACTGTGGGAAACAAGCCTTACAAAGGTCTTGTATAAATCCTTATATAATAACAGCTATAAGTTGCTGGTTCACTCTATAATATAAGTGCAGTGCACCAGAAATAGTGTTTTATATCATCAACTGTGTACCTTTAGTAATAGTAATTAACTATCAGTTGATTCTTGTACATCAATTTATATGATCAACTATATTTTAAATAGTGTATGTCGATCAGGCACAAAACAAAACAGTTATACAGAAAAAAACATGAAAACATTTGCGGAAATGAAATAAATAAAATTGGAAAAAACAATAAAAGATAAACCGCAAGAGGATAACAAATACAAATAACGCCACAGTATATAAATATAAATTGAGAATAGAACTGAAAGATAGAATAGGGTAGACCAACAAATTACAAACAAATCAAAACAAACTAAAGAACAGAGGAATATTACAAAAACAACAATGAGTACAGACTTCACAGCTAACACTAATAGCAACAGCTGTCGCAGCAAATTTCCAATGAAGAAAATTGCACCTATAGAAACGCACACATCAGACCCTCTATTACGTGGGATACTCTGCTGTGTGACACCGCCCAACCGAAACAACAACCCGCTGGATACAAACAAATATCACATATAAATAGTTAAACATAAATACATAAATGCATAAATAGTATGGCAATATGATGTAAATAGAGTGTTGCAGAAAGAATGTGTTGGAATGAAGGCTCAGTTACACTGCCTAATAGTACAGTACTGTGGTACTTTATTAAACAAATACTTCTGGTCTAATTATTTTAAATTCAACACAGAAATAGAAGCTCCATCGTTGATTTGAATGATAACAATCAATGTAGGACTTCTCAGTTCAATAACATTTTCTTTCGCAAACACTGTCAAATATTCTCCAGTCCTGATGTGTAATGTTCTATGTTTCAACCAAGCTTGCTGTGTAACACTGTCAGTTGTATGGCAAATGTCCAATGAACCAAATGTCAACAAACCCTGACCTAGTTACTGCATACTCTCGACAGGACAGGTCACGCTGACATCACTGTAGAGTTGTACTGCTGATGTATTTGTGTGTCGCAACAGACCCCAAGGAACGTCTGGTCTCAGTAGTTTACTTCTCAATATGGTCACTGTGCAGGTTGACCCAGGAAGCTGGCACACCAGTTGTTAAACTCTTTCTTTGTGTAGTTGTTAACTCATACTGGCTACTAGTTGTTGAATCATGCTTTATTTGCTAAATGATGTGAATGTCCACCAGTGGATAAATGTAGATGTTGGGACTGGTGTAGTAAAGTGTAACGATTGTCAACTCATCAAACCCAGCACAGTTTTGGTCATACAGGTCATCTTGTCCTGGAACATGATGAGGCCCCGGCAAGAATGTGAGTGTAAACAATGAGTGTGTATCTGAATGTCAGTACGCGAATGGTAGAATGATTCGATAGAGTTGACAGGTTGGTAGTACATCACTCATACTCACACTGTTCGAATTCAAGAAGTACTGGAACTACGGTGGTCTTTTTTATAACATTTAATGGGACGCACACTTGGACAGTACGTGTATGGTTACAGGAACAAATGTCGACATAGACAGCATAATGTTGATCACAGGAATATCATCTTAAGTTAGCATTCATGCTTGGCAAATATCATAATGGAGCATTCGTAAATAAGCATTCAGCGTTCCATCATGTAAATCATCTGGCTTTACTGACTGGGCACGTCAGACCATAACCAATACATAGGAAGGCTCCTAGACCTAACCTCGTCTAGCGAATATTCCTTCACGTAAAGTTCAATATATATATATTTCATAATATAGGAATCCCAGACATGGGTTCTCACATGTAGCAGTGATCTCTTGGTTCATCGAGCGATAGTACAGGCATCCCTTTTTCTCACTCGATAAATACAAAGTATATGAATTTCAACATGGCTGTTCTCTCTCTCGTGAGCTTCACTCACTATAGAATATAGACCAAAATTAGTCATTCATTAAATGTCCTCATTTCTTCATAGGTTCTCTCATAGAGGTAATTGAATAATATCATACAATCCAGTGCTGATACATAGGAATGTCTTCTTCCTTTGAATGGATATTCTTTTTAAAAGTACCACTGTGCATCTGCTTATCGACAACGATGGCGAAGCCCAAGTTCATAATAAATTGTGGTTTTACCTTTTTATGCGAAATATAACTTTGCCATTCCTTGGCAAAAGAGAATAAACACTGGGGTAAAGTACATACAACATGTCTAAATGATTATCACTTTTCCCCATCCATATATAGATCACTATTTCGGCAAAAAGCCTGCTACAACAAAACTCGGCATCCTCACAGGATGACAGCCATGGATCACACCCTTTGCTAGCGATACTTCCGCTGCATAGCCTTTGACCTTTTCTAGCGACAACCAAATTAGTTCGACTTAGAAATGCAAAGATATCCATATATAAGACAGACTCGTCCTACTCATACAAACACTACGTATAAATTCAGGCCATAGATATACTGAAGCAAGAACAATCTATTCCTACCCAGCCACAGAATAAATCGCAGTAGGCCTAGAGTCGTCTGCGGAGTCCGATCGAAGATGACAGAACTATTTTCAAGGGAAGCAACCCAAAAATGACTTCTCCTTAAGCACTTAAAAAGGAAATACTTTGCTTCCAAAATATTTGCGAACATAATAAGAATATAAATGTATTATATTGCAAGATAGTAAAAATTGCCCTTTACAGTGTGATGACTACGTTGTATGTCTAGGGTATGTGTATGATGAAGTTAAGTCATAACAACAACAGACAGATAAACAATTTAATTTATTCCACCACACTTGACAACACTGTGACACTCACATACATATAACACTCTAAAGGATATCTTAAAGGAGTCACTGATAACTTTTCAAATAACAATATGTATTCATTGCTGTCATGAATGTATATGTGTCCTGATTCAAATACAAAGGGAACCAGGAATCACAATCAATTTTAATTACACGGTATATGTACAGAATTTATTAATATGATTCATGTAGTGACATATATTATCAGTGGTATCCTATGTGTGTCAGTTGTGTAGTGTTAATATGAGGTAATACTGGTTTTGTTTTGTTCAAGCTCTGTTGGTATTTGTCATCATGACTTCAATAGTTTGTTTCTATGGGAACTAGTATTGGAGATGTTCTCAGTTCCTGGTATTAAAACAATTTACTTCCCCTCTTAAGTTTATGTTACAATGTTATTTTAAGATGGGGTACATAATGTTGAGCTCAGCTGGCCACATCAGCTTATCTTGCGTGATGGCGGCAGGAAAAGACTCCTCTGCTCGATTTCTCCCCTGGGCTCTGGAGACACCTCACTGATAGCTAAATGGACCAAGGAGTATGCTGTCCGACTCTGGATTCAGCAAAGCTCTGACCAGGTGCTGCTCAATACCATCAAGACCACGGTCCCTGAAAACAAGAAGGATGTACCTTCTACTTCATAACTAATTGATACTCTAGTTCTACACTGAGCACAATACATCACAAACATTGAGTTCAGAGCGTTAGGCCAACTGTCAGCTTCATCTGAAATATTTTATACCAGTATTTCCCTCCCTAATGGTTACTACGCCTCTGCAATTCCAGCATTATTTCTTTCTAATCAATAATCTAGGTGTCAGTGTACTGTTTGGCCATTCCATGCAGTTTTACTTTCCTCCGACACCTTCTGTTCAGGCTGGAGCATTATAGGCTTTTCCTCATGTTTGCTACTGAACTACACATATATACAGGCATAAATTAACAATTCACATTCAATTTTCATTAAAAGATACTGAATGTTTCAAGCTTACCACAATTTATGGAAATAAACACAGATACGTTGACTAGCAATGAATTCTGGCACAAATACTGGCACAAATTCCCATCTGCTTATGTTCCAGGCTTTTATTTAGCAAAAATATGAGCTGGCTTCAACGCACTGTTGCTTTATCAAGCTTATTTGAACTAGTGGTCTCGAACTAACGCTCCTAAGTGATTATATCAGCGAGTCTGGCCAATGGAGCCACGTTTCGACAAGTGTTTGAAAAAATTTTACCTTCCTACGTCTCCCCTAACAACCAAGGATAGCATTTATAGTCCGACCAATCGTGTTTAGCCTTACATATCATTCCAGCCAATCAGTTCAAATGTAACTTGTGGCCCATTTCCCGTACAATGGTGGTTTAAAAAATCTACCACTGAGCGATTCTGATTTTGGGTGTTGTCTGACAGCACCATCATTTTATTTTGGCTATAACTTGTTAATTCCTAGACTATTTGCATAACACTTAACATATTCTTTGTCATCAAGCCCTAAGGAACCCAAATATACAAATTTAAAAGAGCTAAGTGGCTGCGTTCAAAATATGCAATTTCTTCTACCTCCTGTTTCGAAGATGTGTTGTCTGGGTACTGTAATGTTTTCAAACGTAAACCCATCTATTGTCATCTTTCCTAATAAGAGTTTTTCAGGATTTAAAAACCTAACTCTGGGAAGGGTAGTGAATTTTATCACTGTCGATTTGAAATAAAGTTAGTGCATGTGGCCTTACACGCGTGATGGCAGCAATTGTGTATCGCGCGACGCGTGTTTAGTGTTGCACGTGTTCGGCTTTCTGCCTCTCCCTTCTCTCTATCCTTTTGTCCATCTGTTCGTTCGTTTTGGTAACGTAGTATAATTAATGTTAGGATTAATTTAGGTCATTACGCAGTGTGCCTCTCAATGTTTTTCTTAGAAATGCAATACCCGTTTTAATGTGTTGTGGAAACGCTACAATTTGCAGACGAAGCATAAAATAAAGGGGGATTTCGAGTACATTCTTTGTGACAGCACTGTTATTTTACCATTGCTCTTTTCTTTATTAGAATTTATTTGTTAGGCTTTATATTTACCTGATAATTTATATATGTGGATTAGAATATTTCACGACAAGGACATTACTGGAATGGAAACCCATCAACAACAGACTGATACGATTGAGATTGAGAGGGAGATTCACCAACACTACAATAATACAATGCTACGCACCAACGAATGATAGCGATGAGGAGGTCAAGGATGAATTCTATCAACAACTGCAGAAAGAAATGGAGGACACACCTAGATATGATCTTGTTATAGTAATGGGAGACCTCAATGCGAAAGTTAATACACACAATACATATAATGAAAGAACAATGGGGAAATGCGGCAGCGGAATAGCAAACGAAAATGGGGATAAGCTAATAAGTTTCTGTAGCATTAACAACCTGGTCATTGGAGGAACACTTTTCCCACATAAGGAAATTCACAAGTTAACATGGGAATCACCAAATGGTCGGGACAGAAACCAGATAGACCACATCATGGTTAACGGTAGATGGAGACATGCATTACAAGATGTGAAGGTAAGAAGAGTGCAGATGTGGGAAGCGATCACCATTTAGTAGTAGCAAAACTGAAAGTGAAACTAAGAAGGGCTGGACCAACTGTAATTACACAGAAAAGGTTTGACATCAGCAAATTGAAGGACCCCCTTACCAGAAAAGCTTTTGCGGCCGACATTAAGAAACGATATCAATCTGCCAAAAGCCAGGAAAAGACATTGACTGATGATATAGACCAGAATTTCAACACCATTTCAACAATATATAAGGAAAGTAGCAAATCATGCTTAGGATTCCAGGAAAGGAAGAAGCAAGACTGGATAACACCAGAAACATTAAACACCATAAAGATGAGAAAGGAAATGAAAAGAAAGAAAACAGAAGCGAAGTCCCCCAGGTTAAAGCAACTATATAGCGAACAGTACAGTCAAATGGACAGGGAAGTTAAACGCCAAACCCGAGCCAACAAAAGGAATTTCCTAGACGATCTTGCAAAACAGGCAGAAGAGGCAGCACTGAGAAATGAACAAAGCACAGTATACAAAATAACTAAATTCATCAGCGGAAAACGAGGTGCAAACAATATTACATTAGTAAGAGATAAGCAAGGAAATCTCATCAAGACAGCAGAGGGACAGGAAACAAGATGGGCAGAGCACTTCAGAGAAACTCTGAACAAGGAAATACCAGAGACACAATTGAATGTTCCTGAGGCTGAAAACGATCTAGATGTAAATACAGACATTCCACGAAAAGAAGAAATCATCACAGCAATCAAAGGGTTAAAGAACGGTAAAGCTCCGGGCCATGATAACTTAAATGCAGAGCTATTTAAGACAGACCCTGAGCTAGCAGCAGAACTATTAGAACCACTATTTGCACAAGTGTGGAAAACGGGGACAACACCATCAGAGTGGAACAAAGGAATAATTGTCAAATTGCCCAAGAAGGGAGATCTTTCAGACTGCAATAATTGGAGAGGAATCACTCTTCTCTCAGTTCCCAGCAAAATACTAGGCAGGATAATTATACAGAGAATTTCAAAGGCAGTAGACTACAAACTGAGGAAAGAACAAGCAGGATTTAGAAAGAACAGAAGATGTGTAGACCATATATTCACTCTCAGGAACATTATAGAGCAGTGCTCAGAATGGCAAAGACAGCTTTACATAAATTTTGTTGATTTTGAAAAGGCTTTTGACAGCATACATAGGGACAGTTTATGGAAAATACTGAGGGCTTATGGAATTCCAAGCTGCATAGTGTCAATCATAAAAAGCCTCTATGCCAACTTTACGTGTAGTGTTGGGCAGAGCAACCTAACCTTCGAGGTGAAGACAGGAGTACGACAGGGATGCCCCTTATCAACCACTCTATTTTTAACAGTCATAGACTGGGTGATGCGCCAAACAACAGAGGGCAGTCCAAGAGGAATAAGATGGACTACATTTTCTACATTGGAAGATCTGGAATATGCAGATGACATTGCACTGCTGGCACATTCACATCAACACATCCAGGAAAAAACGGATAGACTTAAGAAATTTAGCCAGCAGGTGGGCTTGAACATCAATTTAAAGAAGTCTGAGGTCATGACGCTCAATGTGAGCAACCCTGAGCCCATATCAGTAAGGAATCAGCAACTGGTACAGACAGATACCTTCACATACCTAGGAAGCATAGTAACACCAGACGGTGGGGCAGGCAAAGACATCAACATCAGAATGAATAAGGCAAGAACAGCCTTCTTTAGCCTAAATAACATCTGGAAGTCCTCCCAATACAGCACAAGCACAAAATTAAGATTATACCAGAGTTGCGTGCTTTCTGTGCTTCTCTATGGTGCGGAATGCTGGAGAGTCACAGAGAAGGAAATGTCAAAATTGTCCTCTTTTCACACAACATGCCTAAGAAAAATTCACCGAATCTTTTGGCCGAATACCATCACCAACCAAGATCTGCTTACTCGTAGCAAGCAAGAGGACATGCACACCATCATAGCTGGCAGACGCTGGAGCTGGGTTGGTCATGTCCTCAGAAGAGACCCCGATGCCATCACAAGAACAGCTATGCTTTGGACCCCTGAAGGAAAGCGAAAGAGAGGCCGACCAAAAACAAACTTGGCGGAGGACTGTGGAGGCTGAGATGCAAAGAATGAACCAGAGTTGGGGCACTGTACGAAGGATGGCCACCGACCGTGCAAAGTGGAATCAATTTGTTGTTGCCCTACAAGACGCCACTAGGCGTGACGGCCACTGACTGCTTTGACGGTCGGTGGTTAAGGATCGAAGAAGAAGAAGAATCCTTCGTTAGAGCGCTGGTCTCTTGCGGCAATGGTGCCGGGATAGAATCACGGTAATGACACGCCCCAGTCTACTCAGCTGTAAATGCGTACCTGACTTCTGTTTGAGTTAGGAAAGGAAAAGGCAGCGAGGAAGGGAACTGGTCACCTCGCCTCTCGATGCTGGACCTAGTATGGTGAAATCTTAAACACTTCACTCCCCTACGGCAGTATCACATATGGGACTACTGTTGAGAGTCTTGTTGCACACCGTATAGATCGATTTCTTTTGAGATCATACGCTGCACAAAAAGACACGACTGAGTTTGAATTGTATGCGTATCAGCGCAAATGACGTGAGCATGTTTGTATTAGTAACATGAGCACTGTGGTTACTTCTTCTTCCTCGTTCGCCCTGAAAAGGACGGTGGTTGCGTTGTGTCTGTTTGCGCCTAAGCTGTGATATCTGCACCTTTCGGTCGACACATCCGACTTCTGCACGGCATTTTTTATGGACCGGGTTTGCCTTCCCATTTCGATCCGCACTCGCTCAGCCAGACTGCACTACTGCAGACTGTTTCCAGGACCACCACGTGGAGGTGGAGTGTGGTCTTGACCAGCTCTGGTTCGCTGGTCACAAAGTGTTGAGAAGACGTCTGTGTCTGAAGTTTCAGGATCGCGTGAATGGATTTATAGCATCCTGTATCTGGATTAGTTTAATATGTCTCAATGGACTGATACTAGGAATCATATATAGTTATAGGAGGATGGAAATGATTTATGGATACTATATAAGTAACTTGAACAAAGATTATAAATAGGTAAACACCGTCTGTAATATTTTTTAAATTTATTTATTTATTTATTTACTTATTATTATTATTATTATTTTTTTAATTTGTTTATTTATTTATTTAATTTAATTTAATTTATTTATTTATTTATTTATTTATTTTTTAATTTAATTTAATTTTATTATTATTATTATTAATATTATTATTTATTTATTATTATTTTTTTTATTTGTATTTTCATTTTATTTATTTATTTATTTATTTATTTTTTCCTCACTCTTTTCCAGTCCTTGTTTTCTATTTCTTATTTTTTTGTTTTTAATTTACAATCGACTTCCTCTTTCCGGTTTAGTGGCAGCCATCTTGCTTCACATGTGACTGGACACAAGGGAGTTTTTTTCTCTTATTTTTATAGTTTCATGTTCTCTACTTAATTCTCATTTTCTTTCCCTCCTGTCTCTTGTTTGTCTGTCCCTGACGAAGGCCTTGTGGCCGCAACGTAGGTTTTTCTTGTCCTTCTCCTTGTAAGACGTATTACTATTTGTGTGTGTGTGATTTTTTTTTTTTTTTCCCCATTCAACTGTAATATTGGAGGCATGTGTATGGAAATGGAATTTACGTTATTTCATGACTATGTTTGACTCATGGAGGATCATTATAAATCAAAGGAGATGTTTGTGTATACTAGCATTAAAGAAATAGTATTTGAAATGATACGCGCGTCTTTGAGGACTATGATATTCTTTTAATATTGACGTTGGCCGTTCTAACTGTTGCTGTTCTTATTATATACCCCTCCTTAGGACGTGAAATGTCTTCACCTTAGCAGAGACCTTTACATTTTTTTTATTTCAGTCTCTTGGTTGTAGTTGATGTTTTTCTATAAGATTGAGAGCCATACCGTAAGACAGTCTTAATATTTGAACTGAAGACTAATATTTTTATTTTGGACTTTTTTTCTTTTCATTCAGATTTCTTTTCCAATGGGATCAATACCTCTCTTGCCTTCTTAATTGCATTTTGATAATCACTCACCCTTCCTCCTGTTTTGTGTAAGTTGATACCACGATATATTTACGAGTCCACTTTTTTTAAAGGATTGTTCCTCCAATTGTAATCTGGCGACCATTTGCCGTATTGATTCTCATAAACTTTGTCTGTTCCTTATGTCTTTTAAAAACCCAACAGATGTGATATCTGATCAGGTATTCTCATATTGCCTTGTATCTGATTTTAGTTATGGGACATAACGGACTATGTCTCTGGCAAAAAACTAGATCATGGCAAAAACTAGATCATGGCAAAAACTAGATCATCGATATGTTTTATTATCATAGTCCACTGAATTCCATTTAAGATGGTCGATTTTGAATTCATAATCCAGTCTATAGCCAGTAAGAAAAGAACTGGTGGCAAGAGGCACCCCTGCTTCAGTGCAGTCCTTATCTCTGTTTTTGGTAGTTTTGAATTTTGCTGATGTTTGGGTATCACTGCTTCCCATTCTGTAAGTGTCATTTGTCATTCCTTTAACAGCATAAGATACACACCTTCACTATGGTGTGCGACTTCTTGCCTGTATTCTGAGGATAGCACTATTTCTCCTGAGTTCAGTTTTATTCTTTTCTATTCCATTCCTTCTTGTTTCGCCCAGTCCAAGAATGTCAGTTTTATAGTTATACAATTTTGATGCCAACTGCGGTTCTTCCTTGTATGATTAGTGATGGAACATTCCAGGTCATTATGCATGTCGTAAAAAGCGACTAAGGATGGTTGGGCATGGGGCTGGTTACCCCATCCCGTAAAAAAACTTTTTACCACAAAAACTTCAGCAAACATGGACAAGTCAAATAAAGAATATAAATCAACTCAGCCGCCCAAGACAGAAGAAGGTCCTGTGGAAAGGAGGCAAATCAAGCAGCCTAGAGAAAGCTGAAAGGAGTCTGGGTTGCCGACTAACCTTTTTTCGTCTAGGAAAATTTCCAGGATTGGCACCTGAAATGTTCGCATTCTGTGTGAACAAGGGAAAACTGCACAGGTAGCAGCAGAAATGACAAATTACAGGATTGATATCCTGGGTCTCTGCGAGACACGGTGTAAAGGCATAGAGAAGAGGAGATTGATCACAGGAGAAATGGTGTTGTCCTCAGAACATGAGGAGAAAAGAGCCCAGCACAGTGAAGGGGTGGCTCTAATGCTGTCCAAGGAAGCACAGAAGGCACTTATAGAATGGGAAGCAATGGGACCCCGAATTATAACAGCAAGGTTTAAATCAGCCAAAAAGAAAGTAAATATAAACATCATCCAGTGTTATGCACCAACAAACGATAAAGAAGAATCAGTGAAAGAAGACTTTTACACCAGACTACAAAATGTCTCGGACAATAAGAAAAGAAAGGACATCACAATTTTGATTGGGGACCTAAATGCGAAAATAGGAACAGACAACACTGGCTTTGAAGAAATCATGGGAAAACATGGATAGGTAGGATGAACGAGAATGGGGAACTATTAGCAAACTTCTGTGCTTCAAATCAACTAGCTATAGGAGGAAGCATATTTCCACATAAAAGACTACATAAAGCAACATGGATATCACCAGACCACAGAACTGAGAATCAGATTGATCACATATGCATAATTAAGAAGTTTAGGTCATCATTGCATGATGTGAAAATATGTAGAGGAGAAGATGTTGTATCAGACCACCATCTTCTGTTGGCTAAAACAAAATTAAAACTCAAGAAATTTACAACAGCATATAGCTATAGACAACAGTATAATGTGGGATATCTAAGAAATCAGGAAATAAGAGAAAATGTTTCAATCACAGTATCCAACAAATACCAAGTACTCCAACAACTGGAAGATGAAACAGATATGGAAGACCACTGGCAACAAGTAAAAAATATATGGAACGAGACATGTGAAGAATTACTGAGAAAAAGAGAACATCGGCACAAAGCATGGATAACAACAGAAACCATTAGCAAGATAGAAGACAGGAAAAACAAGAAAGCAGATTTAAACAGAAGCAAAACCAGAAGCTCCAAAGCCAAGGCTCATAAAGTGTACAAAGAAGCAAACACAGAAGTAAGAAGAAACATCAAAAGAGACAAGATGAAATATATTGATGATTTGGCAAGGGAAGCAGAGGAAGCTTCAGCCAAAGGAAATATGAGGGACCTTGTACAACAACACAAAGAAGCTAACAGGGAAATATAAGCAGGCAAATGGCCTCATAAAAGATAAGAATGGAAAATTGCTTTGTAATATACAAGAACAAATGAAGAGATGGACAGAACATTTTGACCATCTCCAACTAATCCCCCCGACATCCAGCCAGCAGAAGAGAAGCTACAAATCAGCTGTGAACAACCAAGTAGAGAAGAAATAAAGAAAGCCATAAAGCTTCTGAAAGATGGAAAAGCAGCTGGTCCAGATTGCATTCCAGCAGAGGCCATCAAAACAGATATTGATACCTCTACAGAGATATTATACAAACTACTTGGTAAAGTCTGGGAGAGAGAGGAAATACCAGCAAAATGGAAGGAAGGTTATCTACTCAAGTTCCCTAAGAAGGGAAATTTACAAGAGTGCACAAAATATAGAGGAATAATGTGTTACTATCAGTGCAGGAAAAGTATTAAACAGAATCATCCTTGAGAGATTAAAAGAGTTCATAGACAAGCAACTGAGAGATGAACAAGCAGGTTTTCGACAAAACAGATCCTGTACAGACCAGATAGCCACATTGAGAATAATAGTTGAACAAAGTCTGAAATGGAATTCACCGCTATACATCGAGATTCGTGGACTATGAAAAGGCATTTGACAGTGTAGACAGAGAATCGCTTTGGAATTGATGAGGCATTATGGAATTCCCATGAAGATCATTAACTTAATAATTACTAGCAATAGATTGGGTTATGAAAACATCGACATCACACAACAGAAATGGAATCCAGTGGCATCTGACTAAACAGCTTGATGATCTGGATTTTGCAGATGACTTTGCTCTTCTGTCCCATAACCATAATCAGATGCAAGAGAAAATGAAAATTCTCGATGAGAGGTCACAACAAGTGGGCCTGAAAATACACAGGGAAAAGACAAAAATTATGAGAATAAATGCAAGAAATGATAAGAATATTAAGAACTTGAAGAAACACCAATAAAAGATGTAGAATCGTACACATATCGTGGAAGTAATATAGACAAAGTTGGAGGGACAGAAAGTGATATCAAAATAAGAATACAAAACGCAAGAGGAGCTTTCATTGCAGTGGGAAACATATGGAGAACAAGAGAAATCAAGTCCAACACGAAAATAAGAATCTTCAACTCAAATGTGAAGTCAGCCCTATTGTATGGCTCTGAGACACGGAGAACAACAAAAACAACAACCAAAAAGCTACATACTGTTATAAACGGGTGCTTGCGTAGAATACAAGGACTGAAATGGTATGACAAAGTCACAAATGTGGAATTGATGACAAGAACCAGACAAATGCCAGTGGAACAAGAGATGAGAAGAAGACGCTGGCGATGGATAGGACACACATTGAGGAAACCTGTTGATAGCATTACAAGGCAGTCCTTGTTCTGGAATCCACAGGGAAAGAGAGGCAGAGGTAGACCAAAAAACACACGGAGAAGAGAACTGGAAACAGAGGTTAAAATGATGAGGAAAACATGGAAAGAACTTGAGCGGATGGCACGGGACAGGAAGACTTTGCATGTGTTTGTTGAAGGCCTATGCTCCTCGGGGAGCTAAAAGGTATTGATGATTGATGATGGTTCCAGGTTCTTGTCTGGAAGTTCTCCTCTCAGGTTAAATAAGGTGAGTCAGCAATATGGACATCTTTCGGCCTTCTCTGTATCGCATCAGCATCCTGCTTGATGGTAACTGTTCCTTATACAAAATCCGTCTTTGAACTTAACTCTTTAAGTCCCAAAAGCCGATATATCGTACTTCCTTCCAGACCCATGTGACCCAAAAGCCGATAAATCAGCTTTCGTATCGTTTGCTCCTTTCTAGAGCTGTTTTCTAATTTTAACAGCCCAAAACGTCATTTCTGACAGGAAGTACTGTCATTTTAAATACCTCGTATTTATGCATATGAACATTAAAAATTTTTTTTTTTACAAACAACAACAATAAAAAAGCACTGAGTGGCCATTTTTGTTTGGGCCTGAAAGAGTTAAAAGTGTTTTATTTGTGAAACAATGAATTTTATTTATACCATAGTCTACAAAGGTGTGGCATAATTTTTATCAGTGAAACAAACAGGCGTTTGAATGATATATTCAGTGAGCATTTGACAGCCATTTCCCACGGTCGGAAAACCTATTGCCATTCAGTTCATATTATAAATCTTGTATATATGATCATTAGCACATTTCCTGTCTATACGTTCAGTAGCGTAGTTCTTAGATATATATATATATATATAGTCATTAGAATATTTCTTATATACATAGTCATTAGAATATATATATATATATATATATATATATATATATATATATATATATATATATATATATATATATATATATATATATATATATATATATATATATATATATATATAGTTATTAGCGTAGTTCTTATATATATTTAAACAAATAAAGAGGGGAAACCCGAGGCCTGTAAAGTACAGTAAATAAATAAATATTACACACATAACGGTATGTTTCAGGCACTCGTGAGAAATAAAGAACTAGAAAACTAGACAACAGAAAAACAACAAAAGTCAGTCTCTTACTCGTAGGCAGGGGTCATTGGCGCGATTTGCAACACGGAACACCGGATATGTACCCAGGGCGATCCAGCCTAAATAATGACGCAATCACTTCTTTTGAAAAATCAGTGCTGCAGTTTTAGACGATTTAGTCTATCATCTCATTTTAAGGAGAAAATATGTGTTTCTTGGAGATCCTCGCGTGACTTTAGATCGACACAAAAGAGAGAGAACCCAGGACACGCCCAAGAGACCCCTGAGCTGTCATCTCTAATCAGCCCGAATATTTCGGAGCTGAAGTTGACACAAAGGGATGATGAATCTCTAAAGCCTTGCTTCTCAAAGTTGTATGGCAATTACTCCCATACTCTCCAAGGAGCAGATTACAGGGAGAAAGGTTTGGTATATAGTGTGACGTACGTCTAGTTTGTCAAGTGAATTTTCCCTGATTTGATGGATGATTAAAGGGACTTTAGCTTTTCATAACATTAGAATCCCTGAACATCAGTATTGTTGTAACTTTTCATCAACGAAGAGTAGCGGCTATGATCAAAGCAGTCAAGAAGATCCCCAGAACAGAGAAGCAGAAGTTTAGCATCTCCGTACGAACACTGAACCGTTCGCAAGACGGACACGAGCGGTCAGAAGAAAGCTTCTTGCAGACTTCGCACTTCTGTGGCCACCGGCAGACTTGCCCGAAAGACGGAACGCTCAGCGTAGCGGATACGATCTGAGGAATCAGGAAACTCACCGCGAACGAGGCTAGTCTCGCCGGAATTTCACATGCTCGTGCGAGCAGCCTGAAACGAACGTAGATCGGAAGCCAGTCGGGCCATCGTGGTTAGCATGGCGGCTAAATAACTTCGACTTCCCCTGGGAACTGAAGAGGCGCGAAATTTTCACATGTACCATTTATCTTGCCTTTCTAATAGATAAATACAGAATCTGAAAAGGGCAACGTATCATTCGTTCTGACAGAATTCTAAGATTCACTAGCAAATAGTTAAAAATTCCTTCTAGATTTCATCTAAATTGTTGGCTATTGGAGTGAAATTCTTTCTCTGTGCAGACGGTAATTTATACATTAGCTTCGAGTGATCAGTGGTCTAGTTATTTCATATTTAGTTCACTGGATTGTGGTGTAAATTTAACCTTATTAAATAAGCCCATCTTCAAAGTTCTAGTGCCAACTAAATGTTACATCTATAAGTTTATTTCCTAATACAATAGCCGCTTAAGGGAATTATAACTTTAATACAGTTTAGTTCTGTATAAATAGATGTGCTTTCAACTATTAACCTCACGGGGAGTTTTTTTTTTTTCTCTCTTGCTTTATTAATTGAAGATGCGAGTGCAGAAAATAGGTAAACTGTAAATGTATCGCGCGTTAGATTTTAATATGATTTTATTGTATTTCATGTTTTTTCTATTGCATCCAGAATGATCTTTTGAACCTCGCATCCCAGCAATTAAGCAGCAATGAAACATCATTTAAGCAGCAATTAAGCAGCAATGAAACATCATTTGAGCAGCAATTAAGCAACAATGAAACATCATTTAAGCAGCAATTAAGCAGCAATGAAACATCATTTAAGCAGCAATTAAGCAGCAATGAAACATCATTTAAGCAGTCATTTCGCAGCAATAATATATATCTAGAGTCTTGCCGACTCAGTTCGATTACTCCAGTGACTTATGAACATATTTGAAATGTAATCTTTGTGGCCATCCTGACAAGCTATCTGATGTATACAGAAACAAAGCAAACCCAAAGACTATTTTAAAATCCCAATTCATAAAGTCGTTTTTTTATAATTATCAAACTGGAAGAAGAACAGTCAACAGTAGCAATATTTTACTCACTGCTCTATTCGTGAAGAAGAACATAGATTTCCCTGACACTGTCTGTCAAGCATAATCATTGGATTTTACCAACCCCCTGAAGAACTTACCTCAGTGTTTTTTGTAGTTTGTGACATTACTGTAAAAGAAAGTTATCTCCACCAGCTGTGCCAATCTTAGACACCACACCATTCCTCACATCTAGCCAAGTGCCTGTGCCATTCTTTAGGAACTTTATCTAATAAACAAACAGTACCGTTAAACTTCAACGTCCAGCGATTTCGGGACACTTTGTTAACTTCAACAACCCGCTAATCTGGGGCTGTACACGGAAGAAAATACTTTTTACCTAAGCCAAGGTTAAGTGCTGTTTTTTTATATATTTCCTATGAAGTGCCAGAATTCACCATTTGGTAAGTCTCTGTGTGTGTGACTGTGTGCTGGCCAGCCAAGCGTTTTTTTTTAATGAAAAAAAGAGATTTAATCTTTTTACCCTTTTAATTAGTTCAACCTAGTATTAAGGTGTACTGTATTAATTGTACGGGATTTCTCCTAGCGGGATTAGTTAACTGTGAGCATTCCCCCCTCCCGGGAAAATTGGTTGATTAAAGGAAAACATTTGATGACCCCAGCTTTTCCTTTACCCCTTATTACTGTAACCCCCTTGACTCAGAGTAATAAATTTACCATTGGGTTAAATTGCCTATCTCTGATCATCATCATCCCCCCCCCCCCCCTCTTCTCGTCTTTGGGACCCGGTCTTTTCTGTTAGTAAATACAAGCGGGAAAAGGTGCATTGGATACTTCTCCTCAGAAACCCTCCCCCCTGTTATTTTGTGTTTTGTAACCCATGATTTCTGACTGTACATTGATACTTACTTGTAACTTGATTTTATGATAATAAAAGTATTAAAAACTTTATTAGCATTGGTGTCGGCTGCCCAAAAACCCAAACATTTCCCATATTTTGTTATCGTAGTGTGTATTCATGTACGTTGCGCGTCAGAATCACCAAATCGGTGTGTGCGCATGAGCGACTGGAACTGACAAACAACTGTTTGTTCAGAAGAGTGGTAGGAATAGTTTTTGAGAGACAAATATTGTCGTAATAAGAGACTGTCCTTACTCTTCCCCAGCCCTTGTGAATCTACTACCTCACTTTCCTAAATCCTTATTCTCACAGAGCCATCACTATCATTCTACACTTTAAAGGACCAATATCCATCAGAACTCT
The DNA here is from genome assembly GCA_024509875.1 of Oreohelix idahoensis. Lineage (NCBI taxonomy): Eukaryota > Metazoa > Mollusca > Gastropoda > Stylommatophora > Oreohelicidae > Oreohelix > Oreohelix idahoensis. The sequence continues at coordinate 461,330 of JAMPIV010015724.1, read as the reverse complement.
CTCAGATAAAAATTACGACAAATAGACAGGTGGGGAACAAGAGACAGTTGTCCCACTACCCTATCGCACCCGCCTAATGCAAGAAATGCATTCCACCCTGTCCCACCCACTTAAAGGTGCGCTTGCCCTAAGTAGGCATATCTCTTTGACCCACTTTTCGCCAGGCATGCGACAGAATATTCGACAGTTTTTGCGAGATTGCTCTGTTCGCCTTAACCGGGACAACCAGATCGGTGAAAGCCATGAAACTACTAAGAAAGAGATTGAGCAGAGCATCCAACACCCAACATTGGACAACTCGTACCTCTACTCACCCCTTCTATGTAGTAAAACAGAGTTAGACAAGCACAGATGGACGATATAACCCTGGCGCCTTACTCTGAACAGCGTCAGATAACGACAACCCATGCTTCAGCTGGAACTTTCCACACTGAAGATAGAATCTTATTTCGACCACCGACGCCGGGTACTCGACAATTAGTCGTCCCACTCCCTCTAAGGCCTCATTTTATAAAATCAGCACCTGTGTTACCCTATGGTGAACATGTTTCAGTGAGAACCACTATGAGTAACCTTAAGGAGGTTTACTTTTGGCCTAGACGGTGGGCAGATGTGCGTCTGTACATACAAAACTGCACACAATGCCAAGCGAGAAACTCAGTCACTCGCCACCGAGATAAGGGAAGAGAGGAAAACTCTACGAGAGAGAGAGAACCCGGTGGACAGTAAGATCCACGGAAAAGTGACCGCCCTAAAGCTGGATATTCTACAAATATCTTAGGATAGGGTGTCTATGACGGAAATATTGGGTCGATCTCTTCTTCTCTCCGGCAGTAGTCAGTTACATTTGTTGTGAGTACTGATTACGTGAAATTTCAGTGGTCGGCACATTTTCTTTCTCTGCTATCAAGCAGATATTTGGTATTTTCATATCGCACACTCCCTTCGGTGATAATTCGTCATGATTGCTTTAAGCTTCTTCGCTTTGCTAAGATTGGGCAAGGTAAAACCCCAGATGGGCCCGGTCAGTTTCGCATTGCGACTGAGCGTTGTGTTTACCTAAGGCTGGTCGGGGGATAAATTACCCGTCTGCGGACATATTACAGATACGCACTTGACAGACTGAATGTTGTAATCAGCTTCCGGCAGAATTATTACGAAGATATTACTTGAGATAAAAGTAAGAAGTTACTTGTAATCACTGACGAGAATAGTACGGAAATCTCACTTCCATATTTGGAAGACATGACCTTTGCATTAACGCACAGAAATTTCCTAGTGGAAATATTTTGAATTACCCCACCAAAACACACAAGAAAAATGGCCGGCATTCGAGATGTAGGAATAACTACATTTCTGATTGGGGCCTTGTCTAATAGTAAAATACAAGTGCCAGGAATGAAAAGGGCAATATAACCTGACATTTTAGTCAATTTAGAACACTGTGAAAATTCACCTCGCGCCAAGAAGACAACCAGATCTTGCCAGGGTTAAGAATAGTACTAGACCGGACCTTGTTAGAGCTTATTGAGGACTTAGAGCCCAGGAAAACGCAACAATTTTAACACTGAAAACTAGAATCTGAGGAAACTGTAACACAAAGTCGAAAGTGGGAACTTATTGCTAAAATATCACCCCAGACCACGTGTAATAGGCATCGTCAAGCTGCCTTAAACTATTTCTCTGAGCCAGCAATCTGTGTGCCTAAAAATTGGCGTAATTTGTACATTTTAAATTCTATATTTTGCATTATTAACATGTGAACTGAGAAGATCGGCTACCACGACAAGCATGGGAAACAAAGAGCCAGGGATCCAGACCCCCAGGACGACCCAGAGTCCGCTGGGAGGACAACATTAGACAATCTTTGAAGGACCGAGGACTAGAATTGAACCAGGTCAGGAGGAAGACAGCCGATAGGAAAGTCTGGCGCGCTCTCTTTCAAACCTCTACACCTCACGGTAGAAGGGGAACGACTAAGTAAGTAACATGTGAACTAATATGTAAATAGTTACTCATTGGCAGCTAAGTAGAAACATAAAAGCTGTCAAGAGATCTCTTACCCAAACCTTCATAACATCATTGATGATGAGCATTTTTGTTAAATAATTATTCATTTTTTTAAACTGTTAAAACATAATTTATTATTAAATTTGTTACTTGTATAAAGACAAATCTAAAGTTGATTTAATCATTTTGAATGTACTACATCCGTATGTCTCAGACAATTTCTTAAATGCACGTAAGCAGAGCTATATAATAATAAGAGGAAATTCGCTGAATTAACTAAGCTCAGGGCTTGTACGAGCTAAAATTATATTACATAATCCTTCACAAAAGTTGACGACAGATACTAGAGTTTACGTTCTCAGCCAGTGCATCATTGTTCTCGCTTTTCTGAATATCTTGTGAAACTACCTGGAGGTAGAAGCATCATTATCCTTCTATCTACATCTCTGCCAAGAGTAATCTTGTGCAAAGGTAGACACCTTTGAAGACCCACATCAGTCACTCTTTACTTTTGGCCACCGTTGGACCACTACAGCAGAGCTAAGGCAAGGGGAGGCAACCCGTGACACTTCTCCCTGTTGTGTGAGCTTCGTTTCGCCCAATCTGAGGTGACGCCGCAGATAGCATCGCCACTTGGTGCGATAACAGCTCACATCTATAGATGGCATGGCGCAAGTCTGGCCGTATATTGTAATGATTTTTGGCACGTATTATATTCGTAAACACGTGACCCTTATTTATGTACGTTTTTTTTTTTATTCTTTCGTTCTGGTTTTCCGAACTGTACGTTTGCTGACAATTAGTACCAGGCAGTGCCAGAGCTAATAACCAGTGAAGATGCTGCCATTATCGTTAATCGCAATGATTGTGCTTTTATTTTTCCCTCCGAGCATAGAGTATTGATTCCTTGTTGAAGCTTCTGCCGCACTATTCAGATAGAGGCGACTATGACATCGCAGTTTCAGGATTAATTTTAGGCAGTGAATCGAATTGTGTGCTCACTCTTTGAAAGGAAATTGCAACAGCAAGATTACGATTGATTATTAATTTGTGGAAAGTAAGTAGTAATAATTGTGCATTTGCAGTAGTAGCGGTAATTATTATGTAAATAATAGTAATTAACATGGCAGTGGTTGATCTAGTTGAAGCAGTAGTAGTCGGGTGGCGACAGCAGCAGATACAGTTGCTTTATTATTTGTAGTATCCTGTACTAGGAACTGTATCTGTTGGAGCAGTATAAATAGTAATAATAGGAATGCTTTGGGTATGTTTCTAAATGTCTGCTTTATTTGAAGTAAACATCATAATTAGCATCATCTCATGCGCTGCCAAGGAGCGTACGGATCATTTCTCTCTTATTGTCCTGTGTTTTGTGTTGCCTATGAATCTGTTGAATATTCTGCTGTGCGTGCGATCATTCCGTGTACATGTAATATTTTCATCTCTCGATCCTTCTCGTCGTTAACATATTTTCTGATTTTCTTCTCAGAAACTTTTTTTTATAATCTTAAACCGTAACTGTCAGTTGCGTATGTATCTTCGCTGGGACTTGTCTTGTTTTTTCCATCCTCCCCCAGGACTTCATTAGATTTCTTAACTGTCAATAGCATCTTCATTCATTCACGCGTATTTGTTCAAGGCCTATGCCCCTTTGGAGGCTGAAGTGTATTGATTCATTGATTGACACATGATTTTGAGTATTTTAATTTTTTTAACCCACTAAATTTGCCAAATACTGAGATATTGTTCGTAATATTTTGTACAAATTTATGGGTCGGGTGATCGTCAGACAGTATATTAAGAAGACGGGGAATCCTGCAAATTTTGAGGACCGGTGTGTTCCTTAAAAATAAGGTGCGGTCATTCTAAAAACAAGGTTGTACTGTTTTCTTCAGTTTTTTTTAACTTTGGTAAACATTCTTCATATAAAATACTATCATGTCATGTCTAAGCCTCAACTAATATAACACTTACATGGTCACTTATCGGTATAATTAATGAAGTATTAAAACGGGCTATAATATACGATACAATGCCAGTAAATGTTATTCAGTTGAAATACATTTTTAAAAAAAATGTATTCTAGTTTCATTGTTTTCCTTGGTAAACTATGTACAAGTACTCTTGCGTCCTATAATCAATGTGCAAGTTGCGCACGTTAAAAATCCCACGGCAGTTGGAAATCGTAAAGAGTAGGCCATAAGGCTGCTTCTCTGCCAAAAGCAAAAGAATTAGAAACCTACCCATCACAAAAATATTGATAGAATGTGGGATTCCAATATACACACATTGGGATTCTCGCCGGTGCTACGGAGTTCGTGCACTGTGCTAAGATCCTCCTTGTGTGATCTAAAGGAGGGAGCAGATCGTGGCAGTGATGGAGTTGTCCGTGTTCAATAAAGATAGTCCTTAACACCATACCAAATAATCGATGGCGCCTTTGAATCGATGAAGTACTGTAGTTAAAATCATTGGTGCGATCAAGGTATGGTTTATTAGCAATTTAATTTAAGGTTTCATATGCAGACGTATACCCCTTTCGTGAAGTTTTTTTTTTTTTTTCAAAATTGCCTTTTTTTTTTCTTTACATAGCTAATGTTAAAAACAAAAGGATACTCCGCCTAGGCCGGTCCCAAGCCCGGCTGAAAAAGGAGGAGGGTGGCCTGCATGGAGGCCGTAAGGAGGCAGCCCCTCCACCATGCAAAGGCACAACAGGCCAATCACTTGTTTGCTTTAAACTTTTGATTATGAGAACTACAAGGGACCGAGGACTAGAATGGAACCAGGCTAGGAGGAAGACAGCCGATAGGATAGTCTGGCGCTCTCTCTTCCAAATCTCTACACCTCACGGTAGAAGGGGAACGACTAAGTAAGTAAGTAAAAACAAAAGGAAACTGAGTAGAAGACTTTCTATTGATCTGTAGATAATATTGCCGGTGCATGCCGCCTTTAACGTTTTGTGCGTAAAACAGGAAACGTTGGTTGAATATTTTATCTATAGATAATACTGACATTTATGTACCCGGCGTGATGCTGACCACATCACTCCTAGTGTGCCGATGGTCAAGAAAAAATGGGCCTAACACTATATTCCCAATATACCTCAATGGGAATGTAACGGGATCCCTCCCTCCCATTTATGTACGTGTATGTGTTGGATAAAGTCAAGAAAGTCCCACAACAGACACTGCCCTATAGGGAAATAAAGTGTTAAAGACTTCGCCATACTAGGTCCAGCTTTATGAGGCTGTGGTGACTAGTTCATTTTTTTAGCTGCCTTTGCCTTCTTTAACTCAAGAGCGGAGTCAGGTACTCGGTCATGACGCTACCAGTTGTCGAACCTTGAACTCGGTAACTTTGCCGCCAAAGGCAAGTGATCTAAGCGCTCTGCCAAACACATGCTCTATGTGATTGATGGTGTCTATAAAATAACAAAAGAAAAAAGTCCAGCCTATTTCTATGTAAATAAATGTATAGACTTATTATAGGCACTGCGTGTTGGATGAAGCTTTTAAAAAGTCAGTACGCTTGTATAAATTCCTAAACTATATTACTGAAACCTATGCTAATATTTTATAACTCGCATGTAGTAGAGAAGTAGGCCTGATTTAAAAAAAAAAAAATATATATATATATATATATATATATATATATATATATATATATATATATATATATATATATATATATATATATATATATATATATATATATATATATATATATATATATATATATATATATATATGACTTCTCGAATATTTCATTTAATGTTTCCAAATAAATCTTCTTCCAATAAATGAAAATAAAAATGAGTACCGTACAACCCAGCCGTTACTCCATCTTAGCTCGTGATTGGTTTCTCTAAAACATGATTAGTGCCCTGTGCTGAAATTTGATTACACCACCAGTGACTAATTTTTTGACATAGTTTATGTTCTATTGCACATTGATAGTAATTTGAAAACTGAATCAAGTTTGAAATAAAAAAAATATTTTAAACACAGACTTTTAATGCACTAAAAAGCCACAAATAATTTTTCAAGGAGTTTATAGCTTGCAGTCAAAAAATGTAACATCAAGTTGACAAAAAGCCAGGGGTGCTGATTCTACATGAAATTAACTTCTGCTTTATACTTCATTATATACTTATGGATAAAATATATGATAAGCGCTTACATTTCACTTAGTGATTTATGTTTAGTCGGCCGTTTAACTAATTTATTTAAAATAAAAATTACATTCACTCATCTGTTCTTTAGAATACCAACAAATCAAAATGCTTGGGTTATATGCACAGTTTTCCCACACCTCTTTTTCTTACAAACATCTTACAGCTAATATTACTTAGTACTTGTGTGTATCTATTACCTTTAATGGGTTCAGCATGAAAGGAAATGAGCTAATTTTAGCCATGTCTAGTTGTCACTTAAAAATTGGGTCGATCTCTTTTCCTCTCCGGTAGTATTTAGTTACATTTTTGTGTGTACTAAATTACTTGCACTTTCCGTGGTCGGCCCTTTTCTTTCTCTGCTTAACAAGCAAATATTAGCTATTTTCTTATCAATTTTACACTCCCTTCAGTGATAATAGGTCATGTTTGCTTTGCGCTTCTCGGCTTTGCTAAGATTAAGACACAGGTAAAACCAAGATAAGATGGGCCCAGTCAATTTTCGTATAGTGACCGCGTGTCATGTTTACATAGGAGTGCCCCGCGATAAATTATCGACCTGTCGGCAAGCACTCGGCGGAAACGAATGACATAATCATTTCCTGTACACCTTGTTACACAGACATTACTTTAGATGAAAGTAAGATGATGTATTTGAGAAAACATTGCCGAGAGAGGATCGGATGTTTTCATTCCATATTTGGGAGACATGACCCTTGCAGTAACGCGCATAAATTTCTGTGTAGAAATAATTTGAATTACCCCACAAAACACGCAAGTTTTGAAACGATTGGCTGGGGTTCGAAATAGAGGAACAACCAAATTCCTGATTGGACCCTGCCTAAATCGTAACAAAGTAGACAAGTGCAATATAACCGGACACTTTAGCCAATTTAGAACACAGTGAAAATCTACCTCACGCCAAGAAGACAACCAGACCTTGCCAGAGTTAAGACTAAAATCAGCTTTCATTTATCGGACCGGACCCTTTTTTGAGCGTCTTGAAGACTTAAGCCCAGGATAACTCTACTATTTTAACACGGATAACCGGAATCTGAGGGAACTGAAACACACGTCAAAGTGGGAACTTATTGCTAAAGTAACAACACCCCAGACCAAGTGTAAGAGGCCTCTACAAGTTCCTTTATTTCTCTGAGCCAGCAGTCTGTGAGCCTAAAGATTGGCGTAAGTTGTACATTTTGAATTCTATTTTTTTTTTCGTTATTAACATGTGAACTAATACGTATATATTGACATGTAAATATTAATATGTGAAAATTGCTAGTGGATGTCCAAGTCATTGGAAGCTGGCAACCTCAGCATATAGAATGATGATTTCAGGGCTGGTGACTGCTTTATTGCGAGTTTCGTATATAGAACCAAAAGCAGAGGTAGTCCCAAGTTTCATTTGGAGCAGGGAGGGAATAATGAAAGAAATGATGTACATATTTATTATATTATTAACCTTTTCAACTAGTGTAAATGTAAAACATATTCACTCTAAATGTAATGAAATTTTCACCTTTTTCACCCAGTGTAAATGTAGAACTTATTCACTCTAACTGAAATGAAGGTTTACAACCTTTTCAACCGATGTAAATGTAAACATATTCAAACTATACTGTTAACATTTTCAACTAAAGTTAAATATAAAACTATTCATTTTAAATGTAAAGATAGTTTATCGCTCACTAGAATTAATATTAATTCTCAGCGAGGGTAACAGTTCTGAGGTAGATGGTATGGTGGAATGAAAAGAGGAGGACACATAAACAAGGTTCGGAAAACTCATTAATCAGAGGGTATTTGTTTCTCTTCTTTTGCCATACTAGTTGGTGACACCAGTTGAGGGTACTATTTCTGGAACAAGTGAGGTATAAATGGCCTGAAGTCAACGCTAGACACCATCATCAGATGGGTCTTAGAGACGCGGGACCAGTTTTGCAGTTACTCCTTGATTCTACTTGGAATATGCTGCAACTCTTAATCTTGACCAGGGACTGAGAGACCAAGTCACCTATCGGCGAAGAACCAAAACACCAACGGGAGCAGAAACCCCAGCAGCTAAGTATAAAAATAAAAGCTGGCAAGTGAAACTTCCCCTTATATTAATCCCCATTAACATCATATGATGATGACCAATTTTTTTAAAAAAGAATTATTCAATTTTATTACTAACTGTTAAAACTTAATTGATTATTAAATGTGTTACATATCCATCCAAATTTAAAGTTGATTTAATCATTTTGAATGTGTTATATCCGAATGTCTCAGACAATTTCTGAAATACACTTAAACAGAGCTATACAATAATAAGAGGAATTCGCTGAATTAACTCAGCTGGGGGATTGAACGAGCTAACGAATTTTAAGATAACCATATCCTTCACAAAAGTTAACGTGCTCAGCCAATGCAGCATTGTTCTCGCTTTTCTGAATATCTTGTGAATACTCCCTTGAGGTAGAAGCATCATTATTCTTCTATCTACAGCTCTGCCAAGAGTAATCTTGTGCGAAGGAAGACACCTTTGAAGACCCACATTAGTTACTCTTGAGTTTTGACCACTGTTGGACCACTACTGCAGAGCTAAGGGGAGGCAAACCGTGAGACTAGTCTAAACTTTAATATATGCATCTATATGTCATTACCACAAGAGTAACAACACAGACACAGATAAGCAATCCTACTTGAAATGTAGTCTTTAGTCAGGAAATGTTGATAAATTACGTTCATCGGTAATTACATTTTCGTGGTTTTGTTTAGGAGAAAACAGTGTGATGAAAAAAAACAGTTTGTCCAAGTTTGATGACAACAGACTACCTGTCTGCCTTTCTTTCTTTCTTTCTTTCTTTCTTTCTGTCGGTCCTTTTTTCTCTTTCTTTCTTTCTTTTCTTTATGTCGCCATGTAGTTCTTGCTTGATAATTATGTATAGGACGATGAATGAAATCAGTGATCCATACTTTCTTTTCTCCCCTCGTAATCATTCCTTCCGGGCAGATATTATGACTGTGTGCTATGAGTCACAGCCCACATCACGCACGTAAGCAGATTTTTAATTTTTTTTTATTTAATTTGCGAAAAAGGACGGAGGGGCCTGGAATTTTGACCGCTGCGCCGAGCCTGTTCTCAATTTTCTGTGCTATTTTGCAAGTGTAATTGTTATGTAATGTACTTTTTTCACAAGCAGATATCAATCACATAGTTTTATTGATTGCTGTGCCGATGAAGGATTTGATTATTTAGCAAGTGTTTCCATAATTGTACGATCTCTGGTGTTTTAAGCCAGCCTTATGTTAAATTTCCTCTCCTGTAAATAGCCACTGTATCTCTTTCTATTTCCGTTGTTTGTTTCTTTTTTTTTTTCTGGAGTTCAGTGTATCATGTATTTCCAGGGTGTGTATTTTTGTGTAATTTTTTTCCCGTGGCACGTCTAAATAACAACACTTTGATTGTCTCTGTCTTATCTTGTTGATAGTTTGACGACTTGTGTCTGCGCGGACTTCTTTGTTCGAATATCAAGTAAAATGTATCACTTATTTTTAAAAACTTTTTTCTAATATCAAGTAAAATATATCATTTATTATTTTTAAGTGATCTAGCATAAATAAACTAGACAGAATCGTGAACCGTAGACAGTTAACACCACACAACACCCTTTTAAGGTTTCTTTCATTTTGCGACACAGTATAAAAATACAGATTTCCACTCATCTTAAAATGGGTGCACTATAACTAAATGACCAAGTAACCCGCCAAAACATTGCGGGAAGTATGGTGTGCCGTTTCCTCTGTATGTTCTGATGGCGGCACTAGTTTCCACTGTGTCAATTCATTCCTTTCCACTCCATTTGAACTTCATTGGATCTTTGTAGTCAAACTTATCATGACTTATGTTCAATGGTCAGTAAGGTAAAGGTAAAGGAACCCGTTACACGCCCATTGAGGCATATTGGGAATATGGTGTTAGGCCCATATTATCTTGACCGTCGGCACACTAGGGGTGATGTGGTCGGCATCACGCCGGCCGCCTTAACCTTCCCAGAGTTGCTCTGGTACCCAATTGGGGCTGGGTCGACCCAGGAGCCGTTTGTGGCCTAAAAAAATCCCACCTCATCTGGGGATCGAACCATAGACCACTGCGCTAGGAAGCCAGTGCACTAACCACTATGCTACCGCCGCTCCTTCAATGGTCAGTGCACCTCGACAAAATTTCCGTATGCCCGTTATACGTGCCTTTTGTATGTTGTTATTTGACCCACTAAATGTACCAAATATGTAAGAGTGTTAACAGTATTTTGTACTAATGAATATAAAAGGACAAAATACGTGTCGTCTGCATATGCTTTTGGTTGCTTTTCACCCGCCTCTGGTCAGTGCAGTTATTTAATTTGTGGATCTTTTCTTACTGTCTCTACGATGGGCTATAAACGTACTACTAACTTAGTCGTTCCTCTTCTACCCTGGGGTGTAAAGGTTTGCCAGAGAGAGAGAGAGAGTCATACTATCCTTTGGTCTTCCTTCTGGCCTGGCTCCAATCTAGTCCTCGATCCTTCAGAGATTGTCTGATGTTGTCCTCCCAGTGAACCCTGGATCGTCCTGGAGGTCTGGATCCGTGGCTCTTGGCTTCCCATACTTGTGGTGGTAGCCGATCTTCTCCCATTCTGCACACATGGCCAGACCATCGTAATTGGGACTCTTTCACTTTAGTCTGCAGTGCTTGGGTTGTGATGCCACGACGTTTATGCTAGTTGCAGACCAAATCTCTTCCTGTTACATCAACCACCTTTCTCAGATACCTCATTTCTGAGGTTTGGAGCTGACTTTTGTGTGCTGTAGTCATTGGGCTCCCAAACTCATTATTAAAAGATCGGTGAGGGGAATAGTGGACAGTTTTATATTATTGATTTACCGTATTTTAACGATTCTAAGAACGATTTGTTTAAACTTATGTGGTGTTTTTCCTTCTCGAAAACTGCATTTAATGTTTTCAAATAAATGAAAAACAAGAGGTTGAGTAAATCTCAGCCGTGACAACATTTCAGCTGAGCGATTGTTTATTTAAAACATACTTAGTGTGAATTGCTTTAAGTTTATTACATACATGATTAAAGATAACATAAAGTAGAAATCTGAGAGACATAACAGCCAACATTAGACGGCATAAGACATACCGCCAACTTTTTGACATAAATAAGCGTGTTAATATGAGAGAAAACGACAAAGGAATTCGAGAATTTAAAAGAATACTCTAATAGAATACTTAACTTGTACATTGAGCTGAGAAAGTATTTTTAAAAAAACCCCGAAGCGGGAAAAGTTCAGCCCTCGTGTCAAGAGAATATGGTCTAGCAACGCAGTTATAGATTCAAGCCGGCCAGTTCAATAGCAGAGAATGATTGATTAAAATGGCTGTACCCTAAGGTGCGGAGCTATTGTTAATTTTTAAAATTTTGTCTTGCCTCGTGCACCGTGACGAGATTGCTACCAGTGTCTATCTTAGATTTTTTTGTGTTCAGTATATTTTTGTTTCTCTCGTTTGAAAGACTATGTGGGCATGTAACTACTCGAACAGTTTAAGTTAAAAATCAGTACGTTCTGTTTCATGTTAATTCTATGAGAAGGCAGGTATTAAATAACCATAATATATATGCTTTTTTCAGGAAATAAAGGACAAAATTGTGAGGCGTTGAAGGACAGTGAACTTTGCCGCTGTCTTTGTCACCTCAAACTGAACGGCACAACACAGAACTAGGCACGAATTTAAAACGGAAGCAACAAACAACAGATGCTGAAGAACTGCTGATCATCTCAGTTGGCTTTCTCAACCTATGGGTAAGTAATTGACAGTGCTGTGTGCAGTAGAGTAAAAGGTAACGGTGGTCCAATAGCAGATACTACCTTATGAGAGTGACGTGTTAGAGACTTCATTATACTAGGTCTCAGCTTTATGAGGTGAAATGTCCAGTTCACTTCCTTTTTTACTTTTGCCTTTTCTAACTCAAGAGTAGAGTCAGGTACCCATTTACAGCTGGATTGACTGAAACGTGATGATACCTTGTTTCGAGGACGGTATGCTCCAAATTATATATGCATCTACTACACGCTCCGACACACACACATACCTCTGCTTGAGACGTGATTAATGCCTTGAGTTTATAAGAGTGCATTGTCTGTTTACACACATACACCCGCTCACACACACCCACTCACACACACCCACTCACACACGTGCCACTATTTGTCTGGGACATGATTAAAGGCGTCAGTTTAGAAGGGTGTATGGTCTGTTTACACACGCACTCACACATACTCACACACACACACCCACGCAGACAAATGTCTACATACTTCTGTGTAAATTTTGTTTTCGCACATATCTGTCTAAATAAGTAGTCTTAATGTTAAACATTTACATGCACACAGGGGAAATGTAAAAAAATCAACGGATATGTGTGTATCTAAATATCTTTATACATATATATATATATTTATCAGAATCTTTATTCTCCATAAAATACATTGACATGTACTGACATGATATAATAAAATACAACATGCCATATAGAAGAATTATTAGAATTTACATAAAGTGTGGAAGATGTGCTATGTTTTGATGTAATTTTATGTGTTGTAATGGAATTTTCTGATAATTAAAAATTCCCTTGAACTTAATCAGTGTGTCGGGTCAGCTCGTTCCCAAATATCTATATAATCATTGTTATAGTTTTCCCACTTGGGTGCGTCTATATGTCGTCAATTGTGTGTGTGTGCACGTGAGTGGTAATATATATATATTAATATATATAGTTTATAGACTGTCTGACTCCTCTGGATCTGTTGTAGAAGATAGGCGGAGAGAGAGAAGATTCTCGCTTTCCGGGACAGCCTCTATAAATTTCTACCATCTCACTTGTGGAAATCTATTTCTGCTATCATCTCTCACTGTGGCTATCACTCAGTCTAATCTTTTCAGAAGGGACCAACCCAAGTCTTAATTCCCCTATCAGAAATCTACGACACCAGCCTCATGATAGCCGAACATCTGCTCCAATCCTGCCCAACTTACAGCCGAGAACGGAGTAGCATTTGACAACAGCCCACTTCTCAACGAAAAACAGTTTGGAGATGCATGTTCCTTGAGCTGACTAGTGCCTTTATTAGAGTAATTAATGTAGAAAATCACTCCGCTAACGCCACGTTCCCCATGCACTAAATGTATAAATACAAAAATATTTTTTATAATGTTCATTTCATTTAAAGAAATAATTTTATCTCTTTTTTATTTTTTATATATTTTATTTCTGACATATTGTGTAAGCTATAAGATGATTGGGAATTAAGTTTCTTAAGATGATGTTAAAGGGTGCGGGAGTTCTATTCCTCCTTATCTTCGCTCTCCATCCACTTATCCTTCTCCTCTCCCACCTATTTTCTGGTTGTGATGGCTCTCAATTGTGAGTTTGTTGGTCCGTGATTATCGGTTTTGTGCGCGCTGCTTTAAGTTGTGATATGCGTGTTTGTGTTCTCCCTTCTCTTCTCTTCTCCCCCCCCCCCCTTTTTTCCCAGCTCATTTTATAGGATATAAAATTGTTACAGTATTAATGGAATACTGTATTGTTGTTGTTACAGTATTACGGAATACTGCATTGACGTTGTTAAAGTATTAAGGAATTCTGTAATGAATCACACTTTACTTATAAGTGAGGTTGTTCATTCGTCTTCTATTTCTTGCCTTATCTTTTGTCATATCATCATTTCCCTGTTAGCTCCATCTGAAGCATGGAGCCACATCTACTTCCGCTGGCCAGGGCAGGAGGTTTGTACCAAAGCATTTATGTGGTCTAGCAATGGTATTTTCTAAAGCAATTTATTTTGTGAGATGATGTTGCCATTTCCCTGCACAAACTCATTTTAATGGCCTCTTAAAGATTCCTGGGTGAATAGTAGTTCCCTTCCTTCTTAATCTCATCAGATACCCACGTGAACTGTACGGATTTTTGATTCCATATCACCTTACTGTCTGATTGACAGAGTGGTTAGAGCGCTGGTCTCTTGCGACAAAAGTGCCGGGTTCGAATCACAATACCGACACCCTCCAGTCTACTCAGCTGTACATAGGTACCTGACTCTGCTGTTTGAGTTAGGAAAGGAAAAGGTAGCGATGAAGGGAACTCTTCACCCTACCTCTCGATGCTGGACCTAGTATGGTGGTCTCTAACACTTCACTCCCTCGTACGGCAGTATCTGGGACTACCTTAACCGTCATTGTTTTGTCATGTTTGGCATCAAGTCCCCTTTCCCCCACTAGCTGTATATCCGTAGTCTGTGAGTGAAATTCTGAGTCGTTGACATGTGTCATTCAGACACGTAAAAAAGAATAATTAATTAACAAATAGAAGTCTAAATGAGAAAGAAATATTGATGCGCCTCCAGCACTGAGGCATTAGAGCTGAAATTAGGAGCCCCTGGGGAACGGGGGGATTGACACTGTTGCCATTATTACGTTATCTGGAGTTTTAAATGTGTCAGTGAACACCAGACAAAATAAAGCCAATCGGCGTCAAGCACTATATGTAAGTCACATCTTACACAGTACAGAATGACGTCCTCATATAACTAAAAGACATTTGTATTGGCTGAAAGATACATACCTCGATGGAATGAGGAAAAACAGTTCGTTTTATAAAAATGTGGAAACGCTCAGACGAGCTTTCCAGACAGCCCTGGAGGTAGAATGTGGCAGTGTCGGACTGTTGTAGTGTTAACAGTCAAGGGGGTCGTTGCTATGTCAGTGACAGGCAGAAAGAAGGACATAAATGAAGTTCAAGAATGGAAGAGAGAGCGAGAGAGAGAATGAGACTGACAGAGAGAGAGAGAGAGAGAGAGAGAGAGAGAGAGAGAGAATGAGACAGAGAGAAAGAGAGAGTGAGAGAGAAGAGAATGAGGCAGAGAGAGAATGAGGAGAGTGAAAGAGAGAATGAGACAGAGAGAATTAGAGAGAGAGATTGAGATAGACAGAGAGAAAGAGAATGAGACAGACAGACAGAATGAGACAGGCAGACATATATAGAGAGAATGAGACAGAGAGAGAATGAGATACAGAATGAGACAGGCAGAGAAAGAGAGAGAATGAGACAGACAGATAGAGATAATGAGACAGAGAGAGAGAGAGCATGAACAAATCAATCGAGCTAATGAGAAAAAGCTCCACTCCTCGTTCCGAGCACAGAATTGATTTAAAGAGTGAAATAATTGTAAAATATTCAGAGACCTAACTCACGCCAGTTTAATCACGCTCTGAAGTATCGTGTAAGCAGCTCTTGTTTGTGCCTTGAAGATGGAATCTAAATAGTTGTAATCAATGCGTCCGTCAGTGTACATTAGTCTAGTTGACAGCCATAATTGTAGCTGCTTCACAGTAGCTGAATCCAATGAGTAGAGATGTTTAAAGGCTTTAATATCTGGGCCATCTGGTCGCGGAATGGGCCCACCTGCTGGCGATTTTGCCGCATCACTGAACTTGTGTATATTCATTTTCTGTCGACTCCTTTCTCTTGATACCTTAGTCTTTTCCTATGTTATCTTGTGTTCCAGTGTAACCCTGCTCGGAACATTCCTTTATTTTTCTCTACCTTGTCATTATCTTTGCGAGGATGTATCTCTTTTTCCGTACATCCTTCAGGACCTCGTGAGATTTCTTTGCTGTTCATAGTATTTTCATTATACTGCTAAGTTACCAAATCTCAGTGTATCCGAAAAAGATCTGCGCTGATTTGTTCACTGTCCATGCTTCCCTTTTTACAAAAGAGTACTTGTTCATTATGACACTAGAGAACAAGTTTTATTACTTTCACTGATAATTATTTATTACGCAGCATCTTTCTCATTTTTTTCTTTCTGGAATGCTGCTTTTGCCTGGGCTTTTGTATTCTTTGTCTCCGTGAAGCATCTCCCATCTGCTTTTAACATTGTGCCCAAGTATTTGAATTTCCCTGCTTCTTTTAGATTTTTACAATTTATTGGTACATTTCTTGATTGTGGAATCTGGACCAGTGGTTCTTAACCAGTGGTGCACGCACCCCTTGGGGGTGCGAAAAGCTCCTCTTGGGGGTGCGAGACATTGAGACAAAAAAATATCACTTATTGTACAGTTGCGGCAACCCACAAGTAAGCGATTATTTGTCATGTTCTAATATTATAATTCTAAACAACACTGTAAATATCGCAGCAAAATATTTTACAAGAACAAACATCATTATGTTATATGCATGTGGGCAAATTTGGTCTAAACCTTGTTCAAACCAAACGACGGACTTATTTTAGCAGTAAACGTTTGCGAGCTCTCATACTCTCTTTGTTGTTTTTCATTTGTACTTCCGTTGTTTAGCGTCATTAAGAATTTATAATTATATAATGTTGTCATGAAATATTCTAATCCACATATATAAATTATTAGGTAAATATGAAGCCTAACAAATAAAATTAATAAAGAGAAGAGCAATGGTAAAATAACAGTGCTGTCACAAAGAATGTACTCGAAATCCCCCTTGTTTTCTGCTTCGTCTGCAAATTGTAACGCTTTCACGTTGATATAAAAGCTTACTGTATTATTACCCGCCTTCTTCAATGAAACGTGTGCTGCATTTCTAAGAAAAACATTGAGACGTACTGCGTAATGACCTAAATTAATCCTAACATTAATTATACTGCGTTACCAAAACGAACGAACAGATGGACAAAAGGATAAAGAGAGAGGGGAGGGCTGAAAATCAGGAACGCATGCAACACGCTTCGCGCGATACACAAATGCTGCCATCACGCGTGTAAGACTACAAGCACTAACTTTTTTTCAGACGGACAGTGATAAAATACACTACCCTTTCCCAGAGTTAGGTTTATAAATCATAAAAAAACTCTTATTAGAAAAGATAACATTAGATGGGTTTACGGTTGAGAACATAACAGTACCCAGACAGCACATCTTCGAAACAGGAGGTAGAAGAAATTGCATATTTTGAATGCAGCCACGTAGCTCCTTTAAATTTGTATTTTTGGGTTCCTTAGGGCTTGCTGACAAATAATATGTAAAACGTTACGCAAATAGTCCAGGAATTAATAAATTATACCCAGAATAAAATATTGGGGGTGCCTGACAGCATAAAATCATTTCTGCTCATAAGATTTTTTTTTTAACGTGTTTGAAAAAAATTTACGTTACAGAAATAGCCTACCATGTAAACTCCAAATTGATTGGAGCGCAACAAATGAAAGCCTAACCACGATTGGTCGGACTATAAATACTATCTTGGTTGTTAGGGGAAACGGGGAAAGGTAACATTTTTTCAAACACTTGTCGAAACGGGGCTCATTGGTCAGACTCGCTGATATACACACTTGGGAGCGTTAGTTCGAAACCACTTGGTTAAATAAGATTGATAAAGCATCAGTGCGTTGAAGCCAGCTTATATTTGGCTAAATAAAAGCCTGGAAGATAAGCAGATGGGAATTTGTGCCAGTTTGTGCCAGAATTCATTGCTAATCAACGTATCTGTGTTTATTCGTATGAATTGTGGGACAGTGGTCTTGATGGTACTGAGCAGCACCTAGTCAGAGCTTTGCTGAATCCAGTGTCGGACAGCATACTCCTTGGTCCTTTTAGCTATCAGTGAGGTGTCTCCAGAGCCCAGAGGAGAATTCGAGCAGAGGAATCCTTTCCTGCCGCCATCACGCCAGATAAGCTAACTTGGCCAGCTGAGCTCAACATTATGTCCCCTCATCTTGAACTAACTTTGTAAAATTAACATTAAGAGGGGAATTTACTTGTCTTAAAATCAGGAACTGTGAACATCTCCAATACTAGTCCCTAAAGACAAACTATTGAAGTCATGATGACAAATACCAACAGAGCTTGAACAAAACAAAACCAGTATTACCTCATTTTACTACTACACAACTGACACACATAGAACATTTGTAATAATATATGTCACTACAATATTCATATTAAATACATTCTGTACATAACTTGTAATTTAAATTGATTGTGATTCCTGGTTCCCTTGTAGTTGAATCAGGACACATATTCATTCATGCCAGTAATGAATACATATTGTTATTTGAAAGTTTATCAGTGACTCTTTTAAGATATCTTTGTAGAGTGTTATATGTATGTGAGTGTCACAGTGTTGTCAAGAGTAGTGGATTAAATTAAATTGTTTATCTGTCTGTTGTTGTGACTTACACTTCATCATACACATACCCTAGACACATAACGTAGCATCACACTATTCCAGAATAATTCTGACTGAGATATATAGATATGTGGTAGCAAGTAAGGTTATCTATAATACACTACTCTTAATAGATATAGATACCTTCACAGCTGA
Source organism: Oreohelix idahoensis (assembly GCA_024509875.1). NCBI lineage: Eukaryota > Metazoa > Mollusca > Gastropoda > Stylommatophora > Oreohelicidae > Oreohelix > Oreohelix idahoensis. The sequence continues at coordinate 442,763 of JAMPIV010015724.1, read as the reverse complement.
TCTCAGTCAGTACACTAAGTCCCCTATAAATATTTATAACATCCCACTTCACCACATATATTGGGGGTCTCGCTCTTGGGATTTTGAATCTTTCCCTATTAAAAATATTGGGGGTAATTCACTTCAGGGAATATAAGAATTAAAAGGTATCCTTGGGTGGAATTAAATAAGGTTGAGCTCACGGTGCCTGTGTTGTCCATTAGAGATTGAATTGTTGGTTAGACATTGTATAAATTTACATAATAGACAATGGCGGACCTGGCCAAATTTCGATCTGCTGCGGTTCAGACTGCAAAAGAGTTAGGATTAGATGGGCAAGTTATGGTTGCCTATGTTACTACGGAATGTGACAAATTTATTGAACGCGAAGAAAGAAGGTTTGAAGCCGAAAGAAAGTTAGAGGCTGACAGGGAAATTAAGAAGTTACAATTTGAAGCTGAGGCTGAGACTAAGAGGTTGCAAGCTGAGGCTGAGACTAAGAGGTTGCAGATTGAGGCTGACAAAGAGGCTAAAGCATTGGAAGCCGAGGAAAGAAAGCAGGCTGCAGAAAGGGAAGAGAAGAAATTAGCTGCAGAAAGGGAAGAGAAGAAATTAGCTGCAGAAAGGGAAGAGAAGAGATTAGCTGCAGAGAGGGAAGCAGAAAAGGAGGAGAAAAGATTACAAAGGGAACATGAATTACGACTAAGGGAGTTTGAGTTTCAAGGCCATGTTCCTGAAAATGGTGCCAGTCCCTTTGCCTCTGATGCTACGGTTACTCAGGGAGCCTCAACCTCAGCTATGAACTTTCATTTAGATCATTTTGTTGAGAAAGACGATGATATTGAGAGCTATATAAATAGATATGAACTATTAGCTACCACGTATGGGTTAGAGAGAGAAAGGTGGAGCTTAAAGTTATCTCAGGGACTTCGTGGGGCAGCTTATGAAGTTTTTGCAAAAATGAGCAGAGGTGATCAGGAAAATTATGACATGCTAAAGCAGGCTCTTTTGTTAAGGTATGAAAAGAATGCAGAATTTTATAGGAAAAAAATTAGGAATGCTAAACTACTGTCAGGTGAAACATATCACCAGTTCTCTGCACGAATAGAGACATACTTGGAGAAATGGACTTCTCTGGGGAAAACCCAAGATCTTAAGGAAATGGTCCTTATAGAGCAATTAAGAGAGTCCATGGCTCCAGACCTGAGAAAGTTTCTCATGGAACAAGGTGCAGAGAGGCTGGGTGAGTTGCTAAATGTTGCTGAAAGGTATCAAGCAGCTCAAGCAGAGGTAACAGGTAATAAAAAGAAACAGGTGGATAACTTTAGGGCACCACAGAACTTTAATAAATTTGATCCTTAGGATCAAAATAAAGGTAAGCACCAATTTGATAGGCCACGGTATGACAATAAAAATAAATTCCCACAATTCGATGAAAGGAAATATAATGAAAGAAAATCTTTCAACCAAGGAAAAAGGTGGTGTAAGAATTGTCAGATGGACAATCATGACACTGACCGTTGCAGAAGGAAACCTGTGTATATGGCAACCCTTCAGGTCAGGTCGACCTCAAGACAGGAGGAGGATATTATGTTAGATACCACTCCAGAAGAGATGAGGAAGGCACAGGCTGGAGATAAAACACTCAAGCCTTGTTTCAGAAAATTGTCAACTTGTCATACAACTCCAGGCAAGGGAGATTTTTACATGAAAAACAAGTTGATGTATAGGAAGACTGGAGCTAGATCCAAAGGTCACGGACAGCTGGTTCTTCCAAAAAGATATAGGGCAGACTTAATAAGGAGACTACATGTGAAACCAGATGGGGACCATGAGAAAATAGGTACCATCATTCAAAAGGTGGCTCACAATTATTATTGGCCCAAAGCAAGATGGGACATTGAGAATTTTGTAGAAAGGTGTAGCATAGCACATGAGGGAACACCCACAAGTGGGAACATGGATCAGGACCTGGACACGCCCCGGGGCAAAATTAGGCCTGATAATAAAAGGAAAAATAGATTTGATAAAGTGGACCAAATGGAATGGGAAGCCCCTTTTCACGGACAAGCTTCACTTAACTGTTTTACAATGGCCACTATGCGGAGAGTGCAAAAGATGTCTTACCCCAGGATAAGCCGACAATCCCTCAATCGGACTTAAACAAACTGGAGGAAGAGGATGTAGAGAGGAAATCTCTCATCAAGAATTTTAAGTGGGGAGAAAGCCCCAAAAGAAAAATTGGTAGCGGTCGTTTTGTGAATGAAAATTCTGGGAGGAAAAATCATCACTATAAAGCTTCGAGTGGAAGAGACCATACCGGTGCATGGACAAATAGGTCCACACAATTAAAGGTCCATATGTAGCTATGTTAAGAACGTGGACTGATGAAAAGGCAGAGGAAAACATTACATCTTCATACCAGTATGTGAATGAGCTGACCACTCGGTTAAAAACTGGCTGGAAACTTGCCAATGAAAATTTGAAACAAGCCAGGAAGAAACATGCTGCCTATTATAACAGGAAGGCGAAAGACAGAAATTTGGCTGTGGGGGAGAAAGTACTGCTTCTTTTGCCCGGGAGTCAGAATAAGTTACAAATTGGATGGCAGGGTCCATATACAGTTCTAGAGAAGGTGTCTAGAACAAATTATAAGATAGATAAGAAGGGGAAAGAAAAAATCTATCATGTGAATCTCCTGAAGAAATATTTGGAAAGAGAACATCAGGAAGAGACACACTTGTTGACCTTGTCCATCGCCATGGAGATGAAAAAGGAACCACTTTCATCATTTGAATATCCATTACACCCCTGTGAGACAGCAGCACAGGTGAAAATCAGTACACATTTAACGAAAACTCAGAAAGAGAGAGTGCAACAGGTTCTAAATAATCATGCAGAGGTGTTAACAGACCGACCAGGGCATACAAACCTATTGGAATATGATATGAAACTCATAGACTCCACACCTGTCTGTATGAAACCATATTCGATTCCGTTTGCTAAGGAAAAAGCTTTGAAGGAAGAGATAGACTATCTGTTGAAGGAAGGAATTATTTCGCACAGTGAGTCTTCGTATAGTTCCGGGGTGGTACTCTTAAGGAAGCCCTCTGGAGAACATAGACTCTGTATAGATTACAGGAGACTGAATGCTATTACAGAAGGACAGGTGGATCCATTGCCGGATACAAATCAGCTGTTTGCCAGACTAAATAAAGCTAAATATTTCTCAAAAGTGGATCTGAGTAAAGGATACTATCAGATTCCAGTAAAGCCTGAGGTTAGACCATACCTAGCTTTTAGTACCTCAGAAGGACACTATGAGTTTAATAGATTGCCATTTGGATTGAAGAATGCGCCTAGTGTCTTCTCTAGAATGATGAGAAAATTATTGGATCCTCTGAATAATCCCTGTATAACAAATTTTATGGATGATATCCTTATAGCAACAGAAACATTTGAGGAACACATTGACTCTCTGAACATGCTGTTTACTCGACTTGGGGAGGCAAATTTAACAGCCCGACCAACCAAATGTTGCGTTGGATGTAAAGAATTGGAATTTTTGGGACACACAGTTTATCAGGGAAACATGACCCCTGACCCAAAGAACTTAGAGAAACTACAGAAAGCCCCGAGACCACAAACCAAGAAGGACGTGAGATCCTTTGTCTCCTTATGTGGTTTCTACCAGAAGTATATCAAAAACTTTAATTCCATATGTGCACCGTTAACTGAATTGACACGTAAAGGACATCCAGATCGCATTACATGGACACCACAATGTGAAATGACTTACCAAGAATTGAAGGAAAAGCTCACAAGTAAACCCATTTTGAAATTACCTGACTTAAGTCAAGAATTCATAGTAAGGACGGATGCAAGTAATATTGGGTTAGGTGCAACTCTACTACAGAAATCAGATGCATTGGATGGGGAATTAAGCCCAGTGGCATATGCTAGCAGAAAGTTGAATAAAGCTGAAATCAACTACTCAACTAGCGAAAAAGAATGTCTTGCAGTAATATGGGCAATAAAGAAATTCAATATTTATCTATATGGGAAGGCATTTAAGTTGCAAACAGATCACAAACCTTTATCGTTTTTAGCACAGGCTAAGCATGAGAACTCTAGGTTACTCCGATGGTCTTTGCTTCTGGCTCCATATAATTTTAGCATTGAGTATATATCTGGAAAAACCAATTTGGGAGCTGATTTTTTAAGCCGCCATCCGTGTGATGAGAATCACCGTAAACCCCAGAAATAATAATAAATTTCTCTATGTGTATATAGAATAAAGGACTGACATATAATGTCTGTTTTAAGAGGGGAGGTGTCATGAAATATTCTAATCCACATATATAAATTATTAGGTAAATATGAAGCCTAACAAATAAAATTAATAAAGAGAAGAGCAATGGTAAAATAACAGTGCTGTCACAAAGAATGTACTCGAAATCCCCCTTGTTTTCTGCTTCGTCTGCAAATTGTAACGCTTTCACGTTGATATAAAAGCTTACTGTATTATTACCCGCCTTCTTCAATGAAACGTGTGCTGCATTTCTAAGAAAAACATTGAGACGTACTGCGTAATGACCTAAATTAATCCTAACATTAATTATACTGCGTTACCAAAACGAACGAACAGATGGACAAAAGGATAAAGAGAGAGGGGAGGGCTGAAAATCAGGAACGCATGCAACACGCTTCGCGCGATACACAAATGCTGCCATCACGCGTGTAAGACTACAAGCACTAACTTTTTTTCAGACGGACAGTGATAAAATACACTACCCTTTCCCAGAGTTAGGTTTATAAATCATAAAAAACTCTTATTAGAAAAGATAACATTAGATGGGTTTACGGTTGAGAACATAACAGTACCCAGACAGCACATCTTCGAAACAGGAGGTAGAAGAAATTGCATATTTTGAATGCAGCCACGTAGCTCCTTTAAATTTGTATTTTTGGGTTCCTTAGGGCTTGCTGACAAATAATATGTAAAACGTTACGCAAATAGTCCAGGAATTAATAAATTATACCCAGAATAAAATATTGGGGGTGCCTGACAGCATAAAATCATTTCTGCTCATAAGATTTTTTTTTAACGTGTTTGAAAAAAATTTACGTTACAGAAATAGCCTACCATGTAAACTCCAAATTGATTGGAGCGCAACAAATGAAAGCCTAACCACGATTGGTCGGACTATAAATACTATCTTGGTTGTTAGGGGAAACGGGGAAAGGTAACATTTTTTCAAACACTTGTCGAAACGGGGCTCATTGGTCAGACTCGCTGATATACACACTTGGGAGCGTTAGTTCGAAACCACTTGGTTAAATAAGATTGATAAAGCATCAGTGCGTTGAAGCCAGCTTATATTTGGCTAAATAAAAGCCTGGAAGATAAGCAGATGGGAATTTGTGCCAGTTTGTGCCAGAATTCATTGCTAATCAACGTATCTGTGTTTATTCGTATGAATTGTGGGACAGTGGTCTTGATGGTACTGAGCAGCACCTAGTCAGAGCTTTGCTGAATCCAGTGTCGGACAGCATACTCCTTGGTCCTTTTAGCTATCAGTGAGGTGTCTCCAGAGCCCAGAGGAGAATTCGAGCAGAGGAATCCTTTCCTGCCGCCATCACGCCAGATAAGCTAACTTGGCCAGCTGAGCTCAACATTATGTCCCCTCATCTTGAACTGACTTTGTAAAATTAACATTAAGAGGGGAATTTACTTGTCTTAAAATCAGGAACTGTGAACATCTCCAATACTAGTCCCTAAAGACAAACTATTGAAGTCATGATGACAAATACCAACAGAGCTTGAACAAAACAAAACCAGTATTACCTCATTTTACTACTACACAACTGACACACATAGAACATTTGTAATAATATGTGTCACTACAATATTCATATTAAATACATTCTGTACATAACTTGTAATTTAAATTGATTGTGATTCCTGGTTCCCTTGTAGTTGAATCAGGACACATATTCATTCATGCCAGTAATGAATACATATTGTTATTTGAAAGTTTATCAGTGACTCTTTTAAGATATCTTTGTAGAGTGTTATATGTATGTGAGTGTCACAGTGTTGTCAAGAGTAGTGGATTAAATTAAATTGTTTATCTGTCTGTTGTTGTGACTTACACTTCATCATACACATACCCTAGACACATAACGTAGCATCACACTATTCCAGAATAATTCTGACTGAGATATATAGATATGTGGTAGCAAGTAAGGTTATCTATAATACACTACTCTTAATAGATATAGATACCTTCACAGCTGATCTCAGTCAGTACACTAAGTCCCCTATAAATATTTATAACATCCCACTTCACCACAAATGTAATAAAGTAAAATTGTATATAAATAGACGTGTATCTGGTGTCATAAATAGAATAAATTCAAACTATTATTACAACAAATTACATTCCTATTACAACAGTGATGAAAGCACAATTTTTGTGAATAACATAGTGAATAAAAATTAGATATTTTTATCATATGGGTTGTCGTAAATTTTTAAAGATAGGTCAGAAGATATTTATGGTCCCGTTTGAGCAGAGGTGATAGTGGTAAATATGTGTGAATAAAGGTGTAAGAAATAGATTTTCACGAGGGAATAGTGTAAGAGGAAGATCTGTCTCTGGAATGAGTAGTTTCTCTAGTCCAGCCTATCTATACGACTATATTTTAATATAAGACAACCTTTCTCTCCCTATATGAAATATAAGTTACACTAAACACACCCACACACACACACACACAATTATGTGACAACAATACACACAACCGTGAAAAACTATGGTTAATTGGGTATGGGTCTGACCAACACGCACATTAAGTTCTTTTTGCTGTTTATTATCATTAAACTTTTTACAACGTCAAACATATAGAGAAATCAAATCAATCAAGTTTACAGATATATGAAAATAACCGAATAAGTGCCCTCCCCTTGTTGAGAAAGGATCCCAAAAGAAGTTAATAACCCAAAGGTCAAAGATAATCCCTATATTACAGAATAGACTGTGACGAACAAGCTCCCACTAAATTATTACTCAGTAAAGTACTCCGGTTAGCGAAATAAAAAAAGAAGTTACAATGATTGTAACAAAGGATAATATTTACTCTCTCTCTGTCTCTCACTCTGTCATCTGTGGCCACAAACACTCTTTCTTACCTAATAATGGTGTAGGTATCCCTTGAAAAATTACAATAATCTGAACCTATATTGTCAGGTGGGTTTCCCAAATCTGGCCCCAGTCCAGCCTTTGTATCTAATAATAATTACAAGGTGGACGCCAAAGTTGGTGGTTAAATTTTTCCTGGATAAATCCTATGTCACCTCATATAGTTACTAAAGCAAGACGTTCTCGGGACGTTCACAGTTACAAAAGGAGAAAAGTAGTTCCTGTATTGTCTAGCCTCTGGTTGCTACGACAAATGTTACGATATGTAAAACTGATAATGATGGTAAATCCTGTCGGCTGACTCTTATGGTGAGTGCCGATTTTGAAACAGCATAGTTTTCTGGGTCACTCCGTTGCCACGGCTGTCAAACGTCAGGAATATATGTTCTTTCGTATGCCCAGTGGGCTCGAAAATTTTGATAAATAATTCTGGGTAATGTACTGTCCAGTTACAATTAATATTACTGTTTCTATTGGTCTCTCTCTGAATGAAGAAAGAGGACCGAACAGGTCCAAAAATCGTAGACCCGAAATAATAGTAATGTTACTGGTAATATTAGACCGCTGGCCGCTGGTTCTGATTAGATGCACAAATCAGAATTAAAATCCCCACGGGACAATTTAACACATTTAGCGAAGAAATGGTTCTAGTCCGTCGTGCTTAGATTATCCAAGAATTTCTGAGCGACTCTAATAACTGAATTTGAGAGAGCGCGGAATATACACAGCTTATGGTGTTATTATCACTAGAAGGTGTAATAATTCGCACCTCTGTCTCTTAGATTACGTCCCCTTGCGCAGATCAAACATTATCTCCCCCTGGAACGTGCTAACGTCAAAGGTGGTCGGGAAAATATTATCGCTCCTTGTCTCTCTTCAAACAATCCGTTATTTCTACGCGCGTCTGCCTAATTGGCAAATCAGTTTGCGTGAAAACTCAGGTAAACGAATCAGGGCTCGCTGCCCGTTATGCTGGCAGGTCACGGAAATTGGTAAATGTCTGTTCGTTTACATGTCAAGAAAAAAGGGCGTGGATTAGATATGAGTAATGCAGTCAGAAAATTGCGTGGTTGGCTTAGCAAATGGTAGACACTAAATGGGAAAGCATAGGCTGTCAGATTACTGTATCAATATTTACATTCCACGTCACAGGGGTGCGGGAACACATTTTGAGAATTTAAGGGGATGCTGGCAGCCGAAATGGTTCAGAACCACTGCTCTAGACTATTGGGAGGACCATACATTCTGATATCTTATTACTTGGACTGAGTTATTTACTATTACTTTCGTTTACTGCTGTATCCAACCGTATTTGCAGTTCTTCCATACTCTTAGCTATCAAAGGCTGTGTCATCAGCATGTCTCAGGTTATTTAAGTTGTATCCTGCAACAGATATTCCTGGCATGATCTCTCTGTTTCACTTATGTCCCTCCACTGTAAATGGAGAAGATGTCATTTGACAAAACCCAACCTCCATATGCATACAAAAGTAAGTATATATATATATATATATATATATATATATATATATATATATATATATATATATATATATATATATATATATATATATATATACTTACTTTTGTATGCATATGGAGGTTGGGTTTTGTCAAATGACATCTTCTCCATTTACAGTGGAGGGACATAAGTGAAACAGAGAGATCATGCTAGAGAACATATACAGGCAATCATTTGCGACAAGAGGGTTGACAGGAGAAGGAGAGTACGGTGGGTAAATGAAAATAGTTAATAAGCTTAATAGGACACAGGACTACATGAGCTACCTAAGTTACGGCCGTAACGCCTTCGTCAGGGACAAATGAAAGAAAAGAGGGGCGGAAGAAAGTGAGAACTGTCAAATGTATGTATGTGTATATGTTCTCACTTTCTTCCGCCCCTCTTTTCTTTCATTTGTCCCTGACGAAGGCGTTACGGCCGTAACTTAGGTAGCTCATGTAGTCCTGTGTCCTATTAAGCTTATTAACTATTTTCATTTACCCACCGTACTCTCCTTCTCCTGTCAACCCTCTTGTCGCAAATGATTGCCTGTATATGTTCTCTAGCATTCTTAGGTCAACGAGCAGGTAACCCGCCAAAACATGGGGTTGGGGGGAGAGAAGAGCGATGCTATTATGCTATTTACGGCGCCACCTCAGATTGGGCGAAAAGAGGCTTACACAACAAGCAGAGGAGAGGAGAAAACGTCGAAAGAAGCACCAGGAAAATAAGCAGATGAGGGCTGTCACCTCAGGGGCGCATTCCCATAGTCAGTTATGACTGAAGGAGCTATTATTATTATGACCGCAAAATAAATTGATCTTCTGGATGTCTAGGAATCATGTGGAGTTAGTCGGTTTAGAAGTTCCTCGAAATGTCCCTCAATCTCTTCCTTTACTCTTTTATGTTGCTAAGAAAATTTTCTTTCTTGTCCTTAAATAAGACCCTTTGACATCTTGTACTGCTTATATTTGCCTGTTAGGTTCGTCAACCATGAAATTTACTGTACCTGCAGATTGCTCAGCCTCAGTTGCCAACTTTTTCTTTTAATGTTTTCTTAAATTTATTGTTTCCTTTAATATATGTTTTATTAATCATTAATCGGTAATTCATCATATCTTTCACTTAAAAAAATAATCAACAAATCGTCTTCTTAGTACTGAATTATTCCATCTACATTTCAGCTTGATTTGAGAAAAACGCGTTCAAAATTTGTGGGTTAGTAGTTGAAAAGAAGGATATAGCACATTAAAATGAAATTTTTCATGACGATCCAAAAAACGCGTTCAAAATTTTTGGTTTAGTAGTTGAAAAGAAGGATATAGCATATTAAAATGAAATTTTTCATGACGATCCAAAAAACGCGTTCAAAATTTTTTGGTTTAGTAGTTGAAAAGAAGGATATAGCACATTAAAATGAAATTTTTCATGACGATCCAAAAATCGCGTTCAAAATTTCTGGGCTAGTAAGTTGAAAAGAAGGATATAGCACATTAAAATGAAATTTTTCATGACGATCCAAAAAAACGCGTTCAAAATTTTTGGTTTAGTAGTTGAAAAGAAGGATATAGCACATTAAAATGACATTTTTCATGACGATCCAAACTGTTAACTGTAAGATATTGTGTAGGATTGTCACTGGATTGTCTACTCTGCTCTGCAGTGGTAATCCAACAATGGCCAAACTTAGAGTTTAAAAATGGGGGTCTTAAAAGGTATCTACCTTCGTTCAAGATTACTCTTAGCAGAGATGCAAGTAGAAGCATTATGCTTCTAATTCAGAGAGCCTCAGGAATTGTAAGAAAGCAAGCAAAACAACTGAGATAATCTAAGCTGTCTTACTTACTTACTTACTTAGTCGTTCCCCTTCTACCGTGAGGTGTAGAGGTTTGGAAGAGAGAGCGCCAGACTATTCTATCGGCTGTCTTCTTCCTGGCCTGGTTCCATTCTAGTCCTCGGTCCTTCAAAGATTGTCTAATGTTGTCCTCCCAGCGGACTCTGGGTCGTCCTCGAGGTCTGGATCCTTGGCTCTTTGTTTCCCATGCTTGTCGTGGTAGCCGATCTTCTCCCATTCTGCAGACATGGCCAAACCATCTTAGTTGGGACTGTTCTACTTGGGTCTGTAGGGGGTGGCATTTTAGGCCTTGACGTATCGTCTGGTTGCGTACCATGTCTCTTCTTGTTACTTCAACCACCTTCCTCAGATACCTCATTTCTGAGGTTTGGATCTGGCTTTTATGGGTTGTAGTCATTGCCCATGACTCGCATCCATATGTCAAGACTGGGACATAGGTGGAGCGGTATACAGCCATCTTCGTTTTCTTACCAACCTCTCTCTTGCTGAGGAATCCTCGATTTATGGCCTGAAAAAGTCTCAGAGCTGCTGCTTTTCGAGTGGCCAACTCTTCTTTGATGCCTCCCTTTCGGTCTATAATAGCTCCGAGGTATTTAAAGTGGTCGACCTGCTCCAGGACCTGTTCTCCCAGCTTAATCTGATGTCTTCTTTCTTCTTCTCGTGATATCACCATGGATTTTGTTTTAGAGCTGCTTATGACCATCCCTCTCTTCTCCAGCTCTTCCTTCCAGACTTGCAGGTTGGATTGGAGATGTGCCTCTGATTTAGCAATCAGGGCAACATCATCAGCAAATGCCAGCTCTGAAATATAGACCTGTCTCATCTTCCAGTACCCCACTGAATACTTTCTTATTCTCTCCTTACATGCCTTGATGACATCGTCCATAAGGAGTATGAAGAGGTAAGGTGATAGGATATCACCTTGTTGTTACGTACATTTATTACCTACGGGGGTAGTCTTCGGTCCTGCCAAATGTACGCACCAGTTTTATATAGTTATATTATTTGTGCGTTCGATTGATTCACGCACTGACGTGCACAAGGCAGTGTGAGTTGCTTTGGACGCACGTGTAACCTAGTTGAAGAGTTTCTGACGTCATGAAAGGGGCAGCTCGGACGATATTTATGTCCGCTGTGTTATCCTTTGATTCTTGGCAAATGTGAAGTAGCCATCAGTTGTATTCGTATCTATTGATCTTCATGGCGAAGTCAATATGATGGACGTCCTTGAAGGAAGGTCAATGGACTTGAATGAGCGGAATATTATATGGTAACATTTTTGTGATCCTCAGTCACTTGAGTCAGAGGACTTTATTAGTAGAGAATCTTCAGGAACTTTAAAAGTAATTATCAACATGTTGACGTATGATTTCTGCGCCTGTGACGATGTTAGTCTTGTCCACTCCGTATGTGCTGTGTTGAATAAAATCTATGTACAGTCACCACCGACTTCTGTACTGCCAGTACTTGCCCAGTTCACCAAGTTCAATACTACTTGTTGAAGTTCGTTTGAAGAATATTGTTGACATTCGTTCATTTTAACCATTCGCGTTTTAAGCTACCACTTCACCAGTATAAACTGAACTCAACGATAAAACGGAGTCAACAATAATTGGTATGCCAGTGTGGTCTGGAAATATCTAACTTCCAAAGAACGTACTCAATACTTTTCTGTGAAAAGAAGATTTTAACTTTCAAGTCACCAACATCTCGAACTTGGAACCCAGTGGGATGAGAAATCAGATTCAACTTACGTTTACCAAGGTCAAGGTCTTCAATCAACCTCCACGTCAAGTTTCACAGTGACTGATTACTTGGAGATCATCTCTTCATCATTATTGCGTACGAGCTGGTGCTGAATACGCAGAGCGAAGTATTTTATCTGCAGACGTACATCCACGGAGACGAGGCACATTGATTTTTTACCTGCACGCGAGATGAGTATAACGTGTTTCCGTTGTACACTTTATTACGCTTAGTTGTGCCTTCCGTGATATGTCCACATTCATATTTTTCGTGTTAAGTGTTATATGTTGCGTATTCTTCGTGGGAGGTTGGGAATGGCGACTTAGGACGGGAAATTACCAGTTTCACCACAGGTCCGTCTTAAGTGTTCTGTAGGACATTATTTTGCAGACTTCCCGCAGTGGAATGTTCCTATGCGTGAGCATAGAAGGATCTTTGGTCCACTGTGTCTGGTAGTCTGTGACACCTGACTGTTTTAGCTGTTTCGTCAAGTTTTAATTGTTGTTTTTGGTAGTTATTTTTACTTGTACCTTATTTTCATGATGTATTTTGTATGTGATTATTGTCCATCTTACCTGACTGTCGTTCAGTTTTTTTACAAAGCATATGTTTTTACACTGTGTTGTCAATTGTCTTGTGCATTATTGGATCGTAGATGTCATCGTAATTTTTTACGACATTCTATTTTAGTTCCACATTTTATTTTATTTGATTTCTACGACTGTAGTCATTTGTCTTGATTATCGTGTCGTGTCAGTATTGTGCTATTGTCTGTCACGTTATTGCTTTCACACCATTTCATGTTATAAATTACATTATTAATTATTAATATTATTGCCTATTATATAAATTGATTTTACCGTTCTAGAACAGGAACGAAAACCACTAGTTGTAGTAACAATTTTAAGTAGTATTATTACATAATAAAATTGAATAATGGCTACCTTAGACTATTTCATTAAGCAAGCAAAAGCTCTTCAGATGGCTCCTGAGGAAGCAAAAGCATTTGCACTTGCAGAATATAAGAAAGCTCAAGAAATAGAAGCTGATCAGAGAAGGTTAGAAACTTTACGTTTGGAAAATTTGAAATTTGAGGCAGATCAAAAAAGGATTGAGGCGGAGGAGAATGAGAAAAAAATGAGATTAACTGCTGAGGAGGATGAAAAGAAGAGGAAATTTATAGCTGAGGAAGAGGAGAAAAAAATGAGATTAGCCGCTGAATTAGAAGAGAAACGATTTCAGCGTGAGTCCGAACAGAAAAAATTCGAGGCTGAAGAGCAATTTAAAAGAGATGCGGCAGAAAAAGAAAGACTACTTAATATTGAAATGGGAAATAAACAAAAGGAAATGGAAGACAGAAGATTAATAGCTCAACAAGCCGCTGAATTAGAAGAGAAACGATTGCAGCGAGAGGCAGAACAGAAACAAAAAGAAATGGAAGAAAAAAGATTAATAGCTGAAAAAGAAATGGAAGTTAAACAAAAAGAAATGCAAGAAAGAAGATTAATAGCTGAACAAAACACAAAACGACTTCAGCTTGAGATGGAAGAGAATGAAAGAAAACGACAGCATGAACTGAAATTAGCAGAGTCAGAATATGAGAGACTTAGGTTAACTCAGGAAGCTAATTCTCAGAGAACTTTTGAAAGCCAAACTTCATCCAGACATGATAATTTTAAGGAAATTCACCTTAAATTACCAAAATTTAATCCCCCGTCTGATGACGTGATATTCTTCCTAGATAGGTTTGAGGCCACTTGTGTGTCTTATAACGTGGATAAAGCTCTATACTGTACATATTTATCCAGATTACTTACAGGGGACGCATTAGCAGTTTATCATACCACCAGCATTGGTGAGAAAAATGACTATAATGCTCTTAGAGCGGCACTTCTGCAAAAATTCCAAATGACAGAAGACCAATATCGATCAAGATTTCATACATTACTACCTCAATCTAGCAGAAATTTTAGTGATTTTCTGTCACAAATACGACTAACATTAGAAAGATGGATCGAATTATCCAAAATTGAAAAGTCGTATGAAGGTCTCTTCGATTTACTGATGCGCGATAAGGTACTTTCGTCTGTAAATCCTACATTTCTCGCATTTTTACACGAACGGAAACCTTTATCTATGAAAGACTTAGAACAGCATGCTAAAAATTTTTGCACTGCTCACCCAAACATGGATCTAAGTAATGCACAGATTAAGAATGAATTGCCTGTTGCTTTTGCAGCACAACAAAACAATTTTTCACGCAATCGTTCTTTTAGTGCTGACAGATATGTCAATAAGGGAAATAATGACAATTTTAACAATGGTAATTTTTACAAAGGGAAGCAATTTCAACAATCTGCTCCATTTAATGTTTCTTGGAACCAGGCTCACAGATCGCGAGATTTTGGTAACAATAATTTTAAAAATAATCAAGGACATTATAATAAACAAAACTGGAGATCAAGATCTCAGGGTCCGCAAAACAAACAATTTTTTGGAAATAAACCATTTTACCAACATCATAACGATAATTATACAAATTATCGGACTCATCCAAATTTTAACTCTAGCAGAAACTACAATTATGGCAATTTTAATGACAAAAATCAAAATCGATCGCGTCGACGAGATAGATCGTTGAGTAATACGAATAGACATTCTAATGTCGCTTTTAGTGATACACAGGCTAACATTGAACAGGGTAAAGGAGCTGAAACTCATAATGCTATGTGTTGTTCTCTTGATTGTACCCAAGTCAAAGATTGTTCAGAATGCTCTACTCTTTTCCAGCCCAGGGCGATCACGACGCTGCGTTGCGGACATACCTTGCCTAGTCTACCTGCAGTCTGTACGGCCACTGCTGCGTCAGTACACCAGGGACAGGGCTCTCTTAAGTTTAACAAGGGATTTGTCAACAATATTTCATGCTCTCTCCTATTTGACTCAGGTTGCAGCACAGTCGGCGTCCGGACTTCGCTGATCAACCCAAGTTGTGCCACGGGCCGGGTTGTCAAGTGTGTAACGTTTGGTGGCACAATTGAAACATTTGCCACTGCTATTATTGATCTTAATACACCATTTTTTTCAGGAAAGATTCAAGCTTGTCTCCTTCCGAATCCAATTTGTGATTTAATACTTGGTCGCATACATGGTATTAAAGAGTGTACACCACAGCAAATTGCTGAATGGGAAGAGCGACATATTCAAACTGCAAATGCAGTAGTGACTAGAGCGCAAGCTACTAATATGTCGCATGATACACCTATGGAACCTACAGTTCATACCACTTGTGATGATGATGCTCCTATTTCACGGGAGTTGTTTGCAACATTGCAAAAGAATGATGATTCATTAAAAAAAATTTTTCAGTATGTGAACAAAAATAATACCAGCAACAAACTTGCAAAATCTAGACATGATTTTATACTTAAGAATGGGATTTTGGTTAGAGTAATACGAGAAAAGGATTCATCCTTATGTTCTCAGATTATAGTCCCATCCTGTATGAGATCTCGTATATTACGACATGCGCATGACTCGCAATGTGCGGGCCATATGGGTTTTTCGCGTACCAAATCCAGAGTGCTTTCGGCATTCTACTGGCCAGGCGTCCATAAGGACATCACTCTCTATTGTCGGTCCTGTTTGATATGTCAAGAAGTTAAGGTACGGGGTCCATTTCATGCGGCTCCTATTCAAGCTGCGGACATCCCGATTAGACCATTTGATAAAATGGCTATAGACATTATTGGTCCTATGCTACCATCTGCTAGAGGGCATACGCATATTCTTACGTGCATTGATATGTGCACTCGCTGGCCTGAAGCCATCCCTCTCAAGAACACTTCATCTGCCAGTGTAGCAGAGGCATTGATGTTAATCTTCTCACGCATTGGTTTTCCACGGAAAATCTTGTCGGATCATGGGGTTCAGTTCATTTCTGAATCCATGTCTCAAGTTATGAAGACATTAGGTATAGACAGATCTCTAAGTTCTATTTATCATCCGATGTCAAATGGGTTAATTGAGCGTCTAAATAGGACACTCAAGCAGTTGTTGGGTAAGATGACTCAAGACCATCCCCAAGACTGGGATCGGGTCCTACCCGCTTGTCTCTTTGCGTATCGCGAAGTACAAAATCAAGCAACGGGGTTTTCTCCATTTCAACTTGTTTTCGGCATGCAACCACGCGGTCCGATGTCGTTAATCCACGACTTATTGGTTGACGAGAATATTGAAGAGGAAACTCAGTCCTCTTATGAGTATGTGATCTCTCTGAGAAAGAGAATCATAGATGCTTGTAGATTAGCTACTGCATCATCCGAACAAGCCAAAGAAAAAGCTCGTCTATTTGCAAACAAATATAGACGTCTTCGCCAGCTCATACCTGGTGATGAAGCTTTTGTATTACTCCCTGCGCATAATAATCGTCTTTTAATTACCTGGAGAGGTCCTTTCAGGATCATCTCAAGAATATCCGATGTCGACTACATCGTTGATGTTAATGGTAAACATAAAACCTTCCACATTAATATGTTGAAGGAATATTACTCACGTCCTGATTATCTACAATCAGTGTTCCAAGCAACTGACGATCCTACACCTCCTATTCAACACTATTCTAGTTTGTCAGTCATCCAAGAAGAGGAATCTTCTTTCGATGATGTACAACTACCAATACCAGTTGTACCACTCCATTCCACTGAGAAATGGAATGATGTTACTATCTCATCTACTCTTACTGATGATCAACGCAGCAAGTCTCTAATATTCTACACACGTATGAGGATGTCCTCACTGACATCCCAGGTCATACGTCAGTCATCCAACATGACATTATTCTGACTGACGATACACCGATTCGAGTTCGCCCATATCCTATTCCTTTACACTTTCGTGATAAGGTTGATAAGGAATTGGATGAGATGCTTCAATTAAATATAATTGAACCATCTTCATCACCATATTCTTCTTCTATGGTAATCATTAGGAAGAAGGACAACAATATACGTCTTTGCGTAGATTACAGGAAATTAAACAAAGTTACAAAATTCGATGCGGAACCATTACCTCTTTTAGACGACTTATTAGAGAAATTATCTCATGCCACATTCTTTTCGAAATTTGACCTTTCAAAGGGTTATTGGCAAGTGCCATTAACCCCTAAAGCAAAGCCATTCACCGCTTTCTCGACGCCACGGGGTCTTTTTCAATGGAATTTTATGCCATTCGGTCTAATGAATGCGCCAGCTACCTTTGTACGCATGATGCGCCGCATATTGTCTCATCGTCCCGATGTCATTACTTATATAGATGACATCTGTCTTTTCAGTGACTCTTGGGATGAACATATTCAGGGTTTAAAATCTTTACTTTCTACCTTACGGGATTATAACTTAACAGCGAAACCTTCAAAGGCTTTTGTCGGTTTTCATGACATCTCATTTCTTGGTCACCGTATAGGTCGCGGTTTAATGTATACAGAAGACAGTAACGTCTCTAAAATTTTAAACATCTCAGCACCTAAGACAAAAAAACAAGTGAGGTCGCTCTTAGGACTAATACAGTTCTATTCTAAATTCATCCCTCATTTGTCTACTATAACTGCACCTCTTTCTTCGTTACTAAAAAAAGGTACAACTAATGTAATAAAGTGGTCGCAGGATCATCAAACGGCTTTAGATTATATAAAACAATTTTTTTCAAATAAGCCTTTTTTAAGGTTGCCTAACAAAGATCTCACCTTTGTTCTTCGCAGTGATGCTTCTTCCTACGCTATCGCGGCAGTTTTGATGCAGGAATACGGAGGCACCTTATTTCCGGTTATGTACGTATCCAGAAAGCTTACGACGAGCGAGATGAAGTATTCCGTTCTAGATAAAGAGCTCCTCGCTCTTGTCTGGTCAATCAATAAACTGGATCGTTATCTCCTCGGATCACACTTTGTGGTGGAATCCGACCAGAAAGCTCTTACAGCACTGAACACAGGGAACGTGAAGTCATCAAAGTCAGCGCGTTACGCTATTGCGCTTCAACCGTTCCATTTTGAGATACGAGCTATTCCTGGAGTACAGAATGTGTTTGCAGACTGTCTTTCAAGATGCCCTAGTGAACATGTCGAAATTAAACCACTTCCAGATGGTGAAACGTCCTCACAGAAACATGAATAACTTTGTACATGGTCACTGATTATACATCTGTGGAGACTATGTGTAGTTCTGCAGTATTCGTATATATATAACTTTCAGAATATACTTACGTATGGATTATAACATTATTTCTTGTGAAGTAACGTTTTGTTAGAACGGGAACAGTGATATTAAAGTAACATTTTTTTTTTAGTATGGAAACATTGGTAAGAGTGACAAATAGACATTCACTATTGTTATGGAACAGATTACACTACATATCGTGTTCGTAAGCGTATTTCAGACATGGTACATTGAGAACATATTCTTGTCGATTTAACTAGTTCTAAAAGAATATTAACAATGAGTGAAATTGAAATCACTTAGAATAAATTAGTAATTAGTTATTTGTTCATAAATTAAGTACTACTAATTATTATAATTCAATTTAATCAATTTGATTGATTATAAATCACACATCTACTAACTTTATTAGTGTTTCGCAATACGTGTATTCACGTATCCCACTACATGATATCTCACTTTTAGATAACTAGTCAAACTTACTAGTGTTAGGAAATAGTAAGTGCGTTGCTTCTTAAAGTGTTTAATTATGCTTTGTTTCATTTTGCATGTTGTATTTTAAAATTTTCTGTTCTTTTATCATTGATCATCATCAGTGTTGCTGTTCATTTTCATTTTTGAAATCATATGTTTCAAATTTCTTTAAAAAAAAAAAAATTTGGTTGAATTTTATTATCATCTTTTTTTTTTATGGTTTATTTCATTTTCATTTTCAACTTCTTTTTACTTCGAATATTACCACATCGTTCCAAAGTAGGTCGATGGTGGATGTGTGCTTTAATGCATACTATCATTTAGTTATATTGTTTTCATTTAATATTCTTTTCTTAATATGATATAATTTTATGCATGTCAAAAATCTTGTTGTAGTTTTGACTCACCTCTCTCGAGTAATTAGTTCGAAAAAAATTAATAGAATTAATTTTTTTAAGGGGAGGTAATAAGGGAGCTGTTACGTACATTTATTACCTACGGGGGTAGTCTTCGGTCCTGCCAAATGTACGCACCAGTTTTATATAGTTATATTATTTGTGCGTTCGATTGATTCACGCACTGACGTGCACAAGGCAGTGTGAGTTGCTTTGGACGCACGTGTAACCTAGTTGAAGAGTTTCTGACGTCATGAAAGGGGCAGCTCGGACGATATTTATGTCCGCTGTGTTATCCTTTGATTCTTGGCAAATGTGAAGTAGCCATCAGTTGTATTCGTATCTATTGATCTTCATGGCGAAGTCAATAGTGGAAGTATAAAGTAAGTGTCGCCCCATTTCTTATGGCATGTTTATTTATGTACATTAAAGTATCAGGCCGCTCCTATTAATGGTCTAGCGGGAATTCATCGTAGATGACATTCCTAGAATTGGACACACGGAGTCGATAGCCTTTGAATCTTTTCGTAGAGGGAGAATACCTACAAGAAATCAAGTTAATGAATTTATATGCTTCACATGTTTAATATGCTGTTACTACAATGCCAGAAGCGTGGCATAGAATGGGAGAGGTTAGTCAACTGGAATCTCTAACCTGTTCGTATTATCATGTATGACTTTGTTTGAAAACTTTATACTATATATAACGGGATGTATGGAGAAAGTCTGGGATTGTGAAGTATGATATGGAAGAATTTTATCCTGGAGTATGAATACGTTACCATGATGGACGTCCTTGAAGGAAGGTCAATGGACTTGAATGAGCGGAATATTATATGGTAACATTTTTGTGATCCTCAGTCACTTGAGTCAGAGGATTTTATTAGTAGAGAATCTTCAGGAACTTTAAAAGTAATTATCAACATGTTGACGTATGATTTCTGCGCCTGTGACGATGTTAGTCTTGTCCACTCCGTATGTGCTGTGTTGAATAAAATCTATGTACAGTCACCACCGACTTCTGTACTGCCAGTACTTGCCCAGTTCACCCAGTTCAATACTACTTGTTGAAGTTCGTTTGAAGAATATTGTTGACATTCGTTCATTTTAACCATTCGCGTTTTAAGCTACCACTTCACCAGTATAAACTGAACTCAACGATAAAACGGAGTCAACACTTGTCTTTCACCAGTGGTGGTCCTGAACTCTTCTGACTTATGGTTTGCTGTCCTCACATAATTTCTGCAAGACTTGTAGAGGCTCTGTATAGCATGAATCAGAGGTGCTGGAATATTCTTCCTTGCCAAACAGTCCCAAAGTTTGCTCCAAGGGACCCTGTCAAACGCCTTTTCCAGATCTATGAAACAAAGATGGATCTCACTCTTATACTCAAGGGCCTTTTCACTCAGCTGTCTGAGTGTGAAGATTAGGTCTTGAGTACTTCGGTTTGCTCGGAATCCGCAATCGAACCTCATCCAATTGTGGCTCAGCTAGGCGTCGGAGTCTCTGCTCTAGGATTCTAGAGTAGATTTTTCCAGGGACACTGAGAAGGGATATGCCTCTATGGTTTCCACACTGTCGATTGTCACCCTTTTTGAAAATTGGTGTTATGATGGCGATCTCCCAATCCTTTGGTATGGTCTTGTTGCACCATGCTGCCTGTAGGACCCCTAAGAGTAACAGGTCGCCTGATGCTCCCATGTACTTAACCATTTCTGGTGTTATACCATCATGCCCTGCTGCTTTGCCCATCTTGATTTTCTCCAGTGCTGCCTTCAGTTCTTCCATCTTTATGTCATCTTCATCACCATTGGTTTCCTCTTCTGTGCTAGTGGTTATCATTTCTGATGTTTGACCTTGCTCACCATCAAGGAGTTCTGAGAAATATTCTTTCCATCTTTCCATTACTTCCTTCGGGGCAGTAAGCAATTTGCCTTGCTTGTCCTTTATAAATTTGAGAGGGCATTGTTTTTCCTTCCTCATGTTCTTTAGGGTCTTATAGAACAATTTCTGGTTTTCTTGTGCATCTTTTTCTAGCTTTTCTCCAAATTCTTCCCAGGACTTCTGTTTTGCTGCTAGCACTTTGTTCTCTACTTCTGTTCTGAGTGTCACATATTCTCTATATTTTTCCATTTGTCCTGTTGTGTTTTTAGCTCCTAAGTATTGTTTCCATGCCATTTTCTTCTCTCTTATTTTCTCTTTGACTTCCTCTGTCCACCAAGGTGTCCTCTTTCTCTGGTTCCCAAGTCGGACTTCACCACATGCTTCTGCAGCAGCTGTCTTTATGATATCCTTGAATTTAATCCAGAGGGTTTCCAAGTCATCAGGTCGTTCTTCTGTGTTGCTCACCGCTGCAGCAATAAGCCCCTGATATCTGGTCTTAATTTCTGGCTCTCTCAGCTTGTAGGTCCTAATGCTCATTTCTCCTGCTCGTTTACTTGGTTTCTTGCGTGATGTTGAGCAGTTTCTAGGCTGAACAACTCTTTCAGTTGTTCGTTTAATTGTTAGCAGGTAGGATCACTTCCAATCTCTGGCCCCCTCCAGACTCTTGCATCTCGGACATATTTGAATGAGCTTCTCCGAACAATGGCATAGTCGATCACTGACTTCTCATTCTTTGTTGGTTCACATCTAGTGTATGCATGTATGCGCTTATGGGGGAACTTTGTGTTTGTAATGATCAGATTCTGCTCACTGCAGAATCTAAGGAGTCGCTTTCCATTGTCATTGAGAGTATCTTCTCCATATCTTCCGATAACTCCACCCCATCTAGCATGGTCATTTCCAACTCTGGCATTAAAATCTCCGAGCATGATAACTTCATCTAGGCAGTCATCCACTGTCCTTTGAAGCAGCTCGAAGAATTCCTCCTTGACCTCTGCTCTCTCATCCTCATTTGGCCCATACACTATGACCAGGTTGACTATGGTTTCTCCTTCTTTTAGTTTCACAACCATAATGCGCTCTGAGACAAAGTTCCACCCCTTGATACTATCTTTTTGATTTTGGGCCACAATGCAACCCACACCCCCTTTAGCTCTTTCGGATATGGGTACACCACTGTAGAGCAGCGTGTTGCCATTGAGATCCATGACTCCTTGTCCTTTTTTCTTTGTTTCCGTTATAGCCAGGATTTCTAGTTTTGCTTTCCTCATCTCTTCCACCAGCTCCTCTTCCTTCCCATTTATACTTCTTGTGTTCCATGCTCCATAAGTCGTAGTCCGTAGTCCGTTCCAGTTCGTCGCCTTTAGAATCAGTCCGGTTTTCTCTCTTGTGTTACTCGTAATCGTGGTTTAAAGCAAACAGGTGATTGACCTGCTGTGCCTTTGCATGGTGGAGGGACTGCCTCCTTACGGCCTCCATGCAGGCCGCCCTCCTCCTTTTTCATCCGGGCTTGGGACTGGCATAGGCGGAGTTATCTAAGCTGTCATGAACGTTTTATATTCCCGCCCCTTCTGTGGGGAAAAAGAAATTCGCTCATATTGTGTGAGACCCCAACTGAAATGATTCAGTAAAATATGACTTTAATAGCTCCGGATGGTTATATATTTAAAATAACTGAGTCATACGGGGGAATTTCACTCAATAATGATTAAATCAACGATCAATTAGTATTTGCAGATAAGAAATTTAATAATCAATTATAGTTAACAAAGTTTTAAAAATAGATTGATATATTAAAATGAAACGCTAATGTTTTCATCACTGGTAATGACTTTAACGTGGCTGTCGTTAAAAAAAAGTTCTTTTGCTGGACCTGACTGGAATACTTAACTAGCTAGGTGTTGACGATGACTTGTTATTGGTGTTGGGTTCCGTCACTGTTGATTCCCAGTGGTGTTTTTGACTGTTCCGTCAATCGTCAAATTCAGTGGCAGTAGTACGTCCCTGGCGATAAGGCTGGGGGTAGTCACTCCAATTGTCAATGCAATCGTCTTCAAGACTCGTCTGATGTAGGCATCTAGCGTAGACTGCTGGCAACTTGAACCACAAACGTGTACCACAAACTGAGAGGAAAAAAAATGTTTCTTCTAAGTATAGGGTATCCTGACATGAGAATCAGGCGCCCTCCGCTTCTATCTGACCACTTCCATCTTCCTAAGACACTTTACTCTCCCTGAGCATTAATGGTAAACCCAGTGAGTCGGATGAAAGTGCATTTGGGCAGCGGAAAATGACAATTGCATTATTTTAACATGTTTGAATATACACATAAACATATTAAACTATTAATATAATAAATATGTACACCATGATGTCATCATCATCCAATTCCTGCTCCACATGGAGCCTGGGGCTACCTCTGCTTTTGGTTTCTTGTGAGGAAAACCGCACGAAGCATACATCAGCTCTTGCTGCTGTTGTTCGTGAATCCAATCATTTTATATGCTGAGGTTGCCAGCCTCGTCTAAACTTGTACATCCACAAGCAATTTATACATGTTAAATGCAAAATTATAAAATGTACAGATTGCAACTTACCCGATTATTGGGAATGAATTTACAGACTTCTTGCACAGAAAAAAGCTTCCAAATAGTGTAGATACTGTGAAAATAATTCTTTCAAATATAACCCGCACCAATATTCGAAATTTTTGAAGAAGGTAAAGATTATAAGTAAAGAGTGACAATAATTTTAATTATATTTTGAATTCTATAATAGTTGTTAGAATATAATAAAATTGAACATTTTACATTTTGTATTAATCGTCCGTTTACTAAATTACTGATTCTTTTGCTGCTCATGCTTTTCAGTTATGCTTGAGAAAATTTGATTAAGGTTCAGTTTAGAATTCACATTGTCAGTGTTGTATTTTATACAAATATATTTCAGTTCTGTGTTTTATATGTGTTTCATGATGATTCGCCTTCTGTACTGTTTTTATTGAGTCTGTCATGTTTTGCATTCCGAGTGGGTGCATGCACCGCTGGTTAGGATGCACTGGCCTATAAAGTAAATCTATCGATCGACCAAATGACAAAGAAGCAGCACTTCACGCCGTGAGCAGCATAGAATTGATTAAAGAGTGAAACAACCGTAAAACATTCACAGACCATGACTCACGCCAATTTAATCACGCTCTGGAGCTCCGTATAAGCAGCTTTTGTTTGAGTTGAGTTTCACATTACAGTCAGGAGAACTGTCATATATTAAAAGGAAAGCGAAAATTAGCATCCTGTCTTAAATCTGTATACACAGAACCAAACTAGAGATATATGTCATGATATTTCCAAGTTCGTACATGGCTGACGCTGGCTTTAGAGCCACGCAGATGAAGTTTTATCAAAGCAAAGGAATAGATGGAGGCTGAGATGCAAAGAATGAACCAGAGTTGGGGAACTGTACGAAGGATGGCCACCGACCGAGCAAAGTGGAATCAATTTGTTGTTGCCCTACAAGACGCCACCAGGTGTGATGGCCACTGACTACTTTGGCGGTCGGCGGCTAAGGATCAAAGAAGAAAAAAAGAAAGGAATAGACTGTTGGGAAACCCTGACAGTTGACGTTTAACACTTCTCACAGGATGGACTGGCGTTCAGATTTACATAGCATGGATTCAAAGAATAAACCAGGACAGAGCGATCCAAAGGTTTATTCCATATAATAAAATAGAACAGAGCGAATTGAGTACTTATTAATTCAGGCTTCCTTCTCTGACATTACACGTCCGGTATCTTCTGTCTTTGCACTTGTCATTCATACTGCCCATATTTCCGTTGTCGGCCTTGACTAATATAAGCTGCAGGTATCATATTTCTGCGTGTGCTTTAACTGTGTTCCCCACGGATACCTGAAAGGCTAACCTTCTTCGGAAATACGCAAATCCTGAATTATATGAATACTGCAGACAACCAAAATGGATACATTGTCCTTCCACAGGCCCAACCTACGTCCACTCTCCAACTGACGTCACATTTTCACTCTGATGTCGCCCTTCACAACGCATTTTACTTCTCTCATAAAGTCTGTGCACCGGTAATTAAAGGAACCCTCTATCGGGGAATCCCGAAGCCATCAATGATAGTGCGCAGCTCTACACACGGCTGTTTGCGAGCGATCTTTTAGTTTTCTCTGACCGCGCTATTTATAGCTACCGTGACAGAGGTCACGTGGTCAACTTCCTAACGAGAAAAAAATGTGGCGGTGTTTACTTTTGATAGGGCTTAATTAATGCTTTTAGGCTACTTTATTATTATAAATACCGGCTTTAATTTTGCGTAAAGCTAGACTAGAAATGTTAGAGTAAATTTTAGAGCAAGAACAAACATTTTATCACAATTAGAACAGAAGATATAATAGTCTGAAATAGTGTAAAATTTACGTTTTTTAAATATTTTGTTATGGTTTGTTTCTAATGCAATTTACACTAAAACGATCACAATCAACATGCATAACAAATTACAGAAATCAAAAGTAGAAAACCTGCAGAAAATGGATATCATAGTTTTGTTTTGGTTTCATGCGTCAAACATTAATTATTGAAACATTAAATTGCAAGTCCACATTTATTACCTTAAAATAACACACCCAATTGTCCCCAAAACATGAGAGCTAACAATTATCTCAATCATACATCACGATGGTCATGTAAAGATGAGTATGGTCATGAGTAAAACGAAATGTTCAATTTAATAAATAAATAGGTGTATTTAATAAATACACCTATTAAATGATTTCCACACTCTGTTAATTCTGTCACTCTCACGCAACAACTGCCATAATTTGCTCTAGCCCCCAAATTTCGCTCAATTATCATTCACACTTCCCTTTTTTTTAATAGGAGGAATCTGTACATTCACAGATGGAGAAATTTGTAACAAATGAGTTTAATTAGTTTTTGTAGTACAATAGGCTGTCCTCTTTATTTGCATTTTATGATATTATTTTTTGCTGTTTCTAGTTTTTTTCTAACAATGGGTGTGAATAGGGTTTATTCCTCTTGTGTTAGTGGTTGTGAAGGTGGCTTAGCAAGTAACTGTTGTACTGTGATGTCGCTTTTGAAGACAGGCGAGGTGGATGTACTTGTCGTATGTATAACTGACTTGGTAGGTGTAGATGTGGCAACAAAAACTGGCATGCTAGGGTGAATAGTGTTATCCACCTCCAAATGAATAATGGTATCGTCTTTACTGTGAGCTGACACATCAACCTCCAGTTGAACATCATCATCACTAGTGTGGGCAGGCACATCAACCTCCTGCTGTACAGAGCTATCCTGACTACAGCTAACTGACTGACTACAGCTAACTGACTGACTACAACTAACTGACTGACTACAACTAATTGACTGACTACAACTAACTGACTGATTACAACTAACTGACTGACTACAACTAACTGACTGACTACAACTAACTGACTGACTAGACATGGAGGGGTCAGAAAGAACATCACAGGGGATAGAGCAGCTTTTTGTTTTTAAAACACCAAAAGATGTCTTTGCAAAATAATTGCACAGTTGACATTCACTTATAGTTAAATTATGGTCATAGTCTTTCCAGATATGCTGACTGTTTTCCGATAGTAACTTGGCTGTTTCAAGACACTTCTCATTATGCCTCCTTTTTGCATTTTGTATTGGTAAGTAACACTTCCTACAAAATATAGTCAAATGCTCTGTCGGTTTATCATCTGATAGGTTAGTTCCAAACACAAAGAACAGATCACTAACGTAATTCGAACAGTTCAGTGCATTCCGTTTGAACTTTTTGTTCGGGAAGTTAATGCTCTCTTGCCACAGGCTCTGCACAGTGCACTGGCGCAATTCATATGATGCAACAAAGTATGTTCCATTTCGTTGTTATGTAGTATAGTTTACTTGTGTGTGTATAAAGATAATGGAATATTTGGGAGTATCACTTCTAACAACGCTGTAGAATGCTTTATCTGTGAATGAAAGAAGATATACAAACAGTTACTTAGAATTCTTTGGCAGCCGTCTTGTGCACAGGATTGTCTACCAAGAACACTAATGGAACAGTCCTTATCTCCCACACAATAAAAAAAGACATTCATATTATAAATACAAGATTAACAAGACTTGAAAGATAGATCAAAGTATGTGGAAGTAATCTATCTATAGCTTTACTTGTTTTCTGACGTTTATATACGTAGCTAAATATCATTATAAATGAATGAAAATGCAAAAACGGATGGTGCTTTACAAAAAGTTATTTTTTTACAACCTTATTTAAGATTTGCGAGTATCAGGAATGCGTTTACAGTGATTTAAATGTTATAAAATCTGGTGACAATATGCTTGTTCTTGTAATGCCAAACTCACAAAATTGACTACCACACATTCTCAAGATATGAAACCAAAAAAAAGTATGTGGAAATAATCTTTAGCTTCCCTTCGAGTAGTCTTTATAATTATAAACTCATTTGAATGGGCCGATTTTTAGATATTACATTAATAAATAGATTACTTCTGTTATGAATTTCCTCAAATGATGACGCTGTTTTCAAAAGTCTGTAACTCCGTCAAATTAACTTCAAACAAATAAAAATGCAATCAAAAATATAACACAGAACAAAGTTATAGTACACAAAAGAATTTTAGCGCTATGTTTATCCAGAACGAGTGTGTAATGATTTATATATTAACGATTTTACACACACATCAGCTGATTTTTCCAGCCAAAACTCTCAGACGTCTCTTACGGTGCACATGAAGATTTATTACCCGGTGTCAGAAGTCCGGTCACTGAAACTAAAAGAGCGCTCTGGTATATGGCACAAACAGCCGTGTACAACACAGACTGAACCTGGAAGAACATGGTGACTTACGACTGAAACTCAACAATCTCCAACCAAATATCAATGCCCTTGTTAATGCCACATCGTTCCCATTAATGAATTTAACCAGTTCAATAGAAAACTGACTAATTTATTGTGCCTCTATAATCACTTTCTTATTTTAATTTTTTTTTTTTTTTTTTTTTTTTTTTTTTTTTTTTGCCTGAGTCAATTAAGGATCAAGGATTCCATGGTGGGATCGGGACTCAAACAAGTTTGAAGACCTCTGGTCTAGACACTAGTTATTCAGTTGGTGCTACGCATATCACTGAGTTGTACGAAATACTGTAATGAATCACACTTTATTTATAATGGAAGTTATTCTTCGTACTCCGATTCTTGCCCTGTCTTCTCTCATAGCATCATTATCATTTCCCTTTTTGTTCCCTATGGAGCATGGAGCCACCTCTACAGCTGGAACTTTTAGGAAGCCTGTACCAAAGCATTCACGTGTTCTTCCAGCGACGGTTTCTATAGCAGTTTATTTTCTTCTCTTCTTCTTTGATCCTTAGCCGCCAACTGTCAAAGCAGTCAGCGGCCATCACGCTTGTTGGCATCTTGTAGGGCAGGAACAAACGGCTTCCACTTTGCTCGGTCGGCGGCCATCCTTCATGCTGTGCCCCAGCTGTTGTTCATTCTTTCCAGACGGCGGAACAAGCAAAGACATCAACAACAGAATGAATAAAGCGACAATAGCCTTTTGCTAGTCTAAACAACACCTGGAAGTCCTCTCAGGACAGCACAAACAAATAACAGTTTATTTTGCATAATTGAAATTGCCAGCTCCGTGCTGAGTCTCATATTAGTCGTCTGTTATAAGCTTCCCGGGGGAGCAGAAGTTATCTTCTTTGTCTCACCAGAGCCCCCCGGGAACTACACGGAGATTGTTTTTCATATCACCTTTCCGTAAATTGTCATGCTTGGCAGTATGTTTTTTTTTTTTTCTTGCACGATCGGTGTCTCGTTATTCTTTGAGAGCTATTATGTGTCATTTACAGGAGTCAGCGTGTATCGTGTATGTAATACATGTGGTGACTATATAACTGTGAAATATGCGTGCTTGTATATGCATGTTCGTATATGCATGTTCGTATATGCGTGTAGCCACCTCAGGAGTATAAAGGAATGCTGGAAATGTGTAGATTGTGATCATGTTATGAGCATTGTAGCATATCGAAATAGAAATGTAGACGAATATTTTACTAATAACCGCCGTGGGAACATTTGGAATCCATGGTGACCTCCGTTCAAGGGTTCTGTCTCGCTCTCTCTCTTTCTTTCTCTCTATCTCTTTCTCTGTCTCTATCTCAATATCTCTCTCTCTCTCTCTCTCTCTCTCTCTCTATATATATATATATATATATATATATATATATATATATATATATATATATATATATATATATATATATATATATATATATATCTCTCTCTCTTATCTCACAAATTAAAACTGAGAATCATAAAGTGTTATATATTGATATCCTTCTATTATAAGCAAGCAACTTTTTATGAACATCTGTAGCTTTGTGTGTCGGAAAAATACAATAGGATTGACGTGCCATTTTAACTGAAAATCTTTGTTTTTGGTATGGACGTGATTTCTAATTATCTCCATTTACCGCCATGTCAAGATCACTAAAGTGGAACCTGTGACCTTTGTTATATACGAGGGACGGTCAAAAAGTAATGCCTCGTAATTTTTAATTTCATTCAGTAGGCAAGAAAACAGATAAAATTCACATTGAAATGTAGCCTAGGGTTCCCATAATGTTTTGTTCAAAAACCGGGACATTTCCAAATTTTTACCTAAAAAACCCGGGACATTTTGTAAAAAAACGGGACATGTTAAAAATTAAGGTAAAGCACAAATAAATCTATTATATATTATATGTTGCACTTAAAATAAGATACTGGTATAAAAATACACACATTAACTAACACAACTTCCACTTTAAAAAAGAATTCTAAATTACAAACATACTTAATTAGAAAAATCGCACCTTTAAAAAATACACAATAGTCAAGTTTATATTTCAGATTCATCAGAATATTTATCAGATTTATGGGCCTGTTCAAGAAGTTTTTTTTTTTCTTCTGATATTTGGACATAGAACTCAGCACAAGAGAAATCCTTAAAATTGGCCTTTATAATGGCAAGCTTTCACTGTCTCAATTTTAAGTCTGTTTTTTTTTTCGTCTGTCCAAAGCGCATTTATTAATGAAAAAATACGTTCAACAGCTGCATTGGATCATGGCAGTGCCAAACAAAAACTAACTAGGCATTTCAGGTTCTCAGCATTTATATCCTGCTTTGTAAAATGAGCGAACATCTCACACCATTTTTCACTGACACTTTGATCCTTCAGTTCACTCCACACATCAAATTTGCTTTCACAATATTTTTTCACACATGCAAACTCATCAAATAAGTCCTCTTCATTCACAGTAAAATTTGGTGACACTGTCTTCGTGAATATGTAGCTTTCTTGGATGTTCTTCCAAGTCACAGACTCCTTTCCCTTCAAATTGATCCAATCCATAGACTGAAGAGGCGTAAGAAATGGTGTACACCACTCCTGAATATATTCAATGCAGGTGTCATAGAAATCTACTGCATAGCTTTGAAACTTTTCAACTGTTATGTGTCCTTCTTTTTCTAATTCTTGCAACGGATTTCTCACAGTAGTAGTAAGAAACTTTTCTTCCTTCCTGTAGTTAAATCATTTGGTAGATGCTCACTGAACACTGTTTTGGTCGACTTTCGAATTTTTGTTCGAGATTCAAACCGAGGGTCCACTGTAACCGGAAATTGATAAAGTAACACTACTAAAACACGGAATAAAATCTGTTACCCAAAGATTTTTGTTTAGGAAGGACCCTTAAAAAGCGGGACATTTGGAATAAATTCAGGACACCGGGACATTTTATTTAAAAAACGTGACTGTCCCGGGAAAAACGGGACGAATGTGAACCCTAATGTAGCCCCAAGTCTGAACTTCAAAAATTTATTTCTCAATGTAGTCTCCGTTATTTGTTACAGTTTTTGTCCATCTTCTCACAAGGGCAAGTATCCCCGCACGGTAAAAATGTGTGTCCTTTTTCCTAAACCACTGGCGTACGGCGCGTTTAAGGGTCTCGGTGTCATCAAAGTGATGTCCGCGAAGATCTTCTTTCAGTGGTCCAAGCAGATGGAAGTCAGAAGGTGCAAGATCGGTACTGTAAGGGGGATGTGGTAATAATATCCAACCAAATTCTGCAATCGCATCAATGGTGCGTTTAGCGGTATGTGGCGTGGCATTATCGTGCAACAGTAGTGCAGTTCTCTGATCTTTTAATGGGTAAAGTCGCCGAAGACGACCTCTAAGCTTCTTCGAAGTTTCAATGTAACGGTCTGCATTCACCGTGTTTCCCTGTTCCAAGAAGTCGAGAAGAATCACACCCTTCTCATCCCAAAACACGGAGGCCATAACTTTCCCTACAGATGGTGAACTTTTGAACTTCTTTCTTGTCGGCGATGCTGTCTGTCAACATTCTGGGTACCCACCGTGCACAAACTTTTGAATAACCCAGGTCTTTAATGATGTTCTGGACACTGCCTTTACTAATGGACTACATGGAAGAAAGTTCATCCAGTGTTACCCGACGGTCACCACGAATGATGCCATCAACTCGATGAATGTTGTGTGGAGTCACTGCGGTAGACGGACGGCCAGTCCACTTTGCGTCAGCCATTGAGGATTGACCTACTTCAGCTTCGTCACAACGATGTACCCAACGTCGGACAGTGCTAACATCCACTGTTGAATCTTCATAAACATTCTTCAAACGTTCGTGGATGCGAATTGGGGTCTCGCCTTCAGCATTGAGGAATTCTATGACATAACGTTGTTTTAACCGAACGTCTTTGGCAGCCATTTTTAAACTGTTACAGTGGTGCCACCTGTTACTGAAACAGGTTGGTAATGCTATACAGTGCAGGAGAGTGTTTGAGGAATCCTGCTAAATTTACAAATTGCACACCTATGCAGTATTTACATACATAAAAAATAGGAGGCATTACTTTTTGACCTTCCCGATAGGCGTTCAGAAAGTAATGCACCACATCGTTTTTCTCAGGAGCTGTTTATTAAAAAAGCATGAAATTTATACACAATATACACGGATATGTCATGTAAACATTGGTATTATTCAACATAATCCCCATCAACTTGTACGGCTTTATGCCAGCGCGAAACAAGTGCATGTATTCCTAGCCCGTACCAGATTTTGTCTTGATCATGTAGCCATTTCTTCGCTGCATGAATCACTCCATCATCTTCAAACCTTGTCCCACGGAGTGCATCTTTAAGTGGACCAAATAGATGAAAATCAGAGGGTGCCAAATCGGGACTATAGGGTGGATGGGGTAGTAAAGTCCAACCCAATTTGGTGATTGCTTCCCGTGTTGCCAGACTTGTGTGAGGTCGCGCATTGTCGTGAAGGAGAAGCAGGTTTGCTGGATTCTTGTGCGGCCGAACTCTGCGAAAACGTTGATTGAGTTTTTTCAATGTCTTAATGTAAGCTTGCGAATTTATTGTCTCTCTTCTTGGCATAACGTCCACAAGAATCATACCTTCAATGTCCCAAAAGACAGTGATCATGACCTTTCCAGCTGAAAGAATTGTCTTGAATTTCTTTCTTCGTGGTGATTGCGGATGATGCCACTCCATTGACTGTCTTTTTGTCTCAGGTTCAAAATGATGTGCCCAGGTTTCGTCACCAGTAACGATCTTAGCCAAAAAATTCTCTCCATCAGCATTGAAACGCTCCAACAATTCAGAAGAAATTGCTTTCCTTTGCAATCGGTGGTCATTTGTGAGACTTCGAGGAACCCATCTTGCGCAAACCTTAGAAAATCCGAAAGTTTTTATAACTGCATTTG
Organism: Oreohelix idahoensis; assembly: GCA_024509875.1. Lineage (NCBI taxonomy): Eukaryota > Metazoa > Mollusca > Gastropoda > Stylommatophora > Oreohelicidae > Oreohelix > Oreohelix idahoensis. The sequence continues at coordinate 409,673 of JAMPIV010015724.1, read as the reverse complement.
CACTACCAATGCTGACTGACAGCTGTAAGGCCAATTGTTGAGTAGTGATTCGCCTATCAGTAAGAATAATGCCCTCAGCGCATTTCAACATTTCTGCGTTGGTGGCTGAGGCAGGACGTCCACAGCGCGGCCGATCAAGCAGCTCCGTATCTCCACTTCCTGATTCTTTGATTCTCTTAACCCAGCGGCTGACTGTACTCCTGTCGACTGCAAAACTTCCATACACATCACATAGACGCTTGTGAATGTTCACAACAGTTTCCTTCTCTGCAACGAGAAATTATATCACAATTCGCTGCTTATAACGCAAGTTGCTAACACGCTCCATTTCAACGGTTTAGGGCAGCCGTATTATTTGGCCGGTTGCGGTGCAATTTGGTGCACACAATTGCCACATGCCATATTTGAAGTGTGCAAATTTTCATGCTTCTATCTTCATTATTAGCTGAGAAAAACGATGTGGTGCATTACTTTCTGAACGCCCCTCGTTTATATATACAGGGTGTTTATAAAGTCGCTGTGCAGTGAATTTGAAAAATATTTTAGAAATTACGTCTCAAATGATGCAAAATTACGTCATGATATTCTGTGTTCCAATGCTGTGTTCCACAATCCCGTGTGCAGCATTACACAACAAGCCCCAATTGAAAACCACATTTCTGGTGACGTAGTCTCGCCCGGGCGTAAATTTCACTGCACAGCGACTTTATAAACTATATATATATATATATATATATATATATATATATATATATATATAGAGAGAGAGAGAGAGAGAGAGAGAGAGAGAGAGAGAGAGAGAGAGAGAGAGAGAGAGAGAAAAAGCGACTGGAACGTATTTGCTGAAAGCATATGCTCCACCGGAAGATGGAAGGTGATGATATGATGATAGTGTGATGTGACTATGCCATGGATGCTGCTGTGTGAATGTGTGGGGATGATTATTGTGTTAGTGAAAGTGTTCTGTGTTTTTGTATGTATTTTCTCATCTCCCTTTAGTACACTGCCTGTCGATTTAATGTCTTCGTACACTTTTTTCTGTCCAGTTCTAAATCTTGCAGTTGTTTGTTCACGAAGGAATATTTGTTTAGCTTGAAATCATTGTATTGATTCTGGTTTCTCCCTAGTGAAGTTTTTACAGCATATTACACTTGACGTGAGCGGTGAAAATGTTCCCCGCTCTGAGAGGATGTCAAAACAAGTGTTTTTTCCCACGCAAAGTTTACGATAGAAATAACTGGCACGGCAGTCATTCAATCAGGTTGCTTTGTGTACGGCAGACGATATCTGTCAGTCTTTCAGGATGTTCGCTAACTTCTCTGGAGAAATGTATTGTTATGCATATTAGAAGTTTTGGTTAATTTGTTGTGTGCGCAGGTTGGCCTGTCTGTCTTTCTTTAGAGCAGGGTTTCTTAATATGTGGTCCGCAGACCTGTGTCGTGAATAAATTCAACGGGGTCCGTGTGTATAACCTAACATTTAAAATGTAAGTTTTATATTATGCGTTTACGTACATTTTTTTTTTCTAAGTAGGGGTCCATAGCCTTCATCAGATAATCAAAGGGGTCCGCTACTCTCATCGGAGATCAGTGGAGTCCATGGCACAAAACGGTATTGAAACTTTGTTTTAGAGCAATAGTATTCAACCAGGGTCACGAGAAGACATCTAAGGGGGTACGTGAAAAACAACAAAAAATCTGCCAATGCACTATCTGAGGGATTTCTTATTTTTTTCATTATTTTAAGTAAATTATTTATTGTTTAATTTAAAAAAAAATTAAACTTTAAATGTATTAAACTTTAATTTATTATATTGGATGCAATTTATATTAGATCCTTGCCCTATGCCCTAGAATTTTATTTATGTATAGGTAAATTGAATACTTGGAATTATGCACCAATAACCTTGGGGATACATAGTTAAAGATAAATTATTTATGAGCGTGCGTGAACAAAAAAGGTTGAATACCTCTGTTTTCGAGTATTAAAAATGTCGATTTTGCGAAGGAACCAAAGAATTTTAACATGAGACGTTTCGCGAAAAATACTCATCAGACACGAAAGATAAAAAAAAGCACACAAAAGGTTTTGTTTACCTTATTTTGTTGATTTTAATATCTGGCATTTATTTCAGGTCTCTGTCAACCATCTGAGGTTATAATGAATCATAAACAATTTTGGGGTCGAAAGTTGACAATTATATAAGAAATAAAAATGCATGCTGTGACTTAGTTTTACAGCTACAAAATACTTCAAGCTTTGTGCAGCAGTTGAGCCATTTCATCTTACATTCCCAAGTTTGTACATGGTTGGAGCTGGTTTTAACAACGCAAATGCAGTTTTATCAAAGCAAAGGAACATGCTGAACCTGGAAGAGCATGGTGACTTACGATTGAAACTCACCAATCTCCAACCAGGTATCAATGCTCTTGTTAATGCTCAGCCGCGACATCCTTCCCATTAATAAATTTAATCAGTTCAATAAAAAGGTATTGTTAATTTATTGAGCCTCTATAATGACTTCCTTATTTTATTTACTATTATATTATATATATATAGAGCCCAATTTGGAAACTATTGTAAATATAAGGTACTAATTTGATGGGTTTTTTTTTTTTTTAACCTTGTCTTTACTGGCACAATGGGATGGGGTGATGTAGTACCGGTAAACTTTATTTTAGAAAAAAGTACTGTATATATATATATATATGCCTGGGGTCGATTAAGGATCAAGTAATCCATGGAGGGGTCGGCACTCAGAAAAGTTTGGGGACTCCTATCTTCTTCGTATACTCTCAGACGACTACTTGAATATTTTCAAAGAAAGCAGTGGTCAGCTAGAGACTTTGCATCTCCACGAAGTTTTTCCATAAATAGTACTAGAGGGCCATATGTGCTTTCTGTGTTCCTCAAACGGTAGGCATCTTCGAGGCAGAAATTCAGCAGTCATTATACAAGTGCCACAATTACACTCATTCGTAGTTCCTATCTTTAGTTTGTTGAATAGATGATATCCCAATCTGTTGTGACCCGTGCCGAGTCTGATGATTATTACTTGTTCTCTTCTGCTGAGCTGGTAATATGCATCATTTTGTAAATTAATATGAAACAAATATAAAGGTATGTTATAAGACACTCGTAGGAAATAAAGAAGTAGAACACTAGACAACAGAAAAACAACAGACATGAGTGGCTTACCCAGGATTTGAACCCTGGACCTTCCGTGCGTTTCCCTTCCTTATGCATCATTTTGTGCGTGTTCTGGATTCTTGGCATCCCCTTTTTAATGTATCTTGTTCTGATACACTCTTTTCCTCTTCGAAAGTTAAGCTTGTATTAGGTTGAGGTAGCTTTCCACCTTCCTTTGCAATTATGTCAGCCTCTTCATTGCCGTGGATGCTAAAATGAAATGGGATCATTGTATCACAACCATTTTGAATCGTTGACATAGTTTGTGGAGCACATACTCCTTGGTGTAGTCTATAAAGCAAAAGTAGACATATTGTTTTAAATTCAGCTTTCAGTGCTCTCTCTATAAAAGTTCTTATAAAATGACATTGTCTGTGAATGTGCTTATGAAACTAAACTGTGTAACAGACGTATTCTTCGTACTCAGTGGCCCCTGGTTTTTTTTGGCAAAGAAACAGATATGAATATTCTTAGATCATCAGGTTAAAATCCCCTGTAATAGATTGATTCAAGAGTTTGTTGTTGTTGTTTTTTCACTATTACTCCAAACTCCAAGAGCCTCAGTTTCCCCCTGAGTTATTATCTAGTCCTTCGACTTACCATTTTATATCCGTTGTAACTTACAGCGTCTTCATCGTGTGCAAATATCGGCGGTCGTTCGTTCGCATTTCTTTTTAAATATTTAATTATAGTCTTTCATCATCGTAGAGGTTCAGTGGTGCGTCCTGTACATCTTTCTGTTACATTCCCCGTTCTGCCTTCTGATTTTGCGCGTCCAATAGCGATTGTGTTCTTCTGCCTGTTCAATCATTTATATGTTTCTGCATAGTTTTTTTTTTTAATCTTTGTATTCTGCATAGGAGATCGAGCATCCTGCATTTCTGATTTCGCCATGCTTCTTTTATTGCCTACTTGTTTACTGTTTCCTAATTAAGTCTTACATATTCTTATGTTTCTTAGTTGCTGTTTCGTCTTGTGTTCATAAATAATAAAAACTTTCTGGAATTTATTTATAAAGTCCGTAGCTGATGACTGAATTACTTCCTAACTTGACAACGTGTTTACTGAACCCAGATACTGAATTGTGTGTACTGTTGGACAGGGCTGTAAACATTCATGGTGATAGGAAAAGAAAAGTACTAACAAGCAAGAACAAACATTGCACTGTGTAGTTCCCAGGGGTCTCAGAGGAGACAAAGAAAGGATAGGACCACTCCTTTCTCAGACATGTTGTACAAACTGCAAACAGTTGATACTGTGACGAGAGGTTGATTACTGTAGATGTAGATGGACAACAAGGTGTGTGGTGGATTTTGATGTTATGAAATGTGGTTGTTATGTATTTATATTGTACTGAATGAGGTCAGCTGTGAAGGCCCCTGAGTATAACAATTTTTAGGGTGAAGTCTCAGGGAGCCTTTCTGCTACCACCTTATGATCTCATTCAGACTTATTCTTGACTAGCATGTATGATGACTACGTCTAATGTCTAGGGTTATAAACATGTGGTGTGATGGTACTTTAATACTTAAACACACACACACAAACAAATATTAAATTCTATGATCAACTGAACTAACACCGTGCTTTAAATTTTGGTATTAAACTATTTTTTACAATTTTATTTTGTCCTGAACCTAGTATTCTTCTGGTCAGGACTTTCAAACTCAAAGGTAATCAATTTATATACATATAGGCAATTAATTTAAACAAAAGGGACAATTTGTCCAAACACATATTTTAAAAAGCTAATAATGGTGTTAATAAATTTCTAATACTACTGTTACACTAGCACTGGATGGCGGGTCGGGATTCTGTAATCACTCCCATGTCTTTATTTCACAACTTTTACTTTTAATTTCGTGGGTGGAAATAGTCTTATTTATTTCAGTTAGGAAACCCTAATTTAAGTTGATGAAGGGTCATGTGCCAGATATATACTCATCTAGCACATGTAGTAGCTGTCAGTTGTCACTCCGGCCAATGGCCACTGTTGTACTTGTCCAAAAGTAATAGGGTAGACAGCGTGTACACCTATCACCACTGGAATATGTAGTGGTGTTTGATGGTATTGTATGATGTTGATATTACTAAATGTAATTGTATGAGGCCAGCTGTGAAGGCTCCTGAGATAAAATGTAGTTGAGAATTGTCAGAAGGCCTTTCTTGCTACCACTACGACCTCACACTTAATTTTTTTTAATGAATGTGGCTACGTAAAGTGTCTAGGGTTATGATATGTAGTGTGGTGTAATAGGTTATAGATATACCCACAGATATTTAACAAGACTAATAATATTAATAAATGTTAAAATACACTGAACTAACTCACGTGTGTAAAATTTTTTTGATAGAATTACATTTATTTTGTTCTGGATCAATTTTTTAGGTTGACCAGAACTTAAAAGGATTTAGAGATTATGAAAGAAATGCATGGAATATCATAAATGCAGTAGTGTACATATATATGTACTATACTAGTTAGTTTTATTAAAATGTTCTAGTAGTCATCTACTTGGGAGGATAGTTAATGTTTGTGCTGTTGGGGTGGCCTCATCACACCTGTCTATATTGACTACACAGTGTCCAGAAAATGGTGGGAATTTTTATCATTAGTAACTACCAAGCGTTGGTGAATGTCCAGCAGACCAGAGGCTCACTCATCTTGTAGTTGTAGCTCTGGTGCTGAAATCTTGTGGTCCCACCTCTCCGTGCTGGCGGGCAATAATGGTGGTCTCTGTCACAAGTACTGCACAGATACACTCGAGTAAAGTCACCAACTGAATAGACACTGCTTTGTTGACAACAGAAACTCACAGCTCTGCAATCAAAGTATGGGCCATGTGTCAAAATCTATTCTCTACCCACGTCTGGACACAACACTGACACAACAACCACATCATACAGACAGGTCAGATCTCTCTGACCAAACAGCACATTTACCATGGTGGTTTTACATCAAATAGATCCTCCCAGACTATAGATTCTGAAAAATATTTATTAGTTTTCTGCCCTAAAAGAGGATAGGTAATATGTTTCATTATTCTCAACACTTGATCTGTCTTGCATAATCCTTGCTGGAGTTTATGTACATTGTTGGTCCCTAGACCCTGACTAGGGCGGGGGGTCTAGAGCAAATCCCTACTTGTTTGTAAGGCTAGATTTCGATATGGCAGTATCAAATCACTCGAACATGAAACAATATTCAAAATATATAAGGAAATAATTTCAATCTTACCAGATTATGAATAAATAACACAGAATTGCTAGCAAAACTCAGCTGAGCTGCTGGCTATAGTATGGCGTCCCTAATTTATTTCACTTTCTTTCATATGGAAATCGCCACACTTTAAAATCTGTGTCTATCACTGAACAACTATTGAGAAATGACCCCAAATCCGCGTCTAAGCGCCGACAATATGCTTGTCTGTGGCCAATCACTGCCTAGGTTTTTTTTGAATTTCAAATTTCCTACACTAAAGTCATTTCAGTCATGCTTCAGTCAAGTATGGATGGTTATCTGTTAGTCTGTCCGTCTCTACTTGTGTTTCTACAAAATGTACTTGATTTTTGAACCAACCTTTCTCTCCCCTCCAAAATTTTGTCGTTGAAAGTTATTTTTAGACACAGCCACCACAAATTTTACTTTTCCATATTACGTAGATTTGAAACCTGTCGTCCCAAGGTTATTTTTAGATTCAATACAGTCTGTCGATGATGTGAACAACACTGTCTTTTGTCATTATCTTCATATTATCTATCCGTCTGTAAAATTAAGACCATATTAGTTCACTGCTCAGAATGGGCCATCCGGCCAGCTAATTTTTATATTCCTAACATTAATATTAAGAAAAAAGTACTTTTTAAATTTTGTAATATTCCAAACATCTGCGTTTTAGCCGCTGAATTCAAATCAAGGGCTTGGTATCGCGCAAAAGCGTCCAATAAATGACTGTGGCGTAACATATCTATGGTCCCTTCTGTCGAGTTGCTTACTTTTTATGTCAACTTGGGAAACGTGACTTTTCTCCGTTTCCCCCCCAATTGCGTCTCCTTAGCCTTTCTAGTCTCACGCAATCTTTCCAGTCATATTTTTTTCCTTTTTGATCCGCCGTTCCCCTCCTGTCTAGCAAGTCAGTTATTATGGAGGATGATGACCCGCGGTCTAGGCGATCATGTACTATTCGCAGCCTACGCATTATGTTTTTATCCTTAAATGTTATCTTTGGAGGTATTTTACCGTTGTATCTCTGTCAATTTCACTACAGAATACAAAGTCTTCTCAAATTCTCCACTGAGAAATCTGGCACCGGACTAGTGCCAGACAAAAACCCTGTAACACGAAATTATGTTTCCTTGTTTACATCATGTTTAATCTACTATTTCCACAAATTATAATACATGCAAAATAAAAGACCTGGGTCAGATCTATCTGACCAACCCAACTCATCCACATAACAAGGTGTACCAGTTCTTTTCACATTCCTCTCCTCTAATGGCTGCACTGCATCTGCAATATTATCATTAATCTCTTTTTTTTCATACAATAAGGTGGGTGACATGTTTCCACCTGACCACCTAAGAAAACATGTGTATTCTACATCTCTGGTAGTTTGTTATACGATAAATCAACCTCTAGGCCCTGCATAAGTCTGCTAGGGACCTAGTCTAAGTACTTACAGTCGTATGGCAGTATCTCTCACTCACAGTTTTAAATAAAATATTAATAATTTCTGTCTTACCACAAATTCAATGAATAAACACAGGTACGTTGATTTGGCACAACTTCAGACGTGCCGCTGGCTGGATGTTGACTCCGTTTTATGGTTGAGTACAGTTTATACTGGTGAAGAGGTAGCTTAAAACGCGAATGGTTAAAATGAACGAATGTCAACAATATTCTTCAAACGAACTTCAACAAGTAGTGTTGAACTGGGTGAACTGGGCAAGTACTGGCAGTACATAAGTCGGTGATGACTGTACATAGATTTTATTCAACATGACACATACGGAGTGGACAAGACTAACATCGTCACAGGCGCAAAGATCATACATCAGCATAATGGTAATTACTTTTAAAGTTCCTGAAGATTCTCTACCAATAAAGTCCTCTGACTCAAGTGACTAAGGATCACAAAACTGTTACCGTATAATATTCTTCTCATTCAAGTCCATTGACCTTCCTTCAAGGACGTCTATCATGGTAACGTATTCATACTCCAGGATAAAATCTTCCATATCATACTTCACAATCCCATACGTTCTCCAAAACATAACGTTAGATAGCATATAGTTTCAAACAAAGTCATACACGATAATACGAACAGGTTAGAGATTCCAGTTGACTAACCTCTCCCATTCTATGCCACGCTTCTGGCATTGTTGTAACAGCATATTAAAACATGTGCATAAGGTAATCAATAACTTCTTCCACTCGTAGGAATCCTTCTTCTACGATACGAATCCAAAAGGCTATCGACTCTGTAGGTCCATTCTAGGAATAACATATTCCCGCTAGACTAGTATAAGAGCGGCCTTAAATACAGCATTCAATAAGAAGTGGGGCGATAACTTACGTGACATTGCTGCTATTGGTTTCGACCTGAAGACCAATACAGATCACTAGAATAAATGGCTTCCATAAACATGCCAAGGAATACTAACATATTATATCAATCACGGACATAAGCCAAGTCCATGTTGCCCTTCAAATCATGACGTCAGAAACTACTCAACTAGGTTACCCGTGCGTCCCAAAGCAACACACACTGCTTTGTGCACGTCAGTGCGCGAATCAGTCGAACGCACAAATAATATAACTATATAACTGGTGCGTACATTTGGCAGGACCGAAGACTACCCCCTTAGGTAATAAATGTACGTAACAGCTCCCTTATCACCTCCCCTTAAAAAAATTAATTCTATTAATTTTTTTGAACTTAGTACCCGAGAGAGGTGAGTCAAAACTACAACAAGATATGAAATGCATAAAGTTATACCATATTAAGAAAAGAATATTAAACGAAATCAATATAACTAAATGATAGTATGCATTAAAGCACACATCCACAATCGACCTACTTTGGAACGATGTGGTAATATTCGAAGAAAACAAGTTTGAAAATGAAAATGAAAAAAACCATTAAAAAAAAAAAGATGATAATAAAATTCAACTAAGTTTTCAACAAAATTTGAAACATATGATTTCAAAAATGAAAATGAACAGCAACACTGATGATGATCAATGACAAGAGAATCAATGAAACAGAGAAATTGAAAATACAATGTGCAAAAATGAAACAATGCAAAATTAAACACTTTAAGAATCAACACACTTAATGTTTTCTAACACTAGTACGGTTGACTAGTGATCTAACAGTGAGATATCATAACTAAGACCCGTGAATGCAGGTGTTACGTGACAACTAAGAAAGTTAGTTTGTGTGTGATCCATAATCAATTAAATAGATTAAGTTGAATTAATCTAATTTATATATTCCTTAATTACTAACAAATAACTAGTTAACAATATATTCTAAATAATGTCAATATCACTATCAATATGTCACTGTTCCGTTACAACTAGTTAGTAATCGACGAGATAATGTTCTCAATGTTCCATACACGATAAATTATATTTTCGAACACGCTATGTAGTGTAATATGTTCCATAGGAATAACAAATGTATATTTGTCGCTCTTAACAATGTTGCCATATTAATAAAAAGTTACTGTAGTACCAATGTTCTCGTTCTAATAAAACGTTAATATAGTATCAATAACAATGTACAAAGTTATTCATGTTATCGGTGAGGATGTTCCAACATCTGGAAGTGGCTTAGTTTCGACAAGTTCGCTTGGGCATCTTGATAGACAGTCTGCGAACACATTCTGCACTCCAGGAATAGCTCGTATCTCAAAATGGAACGGTTGAAGTGCTATAGCGTAACGCGCTGACTTTGATGACTTAACGTTCCCTGTGTTCAGTGCGGTAAGAGCTTTCTGATCAGACTCCACCACAAAGTGAGATCCGAGGAGATAACGATCCAGTTTAGTGATTGCCCAGACAAGAGCAAGGAGCTCTTTATCCAGAACGGAATATTTCGTCTCGCTCGGCGTGAGCTTTCTGGATACGTACATAACCGGAAATAAGGTGCCGTTATATTCCTGCATCAAAACTGCAGCAATAGCGTAAGAACTTGCATCACTGCGGAGAATGAAGGTGAGATTTTTGTCAGGCAACCTCAAAAAAGGTGCATTTGAAAAAAATTGTTTTATATAGTCTAACGCCGTTTGGTGATCCTGCGACCACTTTATTACATTAGATGTGCCTTTCTTCAGTAGAGACGAAAAAGGTGCAGTTATAGTAGACAAATGAGGGATGAATTTTGAATAGAACTGTATTAGTCCTAAAAGCGACCTAACTTGTTTTTTTGTCTTAGGTGCTGAGATGTTTAAAATTTTAGAGACGTTACTGTCTTCTGTATACATGAAACCATGACCTATGCGGTGACCCAGAAATGAGATGTCATGAAAACCGACAAAAGCCTTTGAAGGTTTCGCTGTTAAGTTATAATCCCGTAAGGTAGAAAGTAAAGATTCTAAACCCTGAATATGTTCATCCCAAGAGTCACTGAAAAGACAGATGTCATCTATATAAGTAATGACATCGGGACGATGAGACAATATGCGGCGCATCATGCGTACAAAGGTAGCTGGCGCATTCATTAACCCGAATGGCATAAAATTCCATTGAAAAAGACCCCGTGGTGTCGAGAAAGCGGTGAATGGCTTTGCTTTAGGAGTGAGTGGCACTTGCCAATATCCCTTTGAAAGGTCAAATTTCGAAAAGAATGTAGCATGAGATAATCTCTCCAATAAGTCATCTAAAAGAGGTAATGGTTCCGCATCGAATTTTGTAACTTTGTTTAATTTCCTGTAATCTACGCAAAGACGTATATTGTTGTCTTTCTTCCTAATGATTACCATGGAAGAAGAATATGGTGATGAAGATGGTTCAATTATATTTAATTGGAGCATCTCATCCAATTCCTTATCAACCTTATCACGAAAGTGTAAAGGAATAGGATATGGGCGAACTCGAATAGGCGTATCGTCAGTCAGAATAATGTCATGTTGGATGACTGACGTATGACCTGGGATGTCAGTGAGGACATCCTCATACGAGTGTAGAATATTAGAGACTTGCTGACGTTGATCAGCCGAAAGAGTAGATGAGATCGTAACATCATTCCATTTCTCAGTGGAATGGAGTGGTACAACTGGTATTGGTAGTTGTACATCATCAAAAGAAGATTCTTCTTCTTGGATGACTGACAAACTAGAATAGTGTTGAATAGGAGGTGTAGGGTCGTCAGTTGCCTGAAACACTGACTGTAGATAATCAGGACGTGAGTAATACTCCTTCAACATGTTAATGTGGAAGGTTTTATGTTTACCATTAACATCAACGATGTAGTCGACATCGGATATTCTTGAGATGATCCTGAAAGGACCTCTCCAGGTAATTAAAAGACGATTGTTATGCGCAGGTAGTAAGACAAAAGCTTCATCACCAGGTATGAGCTGGCGAAGACGTCTATACTTGTTTGCAAATAGACGAGCTTTTTCTTTGGCTTGTTCAGATGATGCAGTAGCTAGTCTACAAGCATCTATGATTCTCTTTCTAAGAGAGATCACATACTCATAGGATGATTGAGTTTCCTCTTCAATATTCTCGTCAACCAATAAGTCGTGGATTAACGACATCGGACCGCGTGGTTGCATGCCAAAAACAAGCTGGAATGGAGAAAACCCCGTTGCTTGATTTTGTACTTCGCGATACGCAAAGAGACAAGCGGGTAGGACCCGATCCCAGTCTTGGGGATGGTCTTGAGTCATCTTACCCAACAACTGCTTGAGTGTCCTATTGAGACGCTCAATTAACCCATTTGACATCGGATGATAAATAGAACTAAGAGATCTGTCTATACCTAATGTCTTCATAACTTGAGACATGGATTCAGAAATGAACTGAACCCCATGATCCGACAAGATTTTCCGTGGAAAACCAATGCGTGAGAAGATTAACATCAATGCCTCTGCTACACTGGCAGATGAAGTGTTCTTGAGAGGGATGGCCTCAGGCCAACGAGTGCACATATCAATGCACGTAAGGATATGCGTATGCCCTCTAGCAGATGGAAGCATCGGACCAATAATGTCAATGGCCATTTTATCAAATGGTCTAATCGGGATGTCCGCAGCTTGAATAGGAGCCGCATGAAATGGACCCCGTACCTTAACTTCCTGACATATCAAACAGGACCGACAATAGAGAGTGATGTCCCTATGGACGCCTGGCCAGTAGAATGCCGAAAGCACTCTGGATTTGGTACGCGAAAAACCCATATGGCCCGCACATTGCGAGTCATGCGCAGGTCGTAATATACGAGATCTCATAGAGGATGGGACTAAGATCTGATAACATAAGGATAAATCCTTTTCCCGTATTACTCTCACCAAAATCCCATTTTTAAGTATAAAGTCATGTCTAGATTTTGCAAGTTTGTTGCTTGTATTCTTTTTGTTAACATACTGAAAAATTTTTTTTAATGAATCATCATTCTTTTGCAATGTTGCAAACAACTCCCGTGAAATAGGAGCATCATCATCACAAGTGGTATGAACTGTAGGTTCAATAGGTGTATCATGCGACATATTAGTAGCTTGCGCTCTAGTCACTACTGCATTTGCAGTTTGAATATGTCGCTCTTCCCATTCAGCTATTTGTTGTGGTGAACACTCTTTAATACCATGTATGCGACCAAGTATTAAATCACAAATTGGATTCGGAAGAAGACATGCTTGGATCTTTCCTGAAAAAAATGGTGTATGAAGTGTTATAATGGCTGTGGGAAATGTTTCCACAGTTCCGCCAAACGTCACACATTTCACAACCCTGCCCGTGGCACAACTTGGGTTGATCAGCGACGTCCGGACGCCCACAGTGCTACAACCTGAGTCAAATAGGAGAGAGCATGAAATATTGTTAACAAATCCCTTGTTAAACTTAAGAGAGCCCTGTCCCTGGTGTACTGACGCAGCAGTGGCCGTACAGACTGCAGGTAGACTAGGCAAGGTATGTCCGCAACGCAACGTCGTGATCGCCTTAGGCTGGAAAAGAGTCGAGCATTCTGGACAGTCTTTCACCTGGGTACAATCAAGAGAACAAGACATAGCATTGTGAGTTTCAGTTACTTTACCCTGTTCAATGTTAGCCTGTGTATCACTTAAAGCGACATTAGAATGTCTACCCGTATTATTTGACGATCTATCTCTGCGACGCGATCGATTTTGATTATTTGCATTAAAATTGCTACAATTGTCATTTCTGCTAGAGTTAAAATTTGGATGAGTCCGATAATTTGTATAATTAAAGTTATGATGTTCTTTAAAATTTTTATTCCAAGAACCTTGTCTGTTTTGTGGACCCTGAGATCTTGATCTCCAGTTTTGTTTATTATAATGTCCTTGATTATTTTTAAAATTATTGTTACCAAAATCTTGTGATCTGTGAGTTTGGTTCCAAGAAACATTAAATGGAGCAGATTGTTGAAATTGCTTCCCTTTGTAAAAGTTATCATTGTTAAAATTGTAATTATTTCCCTTATTGACATACCTGTCAGCACTAAAGGAACGATTTCGTGAAAAATTGTTTTGTTGTGCTGCAAAAGCAACAGGCAATTCATTCTTAATCTGTGCGTTACTTAGATCCATGTTTGGGTGAGCAGTACAAAAATTTTTTGCATGTTCTTCTAAGCCTTTCATAGATAAAGGTTTCCTTTCGTGTAAAAATGCGAGAAATGTAGGATTTACAGACGATAGTACCTTATCGCGCATCAGTAAATCGAAGAGACCTTCATACGACTTTTCAATTTTGGATAATTCGATCCATCTTTCTAGTGTTAGTCGTATTTGTGACAGAAAATCATTGAAATTTCTGCTAGATTGGGGTAGTAATGTATGAAATCTTAAACGATATTCGTCTTCTGTCATTTGGAATTTTTGCAGAAGTGCTGCTCTAAGAGCATTATAGTCATTTTTCTCACCAATGCTGGTGGTATGATAAACTGCTAATGCATCCCCTGTAAGTAATCTGGATAAATATGTACAGTATAGCGCTTTATCCACGTTATAAGATCCACAAGTGGCCTCAAACCTATCTAGGAAGAATATTACGTCATCAGACGGGGGATTAAATTTTGGTAATTTAAGGTGAATTTCCTTAAAATAATCATGTCTGGATGGAGTTTGGCTTTCAAAAGTTCTCTGAGAATTAGCTTCCTGAGTAAACCTAAGTCTCTCATATTCTGACTCTGCTAATTTCAGTTCATGCTGTCGTTTTCTATCATTCTCTTCCCTCTCAAGCTGAAGTCGTAATGTATTTTGTTCAGCTATTAATCTTCTTTCTTCCATTTCCTTTTGTTTAACTTCCATTTCTTTTTGTTTCTGTTCTGCCTCTCGCTGAAATCGTTTCTCTTCTAATTCAGCGGCCAATCTCATTTTTTTCTCCTCTTCCTCAGCTATAAATTTCCTCTTCTTTTCATGTTCCTCAGCATCAATCCGTTTTTGATCTGCCTCAAATTTCATCTTCTTCTCTTGTTCCTCAGCCTCAAATTTCATCTTCTTCTCTTGTTCCTCAGCCTCAATCCGTTTTTGATCTGCCTCAAATTGAAGTTTTTCTAGTCTTAAAGTTTCTAACTTTCTCTGTTCGGCTTCTATTTCTTGAGCTTTCCTATATTCTGCAAGTGCAAATGATTTTGCTTCATCAGGAGCCATCTGAAGAGCTTTTGCTTGCTTAATGAAATAATCTAGTGAATACATTATGCTTTATAAGTAGTCACAATACTCTTGATTTATAAAAATGATAATTAATCAATATAAATTAATTAACCTTGTTACTATAACAAGTGTTCTTCGTTCCTGTCCTTAGAACGGTATAATGTTATCATATAATTATTAAATATGTTATTAATCAATAAATTTATGTAATCAAATGTCATGAAATGAACAACGTGACAAACAATAGAAACAATACCGACAAGACACGATAATCAAAGACGATAGAAAACAGTCGCAGAAATCCAATAAAAATAAAAATGTGAAACTAAAAATAGAATGTCGTAAAGAGTTACGATGATAACTGCGATCAAATAATCAACAAGACAATAGACAACACAGTGTAAAAACATAGGTTTTTGTAAAAAACTGAACGACAGGAAAGGTGAGATGGACGCAAAATACAAACAAAATTCATCATAAAACTAAATTACGAATAAAAATAACTGCGAAAACAACAAGTAAACGTGACGAAACAGCTAAACAGATACTATTATAAGAAGCAACTAGCGATCGGAACTTCGGCAAGGTTTCTAGCCTTGTACCGGAACTATCGCTCAATTGAAACTTACAAGTTGAGCCCTACAGAACGTCTGACGAAGAGCCCGAATTGGCTTCGAGATGGATCTCGTTCGTCAGATCAACCTCCCTACCTCCCACGACAAATGAACAACATATAACATATAACAAGGAAAATATAAATATGGACATAATTATTTAAGGCACAGCTAAACGTAATAAAGGGTACAACGACAACACGTTATACTCATCTCGCGTGCAGGAAAAAAAAAACCAATGTGCCTCGTCTCCGTGTATGTACGTGTGAGGATAAAATACTTCGTTCTGAGTTATTAGACCACAGCTTGCACGTAATAGTGACAAAGAGATGATCCCAAGATGTTGTCGCCTTGAAAGTTCAGATCTTCAGATGATCCCAAGATGTTGTCGCCTTGAAAGTTCAGATCTTCCATTAATGATAATTGTATTGGGTACGTTTCCTGTGAAATTCTTGATTTCAAAACCAGACTGGCACACCAATTACTGTTGACTCCGTTTTATGGTTGAGTACAGTTTATACTGGTGAAGAGGTAGCTTAAAACGCGAATGGTTAAAATGAACGAATGTCAACAATATTCTTCAAACGAACTTCAACAAGTAGTGTTGAACTGCGTGAACTGGGCAAGTACTGGCAGTACATAAGTCGGTGATGACTGTACATAGATTTTATTCAACATGACACATACGGAGTGGACAAGACTAACATCGTCACAGGCGCAAAGATCATACATCAGCATAATGGTAATTACTTTTAAAGTTCCTGAAGATTCTCTACCAATAAAGTCCTCTGACTCAAGTGACTAAGGATCACAAAACTGTTACCGTATAATATTCTTCTCATTCAAGTCCATTGACCTTCCTTCAAGGACGTCTATCATGGTAACGTATTCATACTCCAGGATAAAATCTTCCATATCATACTTCACAATCCCATACGTTCTCCAAAACATAACGTTAGATAGCATATAGTTTCAAACAAAGTCATACACGATAATACGAACAGGTTAGAGATTCCAGTTGACTAACCTCTCCCATTCTATGCCACGCTTCTGGCATTGTTGTAACAGCATATTAAAACATGTGCATAAGGTAATCAATAACTTCTTCCACTCGTAGGAATCCTTCTTCTACGATACGAATCCAAAAGGCTATCGACTCTGTAGGTCCATTCTAGGAATAACATATTCCCGCTAGACTAGTATAAGAGCGGCCTTAAATACAGCATTCAATAAGAAGTGGGGCGATAACTTACGTGACATTGCTGCTATTGGTTTCGACCTGAAGACCAATACAGATCACTAGAATAAATGGCTTCCATAAACATGCCAAGGAATACTAACATATTATATCAATCACGGACATAAGCCAAGTCCATGTTGCCCTTCAAATCATGACGTCAGAAACTACCCAACTAGGTTACCCGTGCGTCCCAAAGCAACACACACTGCTTTGTGCACGTCAGTGCGCGAATCAGTCGAACGCACAAATAATATAACTATATAACTGGTGCGTACATTTGGCAGGACCGAAGACTACCCCCTTAGGTAATAAATGTACGTAACACTGGACTATGACGCCCTTTTATTCTTTTATTAAATATATATTTATTTCAGGCACGCCACACTTCTCAGCTTTCAATCGTCCTGCTCACTGAACAGTATTATGTCAAATGGCGTCGAGCCGTCAAATTTTCCAGTAATATTAAATGTGTTGGCCAATGAGATCGGACGATTCCCAATTCTGACTTCAATTTGAAAAAGAAAGCCAAAATTACAGCCCAATTATCGTGTACCTTTGTCGGTCGGTCCGTCCGATCTTGGCATTAGTTAAAAATAGACTTGCTTTTTGGCCTAATACATTTGGATCTCACTCCTAAAGTTCCCCCCTTTGGACTTTGACCCTCCCTCTTCTGCTTCTTTTCAACAACGCGTGCAAAAAATTGTCACCGATAGTGAATGCAAAAACGAGGGTCTGTCCGTCTGTCTGTACGAACCACTACAGTATTTTGACCATATCTTTATTATTATCTGGAGGAATTGGTATTTTAAAACATATTATTACTCAGGAGAAGATATTCTATCAAACTAACCAAGTTTTATGGTCATATCCCTTGTAATAAAGAAGTCCATATATTTTCCATATTATTTGGCAATTTCTACTTTTATATAAATACGCCATTTGGTCCCCTTTCCCCCCGTTGTTCAAACCGAAACGACAAGTCGTTACGTCAGAAAAATACGCTACTTGGCAGACACTGTGCTGTGTGTGTGGTTATATATGTCAAGCTGCGTGCCTATGAAACGAACAAGTATTGGCTTTTCGTTGCATTTTCAAATCTGCCAAAACCAATGTCGCGCGTATTTTTCAATTTTTGCTTCCAAACAACGCGTGTCAGTGTATCCTTTTCCGTCCCTCCCCTCCAGATGAAAACCGGATTGATCGTGTCCAAATGCTCTAAATAGTTTCAAGGACGTTAGGGAAAGATAGTATTATTTATTCGTCGTTACTGTCTAACAATACCCGATGCGTTTGCAGGCGGGGCGAAGACGAAACCTCACAACTCCACTAATTTTTATTTTTACACTATTTTGACTTTATAAATACTACCAATGGGATCGGTGTATCAATGTATATCATCACAAGGTGTATCAGATGATACCAGAATAGTTGCCAGATAAGAGTCTGGGCTTAAAAGGATAGGACCATTCCTTTGTCAGACATGTTGTACAAGGCGAATATTATGAAGTTGTGGATAGGGTTAGCATCCTCATAACGTGACAAAATATTGCTGCAGTAACTACTGAAATTTATCATGAATGATACTGTGCACTTTTCCTGAAAGGGGACACAGCTGCAGTGCTGGCTGAATGCTCTATAAGGAGTGAAAAGGGGAATGATGATGATGAAGAACAAAAATTATTTACTCCTTAGCACTGGTTTTGTAATTGGAAAGAAATCATGACATATTGTGTGCTAATTGCAAACAGTTGATACTGTGACGAGAGGTTGATTACTGTAGATGGAGATGGACAACAAGGTGTATCAGATGATACCAGAATAGTTGCCAGATAAGAGTCTGGGCTTAAAAGCAATAACCCATTCTCAGAATTGAGCAATGGTGTATAGAGTTCATAATTATTAGTCAGGCGGTAAAGATTGCTGGTCGAGATGGTAATGAGCAGTACCAGAAACTAGTTTACCTCCTCTCGGTGACCAACCTATGGGCTGTTACTATATCTAGGGGAAATTAATAAAATTAAAGACCAAAGGCTGATGGTTTCCACAACCAGACCTGATCTTTACACTTGGTGCCTGAACATTTCATAGAATGGCACGGGTAAAGCCTCAGTCATCTGCTTTGCTGATAGGTTGTGTGACAGGATGATAGGACCCTCAATTTTAGAATCACGGGGCTTCTAAAAGCCTGACAGTCTGCACATACATGTAGATGGCAAAGTCGCTTGGCGGCATAAACTGTCTGCTGTGTCTGTAGTTTGGTTTGGGCGGCGAGTGGTTTTTGCCAAGCTTTGTCTCCCCATTTATTCCTCTAAAACGGACGACGACAAGACAAACGATCCCATAGGCTGTTTTGTTCATTCCTCGTTCACTTATTTCTTCCAAAATATGTCGCTCCCAGACAAATCTGTGCTTGTTGCAGATTTTATACCTTGTATTAATCCTTATTCCATTACTATCCGACCGATTTCCTTCATGTAAAGTTAGTTTCATTCAGCCGATTAAGAGCTATTATTATCTCTTACTGTATTTTACTTAGGTTCCTTGTATCGTTCGCCAGGGCTGCCGAAACCGTGAAACACTCCAAATAATTATAGTTCCACTGTCTTCAAATACAATTTTCTCTGGAAATATTATATGGTACTCAAGCGTACATTATCGACACGATACTTCCCTGGTCAGTAAATGAATCACTGTCATACATATGCGTAAACACCTCCCTAGTACGCAGACATACTGGCGGACATCGGAACATCAGAAAGGACACACATGAAACGCAGCCATTCCAAAAGTCAACTGTCGTTAATCTGCACGCGCGTCTACGTAATTATTTTATTTCACGTCATTTCAATCTAGCGACGTTCTTGTAGAGCACCGCGATAGTTCAAAATCATGAACACATTGCGGTGCGCTAAAGAGGCGCAACAGATGGTGTGGTCACGTCTGCAGAATGGGAGAAGATCGGCAGCCACGGCTGGTATGGAAGGCTAAGAGCCAGGGATCCAGACCTCCAGGGCGACCCAGAGTCCGCTGGGAGGACAACATTAGACAATCTCTGAAGTACCGAGGACTAGAAATGAACCTGGCCAAGAGGAAGACAGCCGATAGGATAGTCTGGCGCTCTCTCTTCCAAACCTCTACACCTCACGGTAGAAGAGGAACGACTAAGTAAGTTAATAAGTTATCCAGAGGGGAAACCTTTCTGTAGGAGAAGAGGACTGGAGATAAAAATTAAAGGAATGAGGAAGGCATGGAAAGACATTCAGCTGATGGCACGATTCAACAGGGCATGAGTTTGTTGAAGGTATATGCTTCTGGGGGAGTTGAAGGGTAGTGATGATGATGAATGTCAGAATTTATGAATTATCAGGATTCTCGATTAAAGGAATTCTGTTATGAATACCTTTTGAAGACAGTGATAGCACTGAATATGCAGTGATTATAATATGAAACAAGTGCCACTGTGAATGATCAGACTGCGCTGAATTTATGAATTTACAGTTAATCCCATTTTAACTTTCAGTATGGGTTAACAGACCACAAAATAGGGCGGTTGCTCTTGGTGATGACTTAGTTTTGCCATGCCAGGCAAAGTTGACAGGCGACAATGACACATCAGTTGTTCTCTCCTACAAGTGGACATTCAACGGGGGGAACTTAACCAGCAAAGCCTCCAGATTCTTTAACAATTCCCTGTTTATTTCAAGTTTATCTGTGTATGACCTCGGAAAGTATACGTGCACTGTCATGTCCATGCAGCAACCAGGTGGCGATCTCGCAGGCACGGCTGTGGAAACTCTGAATGAGACTGTCTTGGTCATTGAAGCGTGTAAGTTTTATGTTTTGCTGTAATCATTGTAAGACACGGGCAGTTAACTTAGTAGCTGTTCTTTTCTCCAATGCTTTGAAATTAACAGTAACGTTGGTCAAATTGGGTTGTCTGAGTAATGCTCTGGGTCCTTGCAACGCTTAAGTGAATCTGTCAAGAGTCATGTGCCATTTCTGTCAGTAGAAAACTTTAATTATTAAGTTTTGATAGTTGGGCTGGATCAGAGATCAACAACTTACGCCCCATCAGCTCAATAATGACCAAGAGAAAATAATGGTGAAAAATGTCAGTTATTTGATTGCATAATAATGAGACGCCCTGTGTAGCTCCCATGAGAATCGGAAGAGAAAAAAATGAGGTGTAGGACTACCACACCCTCAGGCGTGTTGTAAATTGCAGCTAATATGAGGTTGAATTTGGGGACTGGCAATCTCATGTTGTACAACAAGTTGGCACCAAAAACCACCACTGCAAGAGCATGTGAATGTTTGGTACAGGATTGCTACCAGGGGACTAGCTACAGTGGTGGTTACATGCTCCAAGAGGAGCACAAAGTAAATTGATGATCACCTTAATGAGACATTGTTGAAGCACTTACTGTTAGACATGTTTGAGTTTAAACTATTGTCTTTGTTAAGGAAAAGATTATCACTGTATTTGTTTTTTCTGTTTCTTCTCAGCATCCTCCCCCCTTAGTCATCATTTTCTGTATCTTCATCTCCTGCCTCTATATTCTCCCTTTTCTCTTTTATCTCCTTCTTCATCTCTCCTTTCTCCTGTTTTCTTCCTCTTCTCACTTTTGTCTTCCCCTTGTCGCCTCAGTTTTTTTTTATTCATTTCCTTTCTGTTCTTCTTTTTCTTCTCCTTTTCTTCTAATTTATCTTCAGCTTCTTCTCTTTCACTTTTACTTTCTATTTTTCTTTCTACCTTTACTTTCTTTTTCTTTTCTACCTCTACTTTCTGTTTCTTTTTCTTCCTCCACTTTCTTTTTCCTTTTCTTCCTCCACTTTCTTTTTCCTTTTCTTCCTCCACTTTCTTTTTCCTTTTCTTCCTCCACTTTCTTTTTCCTTTTCTTCCTCCACTTTCTTTTTCCTTTTCTTCCTCCACTTTCTTTTTCCTTTTCTTCCTCCACTTTCTTTTTCCTTTTCTTCCTCCACTTTCTTTTTCCTTTTCTTCCTCCACTTTCTTTTTCCTTTTCTTCCTCCACTACACATACATATAACACTCTATAAGGATATCTTAAAAGAGTCACTGATAACTTTTCAAATAACAATATGTATTCATTACTGGCATGAATGAATATGTGTCCTGATTCAACTACAAAGGGAACCAGGAATCACAAGCAATTTAAATTACAAGTATATATACAGAATTTATTAATATGAATATTGTAGTGACATATATTATTAAAAATATCCTATGTGTGTCAGTTGTGTAGTGGTAATATGAGGTAATACTGGTTTTGTTTTGTTCAAGCTCTGTTGGTATTTGTCATCATGACTTCAATAGTTTGTCTTTAGGGACTAGTATTGGAGATGTTCTCAGTTCCTGATATTAAGACAAGTAAATTCCCCTCTTAAGGTTATTTTTACAAAGTCATTTCAAGATGAGGGGACATAATGTTGAGCTCAGCTGGCCAAATCTGCTTATCTTGAGTGATGGTGGCAGGAAAGGACTCCTCTGCTCGAATTCTCCCCTGGGCTCTGGAGACACCTCACTGATAGCTAAAAAGACCAAGGAGTATGCTGTCCGACTCTGGATTCAGCAAAGCTCTGACCAGGTGCTGCTCAGTACCATCAAGACCACGGTCCCTGAAAACAAGAAGGATGTACCTTCTACTTCATAACTAATTTATATTCTCTTTTACACTGATCACAATACAACACAAACATTGAGTTCAGAGCGTTAGGCCAACTGTCAGCTTCATCTGAAATACTTTATACCAGTATTTACCTCCTTAATGGTTACCACGCCTCTGCACTTCCAGCATTATTTCTGTCTAATCAATCATCCAGGTGTCAGTGTACTATTTGGCCATTCCATGCCGTTTTACTTCCCTCCGACACCCTCTGTTCAGGCTGGAGCATTATAGGCTTTATCTCCTGTTTGCCACTGAACTACACATATATATACAGGCATAAATTAACAATTTACATTCAATTTTCATTAAAAGATACTGAATGGTTCAAGCTTACCACAATTTCATGGAAATAAACACAGATACGTTGATTAGCAATGAATTCTGGCACATTTACTGGCACAAATTCCCATCTGCTTATGTTCCAGGCTTTTATTTTAGCAAAAATGTGAGCTGGCTTCAACGCACTGTCGCTTTATCAAGCTTATTTAAACAAGTGGTTTCGAACTAACGCTCCTAAGTGATTATATCAGCGAGTCTAGCCAATGAGGCCCCGTTTCGACAAGTGTTTGAAAAAATGTTACCTTTCCCCGTCTCCCCTAACAACGAAAGATAGTATTTATAGCCCGACCAATCGTGGTTAGTCTTTCATTTGTTGCGCTCCAATCAATTTGGAGTTTACATGGTAGGCTATTTCTGTAACGCAAGGTTTTTTCAAACACGTTATAAAAAAATTTTATGAGCAGAAATGATTTCATGCTGTCAGGCATCCTCACTATTTTATTTTGGGTATAATTTATTAATTCCTGGACTATTTGCGTAACGTTTTACATATTCTTTGTCAGCAAGCCCTAAGGAACCCAAATATCCCAATTAAAGGAGCTACGTGGCTGCGTTCAAAATATGTATTTTCTACCTCCTGTTTCGAAGATGTGCTGTCTGGGTACTGTTATGTTTTCAACCGTAAACCCATCTATTGTTATCTTTCCTAATAAGCGTTTTTTTATGATTTATAAACCTAACTCTGGGATGGGTAATGTATTTTATCACTGTCCGTCTGAAAAAAAAGTTAGTGCATGTAGTCTTACACGCGTGATGGCAGCATTTGTGTATCGCGCGAAGCGTGTTTAGTGTTCGGCTTTCTGCCTCTCCCTTCCCGCTATCCTTTTGTCCATCTGTCTTTCGTTTTGGTAACGCAGTATAATTAATGTTAGGATTAATTTAGGTCATTACGCAGGGCCTCTCAATGTTTTTTTCCAAGAAATACAGCACACGTTTCATTGAAGAAGGCGGGTAATAATACAGTAAGCTTTACTATCAACGTGAAAGCGTTACAATTTGCAGACGAAGCAGAAAACAAGGGGGATTTCGAGTACATTCCTTGTGACAGCACTGTTCTTTACCATTCTTCTTCCTTTATTTATTTTATGTATTTATTAGGCTTTATATTTACTTGATAATTTATATATGTGGATTAGAATATTCCACGACACCTCCCCTCTTAAAACAGACATTATATGTCAGTCCTTTATTCTATATACACATAGAGAAATTTATTATTATTTCTGGGGTTTACGGTGATTCTCATCACACGGATGGCGGCTTAAAAAATCAGCTCCCAAATTGGTTTTTCCAGATATATACTCGATGCTAAAATTATATGGAGCCAGAAGCAAAGACCATCGGAGTAACCTAGAGTTCTCATGCTTAGCCTGTGCTAGAAACGATAAAGGTTTGTGATCTGTTTGCAACTTAAATGCCTTCCCATATAGATAAATATTGAATTTCTTTATTGCCCATATTACT
This sequence comes from Oreohelix idahoensis, assembly GCA_024509875.1. NCBI lineage: Eukaryota > Metazoa > Mollusca > Gastropoda > Stylommatophora > Oreohelicidae > Oreohelix > Oreohelix idahoensis. Next base: position 385,296 of record JAMPIV010015724.1, on the reverse strand, counting down.
GCAAGACATTCTTTTTCGCTAGTTGAGTAGTTGATTTCAGCTTTATTCAACTTTCTGCTAGCATATGCCACTGGGCTTAATTCCCCATCCAATGCATCTGATTTCTGTAGTAGAGTTGCACCTAACCCAATATTACTTGCATCCGTCCTTACTATGAATTCTTGACTTAAGTCAGGTAATTTCAAAATGGGTTTACTTGTGAGCTTTTCCTTCAATTCTTGGTAAGTCATTTCACATTGTGGTGTCCATGTAATGCGATCTGGATGTCCTTTACGTGTCAATTCCGTTAAAGGTGCACATATGGAATTAAAGTTTTTGATATACTTCTGGTAGAAACCACATAATGAGACAAAGGATCTCACGTCCTTCTTGGTTTGTGGTCTCGGGGCTTTCTGTAGTTTCTCTAAATTCTTTGGGTCAGGGGTCATGTTTCCCTGATAAACTGTGTGTCCCAAAAATTCCAATTCTTTACATCCAACGCAACATTTGGTTGGTCGGGCTGTTAAATTTGCCTCCCTAAGTCGATCAAACAGCATGTTCAGAGAGTCAATGTGTTCCTCAAAGGTTTCTGTTGCTATAAGGATATCATCCATAAAATTTGTTATACAGGGATTATTCAGAGGATCCAATAATTTTCTCATCATTCTAGAGAAGACACTAGGCGCATTCTTCAATCCAAATGGCAATCTATTAAACTCATAGTGTCCTTCTGAGGTACTAAAAGCTAGGTATGGTCTAACCTCAGGCTTTACTGGAATCTGATAGTATCCTTTACTCAGATCCACTTTTGAGAAATATTTAGCTTTATTTAGTCTGGCAAACAGCTGATTTGTATCCGGCAATGGATCCACCTGTCCTTCTGTAATAGCATTCAGTCTCCTGTAATCTATACAGAGTCTATGTTCTCCAGAGGGCTTCCTTAAGAGTACAACACCGGAACTATACGAAGACTCACTGTGCGAAATAATTCCTTCCTTCAATAGATAGTCTATCTCTTCCTTCAAAGCTTTTTCCTTAGCAAACGGAATCGAATATGGTTTCATACAGACAGGTGTGGAGTCTATGAGTTTCATATCATATTCCAATAGGTTTGTATGCCCTGGTCGGTCTGTTAACACCTCTGCATGATTATTTAGAACCTGTTGCACTCTCTCTTTCTGAGTTTTCGTTAAATGTGTACTGATTTTCACCTGTGCTGCTGTCTCACAGGGGTGTAATGGATATTCAAATGATGAAAGTGGTTCCTTTTTCATCTCCATGGCGATGGACAAGGTCAACAAGTGTGTCTCTTCCTGATCTTCTCTTTCCAAATATTTCTTCAGGAGATTCACATGATAGATTTTTTCTTTCCCCTTCTTATCTATCTTATAATTTGTTCTAGACACCTTCTCTAAAACTGTATATGGACCCTGCCATCCAATTTGTAACTTATTCTGACTCCCAGGCAAAAGAAGCAGTACTTTCTCTCCCACAGCCAAATTTCTGTCTTTCGCCTTCCTGTTATAATAGGCAGCATGTTTCTTCCTGGCTTGTTTCAAATTTTCATTGGCAAGTTTCCAGCCAGTTTTTAACCGAGTGGTCAGCTCATTCACATATTGGTATGAAGATGTAATGTTTTCCTCTGCCTTTTCATCAGTCCACGTTCTTAACATAAGCTACACATGGACCTTTAATTGTGTGGACCTATTTGTCCATGCACCGGTATGGTCTCTTCCACTCGAAGCTTTATAGTGATGATTTTTCCTCCCAGAATTATCATTCACAAAACGACCGCTACCAATTTTTCTTTTGGGGCTTTCTCCCCACTTAAAATTCTTGATGAGAGATTTCCTCTCTACATCCTCTTCCTCCAGTTTGTTTAAGTCCGATTGAGGGATTTTCGGCTTATCCTGGGGTAAGACATCTTTTTGCACTCTCCGCATAGTGGCCATTGTAAAACAGTTAAGTGAAGCTTGTCCGTGAAAAGGGGCTTCCCATTCCATTTGGTCCACTTTATCAAATCTATTTTTCTTTTTATTATCAGGCCTAATTTTGCCCCGGGGCGTGTCCAGGTCCTGATCCATGTTCCCACTTGTGGGTGTTCCCTCATGTGCTATGCTACACCTTTCTACAAAATTCTCAATGTCCCATCTTGCTTTGGGCCAATAATAATTGTGAGCCACCTTTTGAATGATGGTACCTATCTTCTCATGGTCCCCATCTGGTTTCACATGTAGGCTCCTTATTAAGTCTGCCCTATATCTTTTTGGAAGAACCAGCTGTCCGTGACCTTTGGATCTAGCTCCAGTCTTCCTATACATCAACTTGTTTTTCATGTAAAAATCTCCCTTGCCTGGAGTTGTATGACAAGTTGACAATTTTCTGAAACAAGGCTTGAGTGTTTTATCCCCAGCCTGTGCCTTCCTCATCTCTTCTGGAGTGGTATCTAACATAATATCCTCCTCCTGTCTTGAGGTCGACCTGACCTGAAGGGTTGCCATATACACAGGTTTCCTTCTGCAACGGTCAGTGTCATGATTGTCCATCTGACAATTCTTACACCACCTTCTTCCTTGGTTGAAAGATTTTCTTTCATCATATTTCCTTTCATCGAATTGTGGGAATTTATTTTTATTTTCATACCGTGGCCTATCAAATTGGTGCTTACCTTTATTTTGATCCTTAGGATCAAATTTATTAAAGTTCTGTGGTGCCCTAAAGTTATCCACTTGTTTCTTTTTATTACCTGTTACCTCTGCTTGAGCTGCTTGATACCTTTCAGCAACATTTAGCAACTCATCCAGCCTCTCTGCACCTTGTTCCATGAGAAACTTTCTCAGGTCTGGAGCCATGGACTCTCTTAATTGCTCTATAAGGACCATTTCCTTAAGATCTTGGGTTTTCCCCAGAGAAGTCCATTTCTCCAAGTATGTCTCTATTCGTGCAGAGAACTGGTGATAGGTTTCACCTGACAGTAGTTTAGCATTCCTAAATTTTTTCCTATAAAATTCTGCATTCTTTTCATACCTTAACAAAAGAGCCTGCTTTAGCATGTCATAATTTTCCTGATCACCTCTGCTCATTTTTGCAAAAACTTCATAAGCTGCCCCACGAAGTCCCTGAGATAACTTTAAGCTCCACCTTTCTCTCTCTAACCCATACGTGGTAGCTAATAGTTCATACCTATTTATATAGCTCTCAATATCATCGTCTTTCTCAACAAAATGATCTAAATGAAAGTTCATAGCTGAGGTTGAGGCTCCCTGAGTAACCGTAGCATCAGAGGCAAAGGGGCTGGCACCATTTTCAGGAGCATGGCCTTGAAACTCAAACTCCCTTAGTCGTAACTCATGTTCCCTTTGTAATCTTTTCTCCTCCTTTTCTGCTTCCCTCTCTGCAGCTAATCTCTTCTCTTTCTGCAGTCAATCTTCTTTCTTCTGCAGCTAATTTCTTCTCTTCCTTTTCTGCTTCCAATTTCTTAGCCTCTTTGTCAGCCTCAATCTGCAACCTCTTAGTCTCAGCCTCAGCTTCAAATTGTAACTTCTTAATTTCCCTTTCAGCCTCTAACCTTCTTTCGGCTTCTTTTTCTAATCTTCTTTCTTCGCGTTCAATAAATTTGTCACATTCCGTCGTGACATAGGCAACCATAACTTGCCCATCTAATCCTAACTCTTTTGCAGTCTGAACAGCAGCAGATCGAAACTTGGCCAGGTCCGCCATTGTCTATCAGGTAAATTTCTACAATGTCTAACCAACAATTTAATCTCTAAATATATTTAATGGACAACACAGGCACCGTGAGCTCAACCTTATTTAATTCCACCCAAGGATACCTTTTAATTCTTATATTCCCTGAAGTGAATTACCCCCAATATTTTTAATAGGGAAAGATTCAAAATCCCAAGAACGAGACCCCAATATATGTGGTGAAGTGGGATGTTATAAATATTTATAGGGGACTTAGTGTACTGACTGAGATCAGCTGTGAAGGTATCTATATCTATTAAGAGTAGTGTATTATAGATAACCTTACTTGCTACCACATATCTATATATCTCAGTCAGAATTATTCTGCAATAGTGTGATGACTACGTTATGTGTCTAGGGTATGTGTAGGATGAAGTGTAAGTCAAAAACAACAACAGACAGATAAACAATTAAATTTAATCCACTACTCTTGACAACACTGTGACACTCACATACATATAACACTCTATAAGGATATCTTAAAAGAGTCACTGATAACTTTTCAAATAACAATATGTATTCATTACTGGCATGAATGAATATGTGTCCTGATTCAACTACAAAGGGAACCAGGAATCACAAGCAATTTAAATTACAAGTATATATACAGAATTTATTAATATGAATATTGTAGTGACATATATTATTAAAAATATCCTATGTGTGTCAGTTGTGTAGTGGTAATATGAGGTAATACTGGTTTTGTTTTGTTCAAGCTCTGTTGGTATTTGTCATCATGACTTCAATAGTTTGTCTTTAGGGACTAGTATTGGAGATGTTCTCAGTTCCTGATATTAAGACAAGTAAATTCCCCTCTTAAGGTTATTTTTTACAAAGTCATTTCAAGATGAGGGGACATAATGTTGAGCTCAGCTGGCCAAATCTGCTTATCTTGAGTGATGGTGGCAGGAAAGGACTCCTCTGCTCGAATTCTCCCCTGGGCTCTGGAGACACCTCACTGATAGCTAAAAAGACCAAGGAGTATGCTGTCCGACTCTGGATTCAGCAAAGCTCTGACCAGGTGCTGCTCAGTACCATCAAGACCACGGTCCCTGAAAACAAGAAGGATGTACCTTCTACTTCATAACTAATTTATATTCTCTTTTACACTGATCACAATACAACACAAACATTGAGTTCAGAGCGTTAGGCCAACTGTCAGCTTCATCTGAAATACTTTATACCAGTATTTACCTCCTTAATGGTTACCACGCCTCTGCACTTCCAGCATTATTTCTGTCTAATCAATCATCCAGGTGTCAGTGTACTATTTGGCCATTCCATGCCGTTTTACTTCCCTCCGACACCCTCTGTTCAGGCTGGAGCATTATAGGCTTATCTCCTGTTTGCCACTGAACTACACATATATATACAGGCATAAATTAACAATTTACATTCAATTTTCATTAAAAGATACTGAATGGTTCAAGCTTACCACAATTTCATGGAAATAAACACAGATACGTTGATTAGCAATGAATTCTGGCACATTTACTGGCACAAATTCCCATCTGCTTATGTTCCAGGCTTTTATTTTAGCAAAAATGTGAGCTGGCTTCAACGCACTGTCGCTTTATCAAGCTTATTTAAACAAGTGGTTTCGAACTAACGCTCCTAAGTGATTATATCAGCGAGTCTAGCCAATGAGGCCCCGTTTCGACAAGTGTTTGAAAAAATGTTACCTTTCCCCGTCTCCCCTAACAACGAAAGATAGTATTTATAGCCCGACCAATCGTGGTTAGTCTTTCATTTGTTGCGCTCCAATCAATTTGGAGTTTACATGGTAGGCTATTTCTGTAACGCAAGGTTTTTTTCAAACACGTTATAAAAAAAATTTTATGAGCAGAAATGATTTCATGCTGTCAGGCATCCTCACTATTTTATTTTGGGTATAATTTATTAATTCCTGGACTATTTGCGTAACGTTTTACATATTCTTTGTCAGCAAGCCCTAAGGAACCCAAATATCCAAATTTAAAAGAGCTACGTGGCTGCGTTCAAAATATGTATTTTCTACCACCTGTTTCGAAGATGTGCTGTCTGGGTACTGTTATGTTTTCAACCGTAAACCCATCTATTGTTATCTTTCCTAATAAGCGTTTTTTATGATTTATAAACCTAACTCTGGGAAAGGGTAGTGTATTTTATCACTGTCCGTCTGAAAAAAAATTAGTGCATGTAGACTTACACGCGTGATGGCAGCATTTGTGTATCGCGCGAAGCGTGTTTAGTGTTCGGCTTTCTGCCTCTCCCTTCCTCCATCTGCTATCCGCATTAGTCCATCTGTCATTCGTTTTACTATCACAACGGTAACGCAATATATTCCTTGTGACAGCAGTGGTCTGTCCTATTTATGGCCATTACTTTCATCTGATACCTCTACACCTCACGGTAGAAGGGGAACGACTAAGTAAGTAAGTAAGTACTTTCATCTGATACCTTGTATTTAAAATTGTGTGCTTTGATACATACGTTCATTTCTGTTTTTCTTTAAGTTGGTTGTTTCTATATGACTGTTACGTACATTTATTACCTACGGGGGTAGTCTTCGGTCCTGCCAAATGTACGCACCAGTTTTATATAGTTATATTATTTGTGCGTTCGATTGATTCACGCACTGACGTGCACAATGCTGTGTGAGTTGCTTTGGACGCACGTGTAACCTAGTTGAGTAGATTGTGACGTCATGATAGGGGCAGCTCGGACGACATTTATGTCCGCAGTGTTATTCTTGGATTCCTGGCAAATTTGAAGAAGCCATCAGTTATATTCGTATCTATTGGTCTTCATGGCGAAGCCAATAGTGGAAGAATGAAGTAAGTGTCGCCCCATTTCTTATGGCAAGTTTAATTATGTAAATTAAAGTATCAGGCCGCTCCTATTAATGGTCTAGCGGGAATTCATCGGAGATGACATTCCTAGAATTGGACACACGGAGTCGATAGCCTTTGGAATCTTTTGTAGAGGGAGAATCCATATGTGGAATCAAGTTAATGAATATATATATATGCTTCACATGTTTAATATGCCGTTTTACCTATGCCAAAGTCGTGGTATGGATACCGAGAGGTTAGCCAAGATGAAACACTAACTTGGTTGTATTGTTATATCTGCCTTTGTTTGGATTGGATATGCTATCTAAGAATTTTATGAAGAAAGTCTGGGATGCTTACAAGTATGATATAAATTATTGCTCCGTGAGAATGAATCCGTTTGCCTTAATAAACGTCCTTGGGAGAAGGTCAACGGACGTTAATACCATGTCTGTTACATGGTAATGGAAGTGATCCTTAATCACTGGAATATAAGAGAACTTAACTGTTAGAGAATCTACAACAACTATTAACAGTGATATTAACATTTTGACGTATGATCTTCGCATCTGTAACTATGACTGTATTGTTCCACTTCGTTGGTGTCACGTCAATAAAATATATGTACAGTACTCACCGACTTGTGTGCTGCCAATACTTGCCCAGTTCACCCAAGTCAACGATACTTGTTGGAATTTTCGTTTGAAGAACTTTGTTGACATTCATTCCGTTTTAACCATTCGCGTTTCAATTTACCTCTTCACTGAACTTAACGATAAAATGGAGTCAACAATAAATGGTGTTCCAGTGTGGTCTGGAAATATCTAACTTCCAAGGAACGTACCCATCCAAATTATCGTTTGAAAAGAAGAATTTTTACTTTCAAGGCGACATCATCTCAATTTGGATCCTAGCGTGATATGAATCAGATTCAACTTACGTTTACCAAGGTCAAGGTCTTCAATCAACCTCCACGTCAAGTTTCACAGTGACTGATTACTTGGAGATCATCTCTTCATCATTATTACGTGCGAGCTGTAATCTAGAGAAGCAGAACGAAGTATTTTATCTGTAGACGTACATCCACGGAGACGAGGCACATTGATTTTTTACCTGCACGCGAGATGAGTATAACGTGTTTCCGTTGTACACTTTATTACGCTTAGTTGTGCCTTCCGTGTTATGTCCACATTCATATTTTTCGTGTTCAGTGTTATATGTTGTGTATTCTTCGTGGGAGGTAGGGAGGTTGATCTGACGAACGAGATCCATCTCGAAGCCAATTCGGGCTCTTCGTCAGACGTTCTGTAGGGCTCGTCTTGTAAGTTTCAATTGAGCGATAGTTCCGGTACAAGGCTAGAAACCTTGCCGAAGTTCCGATCGCTAGTTGCTTCTTATAATACTATCTATTTAGCTGTTGCGTCAAGTTTTAATCGTTTTTTTGTTTTTGGTAGCTATTTTTATTCATAATTTAGTTTTATGATGAATTTTGTTTGTATTTTGCGTCCATCTCACCTTTCCTGTCGTTTAGTTTTTTACAAAACCTATGTTTTTTACACTGTGTTGTCAATTGTACTGTTAATTATCTGATCGTAGTTATCGTCGTATATTTTTACGATATTCTATTTTAGTTATACATTTTTATTTTTTTGATTTCTACGATTGTGTTCACCCGTCCATTTTATCATGTCTTGTCGGTTATGTTTCTATTGTCTTTCTCGTTGTTCATTTCATGACATTTGATTACATAAATTTATTGATTAATAACATATTTAATAATTATATGATAACATTATACCGTTCTAAGGACAGGAACGAAGACCACGAGTTGTAGTAACAATTTTAAGTAGTATTATTACATAATAAAATTGAATAATGGCTACCTTAGACTATTTCATTAAGCAAGCAAAAGCTCTTCAGATGGCTCCTGAGGAAGCAAAAGCATTTGCACTTGCAGAATATAAGAAAGCTCAAGAAATAGAAGCTGATCAGAGAAGGTTAGTTTGGAAAATTAGAAACTTTACGTTTGGAAAATTTGAAATTTGAGGCGGAGGAGAATGAGAAAAAAATGAGATTAACCGCTGAATTAGAAGAGAAACGATTTCAGCGTGAGTCCGAACAAAAAAAATTCGAGGCTGAAGAGCAATTTAAAAGAGATGCGGCAGAAAAAGAAAGACTACTTAATAAAGAAATGGAAGAAAAAAGATTAATAGCTGAAAAAGAAATGGAAGTTAAACAAAAAGAAATGCAAGAAAGAAGATTAATAGCTGAACAAAACACAAAACGACTTCAGCTTGAGATGGAAGAGAATGAAAGAAAACGACAGCATGAACTGAAATTAGCAGAGTCAGAATATGAGAGACTTAGGTTAACTCAGGAAGCTAATTCTCAGAGAACTTTTGAAAGCCAAACTTCATCCAGACAGGATAATTTTAAGGAAATTCACCTTAAATTACCAAAATTTAATCCCCCGTCTGATGACGTGATATTCTTCCTAGATAGGTTTGAGGCCACTTGTGGGTCTTATAACGTGGATAAAGCTCTATACTGTACATATTTATCCAGATTACTCACAGGGGACGCATTAGCAGTTTATCATACCACCAGCATTGGTGAGAAAAATGACTATAATGCTCTTAGAGCGGCACTTCTGCAAAAATTCCAAATGACAGAAGACCAATATCGATCAAGATTCCATACATTACTACCTCAATCTAGCAGAAATTTTAGTGATTTTCTGTCACAAATACGACTAACATTAGAAAGATGGATCGAATTATCCAAAATTGAAAAGTCGTATGAAGGTCTCTTCGATTTACTGATGCGCGATAAGGTACTTTCGTCTGTAAATCCTACATTTCTCGCATTTTTACACGAACGGAAACCTTTATCTATGAAAGACCTGGAACAGCATGCTAAAAATTTTTGCACTGCTCACCCAAACATGGATCTAAGTAATACACAGATTAAGAATGAATTGCCTGTTGCTTTTGCAGCACAACAAAACAATTTTTCACGCAATCGTTCTTTTAGTGCTGACAGATATGTCAATAAGGGAAATAATGACAATTTTAACAATGGTAATTTTTACAAAGGGAAGCAATTTCAACAATCTGCTCCATTTAATGTTTCTTGAAACCAGGCTCACAGATCGCAAGATTTTGGTAACAATAATTTTAAAAATAATCAAGGACATTATAATAAACAAAACTGGAGATCAAGATCTCAGGGTCCGCAAAACAAACAATTTTTTGGAAATAAACCATTTTACCAACATCATAACGATAATTATACAAATTATCGGACTAATCCAAATTTTAACTCTAGCAGAAACTACAATTATGGCAATTTTAATGACAAAAATCAAAATCGATCGCGTCGACGAGATAGATCGTTGAGTAATACGAATAGACATTCTAATGTCGCTTTTAGTGATACACAGGCTAACATTGAACAGGGTAAAGGAGCTGAAACTCATAATGCTATGTGTTGTTCTCTTGATTGTACCCAAGTCAAAGATTGTTCAGAATGCTCTACTCTTTTCCAGCCCAGGGCGATCACGACGCTGCGTTGCGGACATACCTTGCCTAGTCTACCTGCAGTCTGTACGGCCACTGCTGCTTCAGTACACCAGGGACAGGGCTCTCTTAAGTTTAACAAGGGATTTGTCAACAATATTTCATGCTCTCTCTCCTATTTGACTCTGGTTGCAGTACAGTCGGCGTCCGGACTTCGCTGATCGACCCAAGTTGTGCCACGGGCCGGGTTGTCAAATGTGTAACGTTTGGTGGCACAATTGAAACATTTGCCACTGCTATTATTGATCTTAATACTCCATTTTTTTCAGGAAAGATTCAAGCTTGTCTCCTTCCGAATCCAATTTGTGATTTAATACTTGGTCGCATACATGGTATTAAAGAGTGTACACCACAGCAATTGCTGAATGGGAAGAGCGACATATTCAAACTGCAAATGCAGTAGTGACTAGAGCGCAAGCTACTAATATGTCGCATGATACACCTATGGAACCTACAGTTCATACCACTTGTGATGATGATGCTCCTATTTCACGGGAGTTGTTTGCAACATTGCAAAAGAATGATGATTCATTAAAAAAAAATTTTTCAGTATGTGAACAAAAATAATACCAGCAACAAACTTGCAAAATCTAGACATGATTTTATACTTAAAAATGGGGTTTTGGTTAGAGTAATACGAGAAAAGGATTCATCCTTATGTTCTCAGATTATAGTCCCATCCTGTATGAGATCTCGTATATTACGACATGCGCATGACTCGCAATGTGCGGGCCATATGGGTTTTTTTTCGCGTACCAAATCCAGAGTGCTTTCGGCATTCTACTGGCCAGGCGTACATAAGGACATCACTCTCTATTGTCGGTCTTGTTTGATATGTCAAGAAGTTAAGGTACGGGGTCCATTTCATGCGGCTCCTATTCAAGCTGCGGACATCCCGATTAGACCATTTGATAAAATGGCTATAGACATTATTGGTCCTATGCTACCATCTGCTAGAGGGCATACGCATATCCTTACGTGCATTGATATGTGCACTCGCTGGCCTGAAGCTATCCCTCTCAAGAACACTTCATCTGCCAGTGTAGCAGAGGCATTGATGTTAATCTTCTCACGCATTGGTTTTCCACGGAAAATCTTGTCGGATCATGGGGTTCAGTTCATTTCTGAATCCATGTCTCAAGTTATGAAGACATTAGGTATAGACAGATCTCTAAGTTCTATTTATCATCCGATGTCAAATGGGTTAATTGAGCGTCTAAATAGGACACTCAAGCAGTTGTTGGGTAAGATAACTCAAGACCACCCACAAGACTGGGATCGGGTCCTACCCGCTTGTCTCTTTGCGTATCGCGAAGTACAAAATCAAGCAACGGGGTTTTCTCCATTTCAACTTGTTTTCGGCATGCAACCACGCGGTCCGATGTCGTTAATCCACGACTTATTGGTTGACGAGAATATTGAAGAGGAAACTCAATCCTCTTATGAGTATGTGATCTCTCTGAGAAAGAGAATCATAGATGCTTGTAGATTAGCTACTGCATCATCCGAACAAGCCAAAGAAAAAGCTCGTCTATTTGCAAACAAGTATAGACGTCTTCGCCAGCTCATACCTGGTGATGAAGCTTTTGTATTACTCCCTGCGCATAATAATCGTCTTTTAATTACCTGGAGAGGTCCTTTCAGGATCATCTCAAGAATATCCGATGTCGACTACATCGTTGATGTTAATGGTAAACATAAAACCTTCCACATTAATATGTTGAAGGAATATTACTCACGTCCTGATTATCTACAATCAGTGTTCCAAGCAACTGACGATCCTACACCTCCTATTCAACACTATTCTAGTTTGTCTGTCATCCAAGAAGAGGAATCTTCTTTCGATGATGTACAACTACCAATACCAGTTGTACCACTCCATTCCACTGAGAAATGGAATGATGTTACTATCTCATCTACTCTTACTGATGATCAACGTCAGCAAGTCTCTAATATTCTACACACGTATGAGGATGTCCTCACTGACATCCCAGGTCATACGTCAGTCATCCAACATGACATTATTCTGACTGACGATACACCGATTCGAGTTCGCCCATATCCTATTCCTTTACACTTTCGTGATAAGGTTGATAAGGAATTGGATGAGATGCTTCAATTAAATATAATTGAACCATCTTCATCACCATATTCTTCTTCTATGGTAATCATTCGGAAGAAGGACAACAATATACGTCTTTGCGTAGATTACAGGAAATTAAACAAAGTTACAAAATTCGATGCGGAACCATTACCTCTTTTAGACGACTTATTAGAGAAATTATCTCATGCCACATTCTTTTCGAAATTTGACCTTTCAAAGGGTTATTGGCAAGTGCCATTAACCCCTAAAGCAAAGCCATTCACCGCTTTCTCGACGCCACGGGGTCTTTTTCAATGGAATTTTATGCCATTCGGTCTAATGAATGCGCCAGCTACCTTTGTACGCATGATGCGCCGCATATTGTCTCATCGTCCCGATGTCATTACTTATATAGATGACATCTGTCTTTTCAGTGACTCTTGGGATGAACATATTCAGGGTTTAAAATCTTTACTTTCTACCTTACGGGATTATAACTTAACAGCGAAACCTTCAAAGGCTTTTGTCGGTTTTCATGACATCTCATTTCTTGGTCACCGTATAGGTCGCGGTTTAATGTATACAGAAGACAGTAACGTCTCTAAAATTTTAAACATCTCAGCACCTAAGACAAAAAAACAAGTGAGGTCGCTCTTAGGACTAATACAGTTCTATTCTAAATTCATCCCTCATTTGTCTACTATAACTGCACCTCTTTCTTCGTTACTGAAGAAAGGCACACCTAATGTAATAAAGTGGTCGCAGGATCATCAAACGGCTTTAGATTATATAAAACAATTTTTTTCAAATAAGCCTTTTTTAAGGTTGCCTAACAAAGATCTCACCTTTGTTCTTCGCAGTGATGCTTCTTCCTACGCTATCGCGGCAGTTTTAATGCAGGAATACGGAGGCACCTTATTTCCGATTATGTACGTATCCAGAAAGCTTACGACGAGCGAGATGAAGTATTCCGTTCTGGACAAAGAGCTCCTTGCTCTTGTCTGGTCAATCACAAAACTGGATCGTTATCTCCTCGGATCACACTTTGTGGTGGAATCCGACCAGAAAGCTCTTACAGCACTGAACACAGGGAACGTGAAGTCATCAAAGTCAGCGCGTTACGCTATTGCGCTTCAACCGTTCCATTTTGAGATACGAGCTATTCCTGGAGTACAGAATGTGTTTGCAGACTGTCTTTCAAGATGCCCTAGTGAACACGTCGAAATTAAACCACTTCCAGATGGTGAAACGTCCTCACAGAAACATGAATATAACTTTGTACATGGTCACTGATTATACATCTGTGGAGACTATGTGTAGTTCTGCAGTATTCGTATATATATAACTTTCAGAATATACTTACGTATGGATTATAACATTATTTCTTGTGAAGTAACGTTTTGTTAGAACGGGAACAGTGATATTAAAGTAACATTTTTTTTTTTAGTATGGAAACATTGGTAAGAGTGACAAATAGACATTCACTATTGTTATGGAACAGATTACACTACATATCGTGTTCGTAAACGTATTTCAGACATGGTACATTGAGAACATATTCTTGTCGATTTAACTAGTTCTAAAAGAATATTAACAATGAGTGAAATTGAAATCACTTAGAATAAATTAGTAATTAGTTATTTGTTCATAAATTAAGTACTATTAAGTAGAATAATTCAATTTAATCTATTTGATTGATTATAAATCACACATCTACTAACTTTATTAGTGTTTCGCAATACGTGTATTCACGTATCCCACTACATGATATCTCACTTTTAGATAACTAGTCAAACTTACTAATGTTAGGAAATAGTAAGTGCGTTGCTTCTTAAAGTGTTTAATTATGCTTTGTTTCATTTTGCATGTTGTATTTTAAAATTTTCTGTTTTATTGATTCTTTTATCATTGATCATCATCAGTGTTGCTGTTCATTTTCATTTTTGAAATCATATGTTTCAAATTTCTTTTAAAAACAATTTTGTTGAATTTTATTATCATCTTTTTTTTTATGGTTTATTTCATTTTCATTTTCAACTTCTTTTTACTTCGAATATTACCACATCGTTCCAAAGTAGGTCGATGGTGGATGTGTGCTTTAATGCATACTATCATTTAGTTATATTGTTTTCATTTAATATTCTTTTCTTAATATGATATAATTTTATGCATGTCATAAATCTTGTTGTAGTTTTGACTCACCTCTCTCGAGTAATTAGTTCGAAAAAAATTAATAGAATTAATTTTTTTAAGGGGAGGTAATAAGGGAGCTGTTACGTACATTTATTACCTACGGGGGTAGTCTTCGGTCCTGCCAAATGTACGCACCAGTTTTATATAGTTATATTATTTGTGCGTTCGATTGATTCACGCACTGACGTGCACAATGCTGTGTGAGTTGCTTTGGACGCACGTGTAACCTAGTTGAGTAGATTGTGACGTCATGATAGGGGCAGCTCGGACGACATTTATGTCCGCAGTGTTATTCTTGGATTCCTGGCAAATTTGAAGAAGCCATCAGTTGTATTCGTATCTATTGGTCTTCATGGCGAAGCCAATAGTGGAAGAATGAAGTAAGTGTCGCCCCATTTCTTATGGCAAGTTTAATTATGTAAATTAAAGTATCAGGCCGCTCCTATTAATGGTCTAGCGGGAATTCATCGGAGATGACATTCCTAGAATTGGACACACGGAGTCGATAGCCTTTGGAATCTTTTGTAGAGGGAGAATCCATATGTGGAATCAAGTTAATGAATATATATATATGCTTCACATGTTTAATATGCCGTTTTACCTATGCCAAAGTCGTGGTATGGATACCGAGAGGTTAGCCAAGATGAAACACTAACTTGGTTGTATTGTTATATCTGCCTTTGTTTGGATTGGATATGCTATCTAAGAATTTTATGAAGAAAGTCTGGGATGCTTACAAGTATGATATAAATTATTGCTCCGTGAGAATGAATCCGTTTGCCTTAATAAACGTCCTTGGGAGAAGGTCAACGGACGTTAATACCATGTCTGTTACATGGTAATGGAAGTGATCCTTAATCACTGGAATCTAAGAGAACTTAACTGTTAGAGAATCTACAACAACTATTAACAGTGATATTAACATTTTGACGTATGATCTTCGCATCTGTAACTATGACTGTATTGTTCCACTTCGTTGGTGTCACGTCAATAAAATATATGTACAGTACTCACCAACTTGTGTGCTGCCAATACTTGCCCAGTTCACCCAAGTCAACGATACTTGTTGGAATTTTCGTTTGAAGAACTTTGTTGACATTCATTCCGTTTTAACCATTCGCGTTTCAATTTACCTCTTCACTGAACTTAACGATAAAATGGAGTCAACAATGACTTTGATTATGTATGTAATTTACTATCATATTGTGCATGTGTATATCATGGAATATATACACACTATATTTCATTTAAACCTGTATGTTACTTTTTAAACTATCTATGCAACAGCAGTAGAAAAAAGAAGAACGTTCTATCTTTTCAGACATTAATCCCTTTATCATTCATCCTGTGTCCCTGGAGGGCAGTGTGGGGGAAACTGCTGTGTTGACTTGCGTCACAGGAAGGAGTGCACCATCTATCCAGGTTTGAGTTTGTATCATCATCGTTTTCCTTTTTTGCTCCATCAGGAGCATGGAACCACCACTTCAGCTGGCCTCTTGCAGGAAGCCTGCTCAACACGATTCACATGCTCTTGCTGCATCAGCTTCTGTAGCAGTTTGTTTTATCTTACGACGCTGCCAGCCCCCCCCCCCCCCTCCCATGCACAACCTCATATTAGTTGCCTTGGATGACATACCTGAGGAAGCAGTAGTCCTATTCTTCCTGCGTATCATAAGAGCCCCCCCCCCCCCCCCCCCCCCCCCCCCCCCCCCCACCCCCCCCCCCCCCCCCCCCGGGGGGGAACTATGCAGGACTGAGTTAACTTGGTTATTTTTTTTTTTTTAATTGGCTGTACCATCCACATGTTCGCTGGAGTTGGGTTGGCCACGTCCTCAGGAGAGACCCCAATGCCATCACAAGAACAGCTATGCTATGGACCCCTGAAGGAAAGCGATAGAGAGGCAGAGAACAACTTGGCAGAGAACTGTGGAAGCTGAAATGCAAAGAATGAACCAGAGCTGGGCACTGTACGAAGGATGGCCGCTGACCGAACAATGTGGAAGCAGTTTGTTGCTGCCCTACAAGACACCACCAGTCGGTGGCTAAGGATCAGATAAGAAGAAGAAGACATCCACATGGGAGAGAATGCTAAGGACACACGATTCAACAGTAGTAGTGATAAAAAGATTCACTATTATTAATAGGAAACATTGCATGCAGTGTATTTTTGTGTGTGTGTGGAAGGAGGTTTTAGAGGCACGTGTGCACAAAAGGACAAACGAACTAATTCTTTATTTCATTGCAGTAAAGAAATAGGGATTATTGCCTGTTAACATTTTTGCCCTACGATAATACAGTTCTCAAAGTGTTATCAAAATAAAACATTCTTAACTTCAGTAATAAGTAATCAATATTAACGCTGCATTCTGTAATTGAGCACATATACATACATTCACACATAAATACATGCACTGAGAAAGAGAGGAAGGGAGAGGGAGAGAGAGAGGCATTTAGAAGGAAATACTCTGGAAAAATTGTATGAACCAACCTAAAGATGCTAAGCTAAGATGGTTTTTTTTAGTGTTGAAAATGTTACGTGCATTTTCATTATTATTTTAAAAATAAATGTAACTGTGCCAAATTGTATAGCTATTTTGAAAAGAAAATAATTTGCACAACTCCTCATAATTCTTCCCTTTCCTAAAGAAGGAAAGAAACAGTTTTAAAACACATAAGATAAGTGTGTTCATCGCCCATGCTCCATTGTTGCTCATGTTTTTTTTGGACAAACAAGCAAATTTAGGTAGTAGTGGTAGTGGTGGTAGTAGTGGTAGTAGTAGTAGTAGTGGCAGTAGTAGTGGTAGTAGTAGGGGTAGTAGTAGTAGTAGTAGTGGTAGTACTAGTAGTGGCAGTAGTAGTAGTAGGGGTAGTAGTAGTAGTAGTAGTGGTAGTAGTAGTAGTAGTAATAGTAGAAGTAGTGGTAGTAGTAGTGGTAGTTGTAGTGGTGGTAGTAGTAGTAGTGGTGGTAGTAGTGGTAGTAGTAGTAGTAGTGGTAGTAGTAGTGGTAGTAGTAGTAGTGGTAGTAGTGGTAGTAGTAGTAGTAGTGGTAGTAGTAGAAGTAGTGGTTGTAGTGGTAGTAGTGGTAGTAGTAGTGGTAGTAGTAGTAGTGGTAGTAGTAGTAATGGTGGTAGTAGTGGTAGTAGTAGAAGTAGTGGTAGTAGTGGTAGTAGTAGTAGTAGTGGTAGTAGTAGTGGTAGTAGTAGTAGTAGTGGTAGTAGTAGTGGTAGTAGTAGTATCCCTTTCAGTCCTAACTGACTATAGGAATGCGCCCCCGAAATGATGGCTCAGTGGGCACGAGGTTGGGCACTTGGATAAAGAGGTCAAGCTGTTGCCCATGCAGCATGCCCCTACTGGTGAGTCCAGAGGAATGGTGCAGCCGATACAGTCTGGCACCAGAACACTTATATATGATATACCTCATGTCCATATGTATGCTATACCTCATACATTCCCTATTAGTGGGTGAACAATGCAACGCTTGGTGAATTCTGCTTTGCAATGATAGGAAGATAATTTAGGTATATCTTTGTATAGAAAGTCACAGGAAAAATTCTGTAAGAACATATGTTGAAAGAAATGCTCTGGGTGAATAGCTCGTTTTTTGTTTTATTTCTGTCTCTTCATGTTTGTTTTTTCCTCATCATTTTTCCTTTTGTTAGCTTTGTTTATGACATATCAATAACCTGATGGCTATTTTGACTGGGCGATATACTTGTTAATTTTTTGTTTGTTTTTTAAATGTTCTCATTTCACTTACTTAGTTCTTGCCTTCTTTCTTGTCCCTGATGAAGGCCTTGTGGTCACAACGTAGGCAATTTTCTGTCTTTTGTCCTAGCAAGATGCATTATCATTTTCTGTTTTATTTTATAAACAGACCCTTTGTTCATAACTTACTGACACTACAAGTACATCCTCCCATAACAAGTGCTTACTTCCCTTTTATTTATATCTAGTTTGATCCTGTTTGATACATATACCAGTACCAGATGAAAGATACTGAAGCCTCTGAGGTGTACCATTTATATTACAAAAGTCATTCATTCATAACCCTCCACTCCCAAAGGAGCATAGGCCTTCAACAAACACATGCCAAGTCCTCCTGTCACGTGCCATCATCTCAAGTTCTTTCCACGTTCTCCTCACCATTTTCACCTCTGTTTCCAGTTCTCTTCTCCATGTGCTTCTTGGTCTACCTCTGCCTCTCTTGCCCTGGGGGTTCCAGAAAAAGGACTTCCTTGTAATGCTATCAACAGGTTTCCTCAGTGTGTATCCTATCCATTATAAAAGTAGAAGTGCATAAATTTGTAGGGTCCAAAACTTGAGATGAAAAAAATGTAGCCAGTGCACCGGGCCATTTATGTATCAATGTGTATCTGAGTGAATGAGTATGTGAGCGCATGTATGCACGGGTGGGGGGAAACAAAAAGAATGAGGACAGGGACAAATGTCCGGGGTTCATTATATGAAACTTCTGGCAGATTTTAAGTCAACATGTTTCATATGGCTCCGTGTTGTCCCCAGGGTTCTCTGACGAGACAAAGAGACCTCAGGCATGTCACACGAGGCGGTTAATATAAGGTTTTGCACAGGGTTGGCTACCTCATCATGTAAAATTATTTGCCTTAGAAACCACAGCTGCAGAAGCATGTAACTACTTCCTGCAGGACCCACTGCTGTGGTGGCTCCATGCTGCATAAGGAGGACAAAAGAAACTGATGATGATGTTCCAAATATGCTGTTGGAAACTTGTGAAACAACCAGTCTTCATATAGGTTTTATTTAACCACCCTGACATCGTCCACTGATTTTATCTCTAACCATGTTCCTTCCAGGTCCAGTTGTGGAGAGAAGGAGAGGTTTTTACAGAGGGAGAAAGTTTAACTGCAGCATTTGGAGATTACGACACCACAGGGCTGAGTGTCCAGCTATCTCTAAGGCTGACGTTTAAGATTTCAGCAAAGACATTTGGCTTGTTTGAGTGTGTGGCTTTCAATGACGTTCTAAAGAAAGAAGTTCGGAGCCAGCAAGCTAACGTTACGAACAAAAGTATGTTGGTGTTTATCTTCCTGAAGCCTGAGCAAGGAATTCTAAAGGGAAATCACAGTCACCTTATATAGAGCTGGTTGTAGCATGTGAGTATAGTTTATGCTGTTAGAACTAAGGCTATTCTTTTTTTGCAGCCAATATTGAGGTTTCTGCCATTCCAAAATGTGCTGAGTTGAAGTCATGACTCCAGTTTCTCCAGCTTGGCTGGCATTTAAAAGATCGTCACATCTGGTCCCAAGCTAGGAGTAAGAAGTGCGTGGCATACCGTGCATTCCCCGCCATCAAAGGGGGCTCTCCAACAATGCAGAGCTAAATTAATGTGCTCTGGTTCTCATACTGTCAACCTCCTGAGACAAAAATCTGTACGCTGGACCAAAAAAATCCTTACAAACACCCAAAAATCCTTACGCAAAAAATATATTAATCAATTATACACAATACAGTTGTAAAACGAGAATTAACACATACAAATCTATTAGCATTTGAATTAGTGTGATATAAAACATGCTAATAGTCTCATGCTGTTCTTTACATATAAAAAAACTTAGTGATCGTGAGGTACTATTCTTTCGATGCAAAGTGTTTTGTATTATAATCAACACATACACTTTTAACACTTTGCAGAATTGCATTTGTGGGCTTAAAGTCTGCACAGCATGTATCAATGTTAATCTTACACTGTAAAAAAGAAGTGAGTGTGTCTGCATTCATGGACTTCCTGTGTGGATTTTTAATTGAAAAATAAAGCAGCGAAGTTTATGCAAACAAACTTTTTTTCTAGTTATGTAGGGCCAACACAGAATATTATGACATTAATTTATTGGAAATATTTAAATAATCAAAATATAACTGGAGAGATTAAGAGAACGACAAAAAAAAAAAAATACAACTAAGCAAAGCAAACAGCTAACAGCAAGGAAAAAACAAAATTAACCAAATTATGAACAGAATATCAAATCTAGGAAGAAAAACGTAGCACCAAAAATTTTCAAAATTATTTTAGAGTTAGTAGCCTAGACCAGTGATAAAAGATTGCCACTTTATTAAAAAATAAAGCAGTGAATCTCGACCACTGGCATAAAGTAGGCCTACTCAACACAAACAAACTTTTTTTTTCTAGTTATGTAGGGCCTACACAGAATATTATGACATTCATTTATCGGAAATATATTGAAGGGCAAGATATAACTGGAAAGATTAAGACAGCGATAAAATTTCAACAAAGCAAAACAACAGCAATATTTAACCAAGCTATAAGTACTTAGCTTTTTTTAAACAAAATGGCGCGAAGTGTCTTGGCAAGCGTGTCTGATAACAGGTAACTTTAAAAATACGTCATGTCACGCTGAAAACCGAAAGTGTTTGATGCCGAATTCAAAGTTTTTGCTGAATTGTTGGGTATACCAGGATTTGATTGGTTGCTGGGAGAGACCACCGTTTAAAAACAGACGCCGAGATTCCCGGAATTAAAAATAAAAAAAATTAGTGTTTAAAAAAAATCTGGGCTAGAAAATATTTTGATTTAAAATTTTAAAAAAAACTTGGGTTAGAAAAAGTTTTTAGAATTTAAAAAAAAAAAAAAAAAAATTCGATTTTTTTTTTTTTTTTTTTTTTTTTTTGGGAGGGGGGAAAATCCGTACAACGAGTCTGTACACTGCTAAAAGTATCAAAAATACGTACATTGTACGAAAAATTCGTACAGGTTGACAGGTATGGGTTCTGGGCTCTCCCAAGGAATTGTCAAGTCCTGCACAGGGCCACTTCTCAGCTCCCCCTGCTTATCACTGGGTCCATAGTGAGATCCTCCTGCATGTAGTCAATCAGGTCAAAGCCAAAGAATGATGTCTGGGGCTCAGAAGTCACTTCTCCAAGCTAAGTGTGCAATGCTGGGTTCTCAAAAATCTCTAGAAGTGTGCAATGCTAGGTTCTCAACAATCTCTGGAAGTGTGTGGATGATTTCAAGAGTCAATGAGGGTGAAATTAGCCTCACAGACACAAGTGTTCACTTCCACACATGTATATTACAGCATGGTGCATAGCTGGTGGTCATGTAAGGATGACTCCAGATATGCCTCCATGCATATGCTGTTAAAATGTCTAGACACACTTTGTTGGTCTGTTTATACACCTGGTACATGTAGCATAGGAGTAATAGCAAGTGTGGTCTACACTGTTCAGTAATAGTGGAATATGAGAGTGCTGTAATAAATAGGGTAACAAGACCTCTGGTGTGAGTAAGATTGTTGAAACTATATCAGTACAAGTGTAAAAGCCCATCATAAGACGGGAATTAAATTCAAAAGCACCAATACCTAACGGCAATTTTACTTATTCAAAAGTATTTTAAAAAACAAATATTTCTTTTACATCTGATGTTAAAAGTCTGATCGTGACAGAAGAGCATCTTGATTTTCTGTTGTTTTAATCTGGTACAACTGAAATCATGGATCTACGCATGTACTTGTTACGTCCTTTTTCACCCTGGGTATTTTAAGGGTGTAGGACTTAACAGTATTGTGTTTTGACACAAGTCTAACTGTTATTAAAAGGATACGCATCAGCGTAATTAAGTATGGTTAATAATGTTTAAATTAGTTGTGCACGAAAGAGCACATATTTGGTGCGGTTTTAAATTGAAGGGGTTGCTAATGATTTTTGATGACGGAGTGAGGAGAGATTCAAGATGTCAGCCAGACCTGTCAGAGGTTGGTCTGTATTATTTCATAGCCCCAGTCTATGGGTAAACGTTTATATTGTATTAATTACATATCAGCTCTCAAACCACATCAATATTCATTTGCGTTATTGAGGTTGTCGGCTACCTGTAAGCCCGACCAAAGCTGATAATCACTAAATCAGCACTAATCAGAACATTTGCTAACCGAACCAAAATATAACCATCACAACAGTTGATAGTCTCCAGAAGGAAGAAGAGCGGCTACAGTACTGTTTATCAGTTGTGTTGTTGACTTCTTTCCATACAGTATAATAAAACTGTTCATGCACACCATCAATTGCGCATTCTTCTTTGGTAAGTGTTATTATTACAAATAAGGGAAACAACACAATTAATGTCTAACTTTCAACCAAAGTTGCATCCCTTAGTGTTACGCACTGACAGAAAAAGCTGAGATTTTATATATCAGGATGTTGGACTTTGAGGAGACGAATAAAGAACAAGACTATTGTTCCCTCAGGCATTGTTGTAAGAGGTGACTAATATGAGTTGTGCATGAGGCTGGCAACCTCATGATGTAAAACAAATAGCTACAGAAATTACCATGCAAGAACAAATAAATGCTTTAATGCAGGCTTCTGGGAAGGAGATCAGCTGTCAACCTTGCTATACAAAAGGTGAAGCTAGTCCCATAGCAGATACTGCCTTAGAGAACTGACATGTTAGAGACCTTACAATAAGAGGTCTTTTCTTTATGAGGTGGGGGGGGGGGGTGACCATTTCCCTCCCTTGCTGCTTCAGTCTTCCCAAACTTAAAGAGTCAAGTACCCATTTACAGCTGGGTAGACTGGAGCATGACACTACCTGATTTCCAACCCAGTAACTTTGCCTGGAGAAGCAAGTGCTCTAACCACTTTGCTCCAATCTAATTATATTGATGTATAATGCATTCACCCTTTGCTGTCACAGCCCAGCACACAAACAGCATGGCTTCCAATGGAGCATGAGATTCACCAACAGCACCATCCATCCTGACATACTTCTTGACTGGCTGCATTCTAATGGGGTGTCCAAACCACTTAATCTCTGGTCTGATTGTGTAACTGATGTATAGTGTTATTCATGTCCCCGCAAGCTTCCAGATATCTTCCAATTCACTTCAATCTCTTATGATGAAAGTACAGATCTAGTACCCTTATATCTGAAATCCTCGGAGAAAGCTTTGCTTTGGAAACTGTATTTTTTTATTTCCAGATGTCGCCCAAATCGCATTTGAAAAGTAGCTGGAATTCACCCAAAATCTGTTTAAAAAATCACCCAAAATTGTCCAGTTGTGATAAAGAAGTCGCCCCAAAAAAACTTTCAATTTTCAGAGTATATCGGTTTTTGGGTGTTCAGATAAAAGGATACATTTGTATGTAGTAATATTTCCTCTTCCTATTTAGTCCTTCTGAACTATTTTATTGAACATCGAGTGACAGAGTGGTTAAAATTTTCTTTTGAGACAAAGTTGTCAGGTTTATACCTGGTAGCGTCACACTTCAGTCTACTCACCTGTAAATGAGTACCTGATTCTGCTCTTGAGTTAAGGAAAGCAAAGGTAGCAAGGAGGAGAACGGGTCACCCCCACCTGATAATGCTGAGACCTAGTATAGTAAAGTCTGTAACATTTCACTCCCCAATGTCAGTATCTGCTGTTGGTCTATCTTTACTTTTACTAATCAAATAAGTAGATGTTCAGTATTTTGAACATCATTCATTACTTACTTTTCCATTTATACTTTTTTGGGGTCAGAGTGGCTAAGAGGTATGGTGTCATCCTCGAATTCTAAAAGTACTGGGTTTGATTCCGGGTAGAGGGAATATAATTTATGGAAATTTTTTGCAGAACCTGTGGATCCTAATGATTTCATACTTTCCCCTGGTCTCCTGGGCAGTGAGATCAGATGCCTAGCCTTCTCAGATAAGGGCAAAAAAAATAGGAGATACCGTGTGCAAAATTGTGCACGTCAAAAATCCCACGGCAGTTGGAAATCATAAAGAGTAGGCCATAAGGCTGCTGCCCTTGCTAAATAAAAACAATTAGAAACCTACCCACCACAAAAATATTTATAGAATGTGTGATTCTTATATATACACATTGGGATTCTTGCCGAAGCTATGGAGTTAGTGCACTGTGCTGAGATCCTCCTTGTGTGATCTAAGGGAAGAGATCAGAGCACTGATGGAGTTGTCCGTGTGCAATGAAGATAGTCCTTAAAAACCAAACCAAACCATTTATATTTATATGTGTATTCACAGTTTTAGGAGTCGGTTTCCTTACAAATCCATCTGACACTTATGCTATCTATGGGCAAGATGTTGTGTTAAAATGTAACCCACCTGAGAGCATCCCTGCTGCTTCTGTCCTGTGGTACAAGGATTACTTCCCCCTTGGTCTTCAGTCAAGTCGGGTGAAGGTCGTTGGCAGTGACCTCCATTTGATCTCAGTAATGAAAACTGACAATGGCCTGTACTACTGTGTTGCCTTCAACAATGTCACTGTGCCCTCAAGCAGGACTTCAAAAGTTGCCAGGCTTAGAGTTGAAGGTAATGGAATAATTTTATCAGTTGTTAAGGTAATAATCAAGGCATAGAATAGAAGGATTGAAATTGTAAGACCAGATCGTCATTGTTGAGTTGATGACAAGAAACAGACAGGTACCAGTGGAACAAGAGATGTGAGGAATATGCCGGTGGTGGATAGGATGCTGATTGTGAAAAACTTTTGAAAGCTTTTTAAGGCAGTACTTGTCCAGGAATACAAGGGTAAGAGAGGAAGTGGGAGACTGAAAATTGCATAGGGAAGAAATAAAAGGGATGGAGTCGACTTGGAAAGACTTGAAGTGATGGTATAGGACTGGACAGCTTGGCATGTGTTTGTTGAAGGCCTATGCTCCTTGGGGAGTTTAAGTGTAATGATGATAATGATGATTTTAGTGTAATGTGTTGCAGAACTGCATTTTTGTGTGTGTGCGTGCGTGGGTGCGTGCGTGCGAGTGTGCAAGTGTGTGTGTTCATGTGTGTTTGTGTGTGTGTTCATGTGTGTTCATGTGTGTTTGTGTGTGTGTTTGTGTGTGTTCATGTGTTCGCGTGCGTGCATTTTGTGTGTGTGTGTGAGAGAGAGAGAGAGTGTGAGAGAGAGAGGGGGGACACACAGATGATCAATAACACTATATATTTGATTAACATTATTAAGACTGTTAAGATATTGGATTTTAACATTGTAGCAAAATATTTGGCTTCACTCTGAGATTTGTTTCACATTACAGGTGAATTAACACCATAGATGACAAAGAGCACCAGGATTATTATTACCTACTCATTGCATGCTGTTTAAATCTTTATTAAAATACTAAACTGTAGTTTTAATCTCTCTCTTTTTTTTTTAAACCTTAATCCATTCACATTAATGTAATTGCATTGATTTAGGATTATCTTATCTGGCCTTTTATATATCTTAATCTGAAGACGTATGTTTTTTTCATTACTTTAACAGTTAGATACTCTCTTGTATTTTGAAATCTTCCTTATTAGGACCTCCAATAATGATACAGCCCCCAGTAAACATAAAAGTGGTGAAAGGAAAGCTACTGCACTTGACCTGTCTTATTGATTCTGATCCTACCCCTAACACAACGTGGCAGTTTGATGGCAGAGCTTTATCACTGAGCAATAAAGTCTCCATGGTGTAAGTATTTTTTTGTTTTTAATTTTGCACAAATGGTAATAATATAGGTTCTGCTGGTGAACAGTAAAGTATAGTGTGAAGTGTAAATATTGTTTCTCCATACATGCCAAGTAGTATGGGTTACCCGTAAACTTAACAGGTTTTTCTTGTTTTCAAATCTGTATGGCCATACATACTTTCTGTACAGGTTTTCGCCTAATTATTATCTCTTTACAATTTCATTCGGTCAAAAACACCAGTACGCAAAGTCTACCATCCAAAATTGAGAGTGGGAACACTGAGTATATCCAATGTGAAGAATTGTACCAAATGCACAAACAAGGAAAATGCAGTAAACAATAACTTACACTTTTTGCCTGTGGGGAAAAAAAAATGCTCTTACGACTTCTGAAAGAACAAAATGGTCGATGTATGGATCTTTCTCCTGTCTGTTTTAAATATTTTTTGTGGGCTACAGGTTTTTCAGATTTTTGTACAGGTTTTTCAAATTTTTTTTGTAGTTTTTTTTTCTCCATGGTGTGGTATGTATGTTTCTCAGTGTGGATGAATGCATGCTTTGTTAGTGGGTTGTAAATTTTGTGTGTTTTTTTTTTTTTTTTGGCCTATGCTCAAGAACTACGAGGTATTTCTCATGCAACCCCACATGGATTTTAATTTGAATAAATTGTGATAGATTTTCTTGTGTAAGTATTACCTCCTATTATGCAGATGAAAAAAAAAAAAAAACACACACACACACACAAATAGTAATACGTCTTACAAGGAGAAGGAGACAGAACTACATCATCAAGCTATAAAGTTTCTGTTGTCTAAGTATTATTTTCCAGTATGAAGACAGAGGGTGCTAATTAGCAGAGTGGTTAAAGCGCTTGCTTCTTGAGAGCAAAATTACCAGGTTCAAAACCTATCCAGCTGTAAATGGGTACCTGACATGCTCTTGAGTTAAGGAAAGCAATGGCAGTGAGGAAGAGAACCAGTCATCCACACCTCATACACTTACATCCCCTATGTAACTATCTGCTATAGAACTATCGTTATCTTTATGAAGGTGGAACTGAATCACAGGTCTAAAAGTTTCTCTTGCGTAAGTTATGCTTAGTAATAATAATAGTATAGCATAACTAATGGGTGGTATACAGTTTCTTTAGTGTAAGTACAGTTCCTAGCATGAATAAAGGCAGAGCTTTACCAGAGGGCTATGACGTGTCTCTGGAGTAAGTATTACAACCCTTTTGTAACTATATCTGTGGGAGTTTTCTCTGGAATGAGTATTACCTTGCATCAGGAAGGTGGAACTGTTCCTGTGGGCTGTAAGGTTTCTCTTGAGTATGTATTACAACCCTTTTGTAACTATATCTGTGGGAGTTTTCTCTGGAATTAGTATTACCTTGCGTCAGGAAGACGGAACTATTCCTGTGGGCTGTAAGGTTTCTTTGAGTAAGTATTACAACCCTTTTGTAACTATATCTGTGAGAGTTTTCTCTTGAATTAGTATTACTTGCATCAGGAAGATGGAACTATTCCTGTGGACTATAAGGTTTCTCTATTATCTCCCAGAAGCATTTAAAGAAACCAGCTATAAATTCAGCAAAGTGAATGTACAGTGGATTCCTGCCCACTGCAGGATATATGGAATTGAGAAGGCAGATAGACTTGCCAAAGAAGAAGGAATGATATGAGAAGGAGTGCAGTAAGATGGGGGAAAAGTTAGAGTGGAGGAAAAAAAACAAAAGTAATATGTCAAACTAGGAGAAAAGACAAGAAAAAAACCTATATTGTGGCCTCAAGGCCTTCATCAAGGACAGACTAACATGGTCCTGACATATAATTCAAATCAGGGAGTTATTGCTCTTATTTTTATGTTATCTACTTCTTTCTCACTTTCTTTCCTTTCTGTTTTTGTTTGTCTGTCCCTGACGAAGGCCCTGTGGCCACAACATAGATTTTTTCTTGTCTTTTGTCCTAGTAAGACGTATTACCTTTTTTATTTAGATTTTTCATCCTCCACTTTACCAAAGAAGGATGCTAAATTCAAACTAAGGACAGGGCAACGTATGAAGATATAATAACAATAGTCAAGAATAACTTCAAAGAACAATAGCATAGAGAACACCCAGTCATATAAAACAGAATTACTACTGCTCACCAAGAAGAGATCAAGTGATAATTTACAGACTGAGAACTGGCTACTACAGACTAATGCCAAATGTTCATCAAATTTCAAGTTGAGCAGTTAGGCATGTCCATAAGGGGAAGACAAGCAAACAGTTGGACATGTCCTCCAAGAATGTCATGTCTATATGTGGAGTGGATTGGGAAGATGGCCTTCATCAACCCCTTTGATGGAGAAACTGTATGATGATGAGAGGAGCCTAAGAGAGACCACCAGCTTTATGAAAGAAATAGATGTGGTCATATGAGAGTGAATGGCAAAGAAGAAGATGAACATATACACCAGTTGTAAACTATTAACATTGCTTTTGTCGTAGTGAACATTATAATACTTGCACCTCTTCTGAATTATTATTACTAAGTCATACTGAAGATTATATTATGTGTATTTTCTCAACACAGCAATCAAGGTCAGGAACTCTGGATCACGGATGTAGGAAAGGAATGGGAAGGTCATTATACTTGTCTTTCAAGAAATAAATTTGGATATGCTTCAGCTGATGCTGTTGTCACTGTTTTAGGTAACATTTGTGAATGTTTCTCTCAAGTTTGTTTGTGGTGTTGGAGCTGTTCTTAGTGTTGCTTGTTGCAGCTTTGTTGTTGATACACTGAGGTTAACTGTGAAGTTTAAAAATACACTGGGGAGAAAATGTGTAGGAAGCCCAAATGAACACCCTTTTGACAAGAAATGAATAAGACAAATAGAGATGTTGTACAAATTACTTGGTAAAGTCTGGGAAAGAGAAGAAGTATCAGTAGGATATCTGGTCAAGTTGTCAAAGAAAAGATATTCACAAGAGTGCACAAAATTACAGAGGAATAATATTACCCTCAGTGACAGGAAAACATTAAACATTTCTTACAGATGGCTGATTTTTGAGATTCGTATGAAAACAAGCACCAAATAAAAATGTTTTTGAAAGTGATATTAAAAACTTGTATGTCTCTTAGTGAAAATGCTGCTAATTTCCATTTAGCTACCCACACAAATGCAATAGTGAAGTTGGTTTCTCATAAACTTGAAGTGCTAGCTGAGTTGAGGGGGTTTTGTCTTTCAATTTTACAGTTTAATACACAATCATTCCGATTTTTTTCTTCTTCTTGGGTATCCAAGAACTTACATTTGTTATTTCCATATTTTTGTATTTATTAGAATTGTGTATATTTCTGCTTACAGAGGCATTAAATGAGGCCTTTTACTTCCCATTGAATACATAATGTTCCCCTATAAAATGCTGATTTTGCTATTCTTAGTTTTAACATTAATTCTTTTTTTAATGTTAAACATTCTAGGTCTTACTATCTATCTATTCTAATTGAGATATTATCATTTAACAAGTAAGGAGCCTCATTTTTAATCCTGTTGTTTCAGTGCCACCATCATCTCTAAAACCGATTGGAAATCTGACAGCAAGGTCAGGTGATTCAGTATTGATCCCTTGCACTGTGGTCTGTGATCCTATGCCAGCAGTTCAGTGGTTTTTTGGTAAGCTAGTCCTAATACACATGGATTAAGGGGAGAAGCGGTACTGAATTTTAAGGCAAATTAGAAAAAACATGAAATTTGGGATTAGTTTATATTCTGACAATTTATAATATCCTGAATTTAAATCATTTATGATGTCTGATTCCAAATTTACTTTTCAGCATATTCTGCCTTTTTAGATAGGATTAACAGCATCACCAACAGAATTTAAAAGGAAAAAGTGAATGTGTAAATTGATTTACTCAGAATACTTTATAACAGATCTTGGTTATGAACCAGAGTTGGGGCACTGTACGAAGGATGGCCACCGACCGAGCAAAGTGGAATCAATTTGTTGTTGCCCTACAAGACGCCACCAGGCGTGATGGCCACTGACTGCTTTGACGGTCAGCGGCTAAGGATCAAAGAAGAAGACTTTATAACAGATATCATTATATAGCTCAGACAAAAGAGCCTGACAGGAAAAAGAAAAAGGGAAGACGGATAAACAGAGAAAAGAGGAGAGTAGGCAGAAATTGTTATGGCCTGGAATTAATTAACATTGTCTGCACTAGAATAGTGCAGAGTTAAAATGTTTCAAAACTTAGAAAGAAATAGAAGAAGACTCCTGGATTCACAATGGCTGGTCTCGAGTCTGTATGAGAAATAAATGAGAGAGTTGGGCATGGAGTTTGAATTTTTGAGAATCACATAAGATCATATTCTGCTACAGAAGTATCAAGTACAAGAAATTTAAATGCTGATTATGTCTCGAAACGTAAAAGCTGCAGACTTTCATAAATGGGTGCTTAAGTAGACTAAGATTGAAGTTGTATGACAAGTTCATTAATATGGAACTGATGACATGAACCAGACAAGGGTCAATGAAATGAGAGACGAGAAGAAGCTGCAGGACATAGATAGGACACACATCGAGGAAACCTATTGACAACATTACCATGCAGGCCTTCTTCTGGAATCTGCAGGGTAAAAGAAGGTAAAGGGAGACCAAGGAACACATGGAGAAGAGAACTGGAGACAGACATGAAGGGGATGAAAAGGATACGGAAAGAACTTGAGCTGATGGCACGGGACAGGAAGACTTTGCATATGTTTGTTGAAGGCCTTTGCTCCTTGGGGAGCTGAAATGTGGTGAATGAATGAATTTATAGAAAATTATTTTGCTGTTAGGAATATGAGCTTTACTGAATTCCATGCTTGCATTGAGGCATGCCCTTTCAACCACTCAAAGTTGGCCTTCATTAAAATCAGACTATGTATTTTGTAAAAATATATTTCAGGTATAGTCCGTTCGGAAATTCGTGCCCACAGAAAGTGTCAATTTTCTCCAAAACTGTTTGTTGTATGGACATGAATTTTTGCATGCAGTCTTAGATTTTCCATGCAGTTAAGATTTTGCAATCATTACATCCACAGCTGTCGCGAAATTTGCAAAACGGCGATTTTCTTTGATCTTCTTGGAACATTTGCCTAATTCTGCCCGTAACATTAATTCTTACAGTAAATCACAACATTTGTGCGACAAGACGGTTCAAAGGCGTGTCCTAAATGTGTGATTGGTTGTTCACGTGATTTTGATACGAGGAATGATGTTCTGATAATGAACCATGATAGCAGTAAATCATCAGGAAGCTATGACAAATCGTAACTGTTTATGTGTTATTATAGATTGGCATATGAAATTAGTTTATCACAAACGAAGGAATGCGATCGACGTGCCTCATTCCGAATCGGACGACTCCAATAAGTTCACAACAGTTATTGGTTGGATAAACTGCAAGCCATCTCACTGCCAGTAATCTTCTTCTTCCTGTAGCACGTGTTCTTCACATTTAGCCCAGTACTCTGTGTCTATTCGTGAAAGGGCCTCACGAGTCACCCATTCATTTCACTGTGGTAGTCCCTACCATCTACAGACTTTGATTGAAAAATAAGCTCTGCATCACGGACAAGCCCATTCTGTCTGCTGCCAGCATGTGCTAATATAATGCGTTGACCTTTGCTGCTGGGTATTTTCCTTCTATGGTCTCCGTCAACTGATTGCCATTCTTTCTCGTTCGTATGATGAGCATTAACCCAAGATTCGTCCAAAAACACTAAATATTAGCCGTCTTGCCTTCTCTCACGAATCTGCCTAAGGTATTTGCTTCGAGCTGCAACCAGATGTGGTTTTTCACATAAAAAATTCCTTCCGCCAGACGTTTTTCTAAAAGTGAAGCCGACACTTCTGACAAGTTGCCAAAGAGTTGTTTTTGAGACGTTAATATCGCATTCTGCTTGCAGCCGACTTTTCAGCATGCGGAGAGTAACAAGTTGATTGGTATTAAACATCTTCAAAATCAAACGTCTAATGACATCCTTGTCAAAATCATCAATTTTTTTCTTCCTTCCTTGCTTAACCGCAGCCTCTGTACAATCACCGTCTTGTTGTATCCAACGTCGAAAAGATCTTCTATCCACACCCAGGGCCTTTCGTGTTCTCCTACCTGGTTCTTGGATGTCATGGTATAAACAACCCATCTTAGCCTCTCTGCGAAAATGCCTGTACAATATAACAGTTACCTTCTGCAAAGTGATAAATTTGCATTTCAGATTCATTGCGCTTTTCATAATTATACAATTTAGTTTATTAATATATTATACGCTGGTGTCGTTTTGTTTCGTTGCAGCCAACTCATTGCAATTAGCATACGCCACTGAAATAATTACTCGCGACTGTGTACAATAGGTGCGCACACGTGCGGACATGTAGTCACTACACTAATTCAAACCAAAAAAAATATTGAATAGCACATTTCATCGCTTGTGCTGTGCTGTAACAAAAATTAAGTGCGCAATTTTTGAACGGATCTTGTAACTTTCCTGTAGAACTAATAAAAATTAACCAAGACAACGGTAAGAGTTTTTTATATAACTGTGACAGTGAGTGTGTCACTTTAGAAAAATCCCTTCTAACAAATACAGACTATAGCTTGGTTGATAGAAATTTGTTAAAATTAAACAGTAAATTTATGTTTGAAACAGATCATGATTAGTAACAGCGTAGATAAAATATTTTTCCAATCGTGAGATGAAAAAGATGAAGCAACGCTGACCTAGATTTGAGCTGAACCCAAGCGAGCTTGCCCCGGCCAAAGTTAGTTGCAGACAAGTAGCCGAAGTGACCAGACGCACTGGCCTTATACTGTAGTTGAGAATTATTCAATGAAATAGATGAGCTTTTCATCCTATCTGTTGAAGACATAAGTATTCCTCTTTCACAGTGGTGTAAATTTGTGTGCATTAATTCATTTCAGGATGATACAGTAAGTAGCAATACGAAATGCCTTATAACGTTTTTGCCATGTCAAGTCAGACTAGCTCGTACAGATCTAGAGGAAAAAGATATGGCTGTACGATTGCTTTATGAACAATGCATAGAATGAAAGATTAATGCAGAAACACAGACAGTTTCCCTAATATTGAAGCCTTTTTGTTAATTGTGAGCAAATGAAAGAATCGCTCATAGAAAACTGCCAGTGTCTCATACCCTGCACACAACAAGGGGACAAAATGGTTGAAGGAGAAGATTTTTATAGGAGTTGAAAACAGAATGACTCATATGAAGCCTAACAATATGTTGTAATAATATGGAGAGGAATACACATGATTGATGAAACAATGCATGCATGATATCATATTTCACACTTTCTTGTGAAAACTTGTTGTAAATAAAGAAAGTTTGTATTTTTGGATCAAGGATAGTTGGTCTCCCTTGTTTTGTTTTGCTTTGGAATAGCTTATGAAAAGAAGAGGAAGAATGTCTGTTGAAAAAAAAAATAATGAACTATAACTGCTCTAAAATATTACAACTTAGAGGATCGTCCTAGAACCTGGTGAAACCTTAAGTCTGTTAGAGAGAAAGCTCCATCTCTAGCGCATAAGCTAGTCTATCAACTCGACTCTCTGTACAATCAGCAAACCCCAACTGCCTACCCGGCCACATAACTTAAAGAAGAAAATTCGAACATGACATGAGTTTTGTAAGGGCAAAAAATATATTAATAACTGCATTGATATCAGTAGGGCACGTAGCAAATTTCAATAATATCCGTCAAGGGGTTGCAAAGTTACAACGTTCAATGTGTGGGCACGAATTTCCGAACGGACTATAGTACTTGATTTAGTATCTGTGTGTTTCCTAGTGTGATGCTTTCATACTTCAGCCAGTGTTTTATTGGGAATGTTGTGTTTTCCTCAGTCTGTAGGTGCACTGGTACCTTATCTTTATTATCCAGCATTGCAGAGTGTATGTTGTTGTTTTACTCAAGATAATGAACATAGTGGCTGTCGGCAGCCCCACTTGAAAACATTGGGTCTCATCCATTTTCTTTGCAGTATATACAGGGTTCTCTTCTTTATGACAGTGTTTGTATGATAATGTCATTGCAATACTAGCATGCTCAGCAAATACTTTAGTCTTTGGTCGCCTGTGTAGCGTAAAGGACATCTATCATGGCAAACATTTACCGGTGGCCTTTCATTTCAATAGACCTGACCATTCAGGTAATTCTGATATTCATGTAACTGTCCTCCTTTCATGTGTCGGTGATGACCGAACTCGCTTTTTGTTGGAGAATCGTCTCATTTTTCACATGGGCGTTTTATCTCCTGAGGGCCTTAATGTCCAGTATCATTTTGCATAAATTCTGGTGGCTTCTCTCTCTGTTTCAAACTTCTTTATTTCTTCTGTCGTAGTTTTTCTGATCTATCTTTGTTTTTGCTTTGGTTCGTTTCGTATCCTTTTGTATCTTTTTAGCCGTCACTAGCTCATATGTCACTTCCGCATGACGCTTATTTTCACAGCCATCTTAAGTGTTTCATTCTTGGATCCAGCTAAGTGACTTTTTACTTGTTTTAATAGTGTTGTTCATTCCTGTCTTTGTTTCGTTGATTATTTATTTTCTTGTTTCGATATATCTTTCTGGTTTTACGATTTTCTTGCATTATTATTGTTCTCGTTTCGCTCGGCACCATTGTTCCATCTGCTTGTATCGCTCATTTGGTGTGTCCCTATCTTCGTATATTTTTGTAGCTCCTATATGTAATTCTTGTCCTTGTCACCTGTTCATAACTGTGGCTGACGAAGGGTAAAACCCGAAACGTCCCTTGTTTCCTGTGTACTGTTAACTTGTAAAACTGATTTCATACCATTTTATTTTTTAATTTATATATTTGTTTTACCAGTTTTACAGCAGTTTCCTCATTCACTATCACATCTATACAGGGCATGATGACTGCATTGCATTTACAGTGTTGTTGAGAGAAGTTTTGTAATTGTAGGAAGATAATATGAAACAGCCTGTCAGAGTGAACCATCTAGGCAGGAGACAGAAAAGGTTGAAAATTCATTGCAGTCAATCTTCGGTGTGGTGATGACACTTGATTTTATCTGATCAATGTAATATTGAGGAATATACATATGACATATTTTTTTTATCAGACATTTATAAAATGTTATAGATTTGACTCTGATTTTTCTACTTGTGCAGATGGAATGAGAATTACAGTACATTTAGAAAATGTTATGTGTCACTGATTTTTCTACTTGCACAGATGGAACAAGAATTATGTTGGATGGTTTACTGGCATTTGTTGAGAATGTGAACTGGACCTTCAGATACCCTGATCTCAATGTAGAGCATGTACAACCACAGCATGCTGGGAAATATTCTTGTGTTGGTTTAAATGAAGCAGGAAATGCATCTTCTTCAGGCTGGCTTGTTGTTCAGGGTGAGTGTATCAGTTAACGATTTCTGCACATGTATTCTATCATTGTTTACAGTAGAAACAGGGGTGAAACAAGGCTGTATTATGTCACCACTACTTTTTGGAATAGCTATTGATTGGGTTATGAGAAACTATACCCACAATGAACAATTAGGTATAAAATGGACAAATGGAAAATTCCTGGGGGACCTGGATTTCGCAGATGATTTAGCATTCTTAAGTTCAACACCCAGACATTCCCAAGAAGCAGTAAATAATTTGTGTCATCTCTCGAAAGAATTCAAGACTAATCGACAAATAAGAGAAGACTCTAGGCAGAAATATGTCTCCAACTATATAAGGAAAAGACGATGGTCATATATCGGTCATGTCCTACGAATGCAAAACAACAGAATACCACTACAGGCGCTCACTTGGGTTCCTGAGGGTAAGAGGAAAAAAGGAAGACCAAAAAAACACTCAGAAGAACAATAATAAGAGAAGGAAGAACGTTGGGCCTAAATAATGTGCAAGAGCTAAGAGGAGTGGCGTCACAACGAACAACCTGGAGAGCACTGGTTTCTGCCTTATGCGCCGTGTTTGGCGCTTAAAGAATTTATTATTATTATTATTATTCTATCATTCCATGTTTTCTGTGCTGCAGATTTTTTAAAAATCTTTTATGTGTCCATATTTTTGTGCCTCTCTATATCCATCATCGTCATTCATCATCACTTTCATTTGTGCTTCCTGCGGATCATGGAACTACCACTGCTGCAACTGGTCCCCTTGCAGGAAGCCTACACTAAGAAGTCACATGATCTTGCAGTGGTGATATCTGTTGCAGTTTGTTTCTTATGTCAGCCCTATTTTGTTTGACATAATGAGGACTCACAATCCAAGCTTCGAAAGGTCCAAAATGGTTGGCTTCGACATGAATGGAAAACCTCCATAGAAGCATCGAATCTTCAAGAACTGATATGGATCTGCTGTCCTGGTCATGCCGGTGTACGTGGCAATGAAAGAGCTGACAGACTGGCTTCAAGAGCACCCATAAAAGGTGCACCCATAAATTGGCCATGGATAAGGAAGAAATACTGAGGGCAATTCATGTTCATCTATTAGAGAATGACACTGCTTTCGATGAATCATCAAGGCTAAGACTGCTGGAATTTGGCATCAAACATAAGACCAGCAAGGATGGACATATGAGAGGATGCATCCGCCGTATCTACAACCAGTGCGCAACAGGAACAATTAGCATTCATACCCTTCAACATTTGCTGAGGGAGACTGTGCACCTATGGGTTTGCCCAGAGTGCTGTGACGTCGATTCTGATTAACATTAACATGATGAGGTGGCCAGCCCCTTGCACAATCTCATATTAGTCACCTTGTACAACATGCCTGATTGTCAAGTAGTCCTATTCTTTCTATGTTTCTTCAGAGACTCCTGGATCTACACTTGGCTTTCCATAGCCATAGTTCTTGGTAATTAATTTATTTTAAGCTCCAATGGTCAAACAATGTTTTTGTTGTTTTCTCTGCCCATCATGTTGTGAACATTTTCCTGTGACATCACTGTGTGCATGCTATTATTCTAAATTTTTTTCTATCTATTCTAATCGTCCAGTTTTTCACTTTTATACAGAAATGTCATTGGTTCATTACATTTGAGGATTTTTTTTTTTTTTTTAAATAAAGTTTTGCCTCATTTTGGCGAGGCGCATCCTGTTCAACCTAGTCGGTTATATTAGGGTGCATGTTCAAGAGGATCTGGTACACTGTATATTGTAAGTACTATGGACATGGTGCAAATAATCTTGATATCACTTTGTTAATTTTTAATTGCATTTGCATTCCCTGTGTTGATAACTGCTACTTCATGGCAGTTAAAAAATAAAAATCTAATTTTAATTATTCTGAAACATATTTAAGTCCCACCAGTCATCATGCAAGCCCCAGCTGATACAACTGCTGTGATTGGTGCATCTGTGACCTTGAGTTGTGAAGCAGAAGGCAATCCAGTTCCAACTTTTCACTGGTTATATAATGTAAGCATTTTTACACACTCTTAATACAAGCTATGATAGTCCTGATCTTCTTTGCCCATCATCTGCCTTCAGCCAGAACTTGTTATGGGCTTTCTTCTCATGTTTTTTCTAATTCCTCTTATTTCAGGCTGCATTTATCGTCTGTGTACTTTAGAACCTTTGTTAATTTTTGTTTTATTCTAGTGATGCCATAATTCTCCTTTGGGCTCCTAATGGAGTACAGAGCCACCATTTCCTGGCAGGAAGCCTTCACCAAGCATTCACATCTGTTGGAAGGGGGGGTTTAAATTGTGATTCGTCTAACATGATGAGGTTGCTACCAACACCAACCAAGATCTGCTTACTCGGAGCAAGCAAGAGGACATGCACACCATCATAGCTGGCAGACGCTGGAGCTGGGTTGGCCATGTCCTCAGAAGAGACCCCGATGCCATCACAAGAACAGCTATGCTTTGGACCCCTGATGGAAAACGAAAGAGAGGCCGACCAAAAACAACCTGGCAGAGGACTGTGGAGGCTGAGATGCAAAGAATGAACCAGAGTTGGGCACTGTATGAAGGATGGCCGCCGACCGAGCAAAGTGGAATCAATTTGTTGTTGCCCTACAAGACGCCACCAGGCGTGATAGCCACTGACTGCTTTGACGGTCGGCGGCTAAGGATCAAAGAAGAAGAAGATGAGGTTGCCAGCCTCATGCACAACCTCATTAGTCACCTCAATGCATTATTAACAAATAAAATTATGTACAAACAAATAAATATACATAATTATTGGCAGTTCTAATTCTCATAAGCCAACATTACAAGGGGAGATGCAGTCTGCTTCATACACACAAGCAGTATATTGCAGTGATATTCATATTTTTTCTGCATTTTCACAATCAAACAACAATGCAGAAATACAGAGTCATTCTTATATCATCATCATTTACAAACAACACACTGTCATTACCTGATTCTCATACACAAATATCAATTCATAGCCAAATTTTCAAACACAAACAGTACACAGTGAACAGTCAATGACTCTAAGGTTTTCATTTACAAAATAACAACCCTATAGATAGAGTTTATGATATTTGTATTGAAAGTTTCTCAAAGATGATCAAAGTTTTAGACCAAAACTATTTCTACTTTATTTTTGTAAACATTAATATTTTTGTAGCTTGAAAACTTTTAAAAATTGCTTTTAAAGAAAATAGTTCTGACTACAGTTTTCTCACGTGTCACATCTTAAGGTGACAACCGAGATAACCATGAGGTTAAAAGTAGTCCCATGGCAGATACTGCCATGGTGGAGTAAAGTGTTAGAGACCTCAATTATAGGTCCAGCTTTTTTTATGAGGTGGGGTGATCAGTTCCCTTCTTTGCTGCCTTTGGCTTCCCTAACTTAAGGGCTAAGTCAGGTACCCTTTTTACAGCTGGGCAGACTGGAGCATGACGTTACCAGGTTTTGATTCCAGAACCCGGCAACTGAGTCAACGAAAAGCCAGCGCTCGAATCGATTTGCCAAGTTTGATGACTGTAGTCAAAGTTATTTTCCACTTCTTTTCCACATGCACGTTTACCATACAATGCAAGTATAGTGATTTTTTGTTGTTGTTAGTCCACAGTGCAGCTGCCGAAGGATGTCCATTTTAATGATAAGAACAGCACTCTGATGTTATCAATCTTGGGTTGGGACAATATTGGAGCATACACGTGTGTGGCACAGAGCTTAGCTGGGGCTGTGCAAGCTACAGCTACAGTAAAACTGCTCGGTAAGCTCTGAAGAAAACAGTTGCTCATATTATTCCCTTGCGGTTTTTATTTTTGCCACATTTTTGGCAGGTATGGATTTTTTCTGGCCTGAATTTCATCAGACTTAAACAGGCTTCAGAGTTCAAATATCTAGGAAGCATTTTTATAGAAAATGGAAAATGTGACAGAGAAATTGAAACAAGATGTCACAAATCCAGTGCCGTGACTTACCAACTATTAAAACTATTCATACATCAGAATATCAGTATGGAAACTGTATGACATCTGTATCAGTATTATATTCTTACCAACTCTCTCCTATTGATGTCAAACATGTTTCTTGACCAAAGCACAGGAAAGGAAATTGCATCCTATGAAATTAGATGATTAAGAAAATCATTTATGTTAGCAGGAGAGACAGAATGAGAAATGATGACTTTAGAAAAATTGTAGGAACTACATCAAGGGGTGGTAATCAGTCGACCCAGATCTACTGGTAGATCCCAGTGGATGATTTGGTGGATCTTTAGGTGACTGGGAGAAAAAAAGAAAGACTTTCTAAACTATGGAAATTTCTGACTTAACCTCTCTCGCTGGCATTTAAAATCAGTGTCCCCGGGTTCAAAGGAATTTTTTCCGCATTCCCAGTGAAAACTATAGAGCTGGCTGCTAAAATATATTTGTTAACTGCATGAGATAGGTATGCGATCATTTCTTTGTAAGGTTCGTCATCCTACCTACCCCCTCTTGTAAAATTACACACACACATATTCAAATGCATATATATATATATATATATATAATAATAATAATAGCCCCTTCAGTCATAACTGACTATGGGAATGCGCCCCTGAGGTGACAGCCCTCAGCTGCTTATTTTCCTGGTGCTCCTTTCGACGTTTTCTCCTCACCTCTGCTTCTTGTGTGAGCCTCTCTTCGCCCAATCTGAGGTGACGCCGTAAATAGCATCGCCACTTAGTGCGATCGGCAGCTTCATCCTCCCATGTTGCTGGATCCATGTCCAGTGCCCTCATTTCTCTCTTGCACACATCTTTGAACCTCAGCTGTGGTCGCCCAACTGTTCTCTTGCCATCTGCTAATTGTCCGTAGAAGATATCTTTTGGGATGCGACCACCATCCATGCGGCGAACATGGCCAAGCCAGCGAAGTCTGCGCTGTCTAAGAAGCGTATACATACTTTGAAGGCCAGCACGTGACAACACCTCGACATTTGTCACTTTATCTTTCCACGAGATGCCGAGGATGCGGCGTAGACACTGCAAATGGAAGGTATTGAGCCTTCTTTCTTGCTTAGCATAGGTCGTCCAGGTCTCGCTGCCATATAGGAGTGTGCTGGTGACGCAGGCATTATATACCGCAGCTTTGGTCTTCATTGTGAGTTTAGAGTTTCCCCAAACACGCGATGTGAGGCGGGCAAAGGTAGCTGCAGCTTTGCCAATGCGGCTGTCGATTTCTGTATCCAGTGAGAGTTTGTCATTGATGGTAGACCCTAGGTATGTGAAGTGGTGCACCACTGCCAGTTCATAGTTATCGATAGTGATAACTGGTGCAGCACCCACATCCTGACTCAGCACATTCGTTTTCTTTAGACTTATTGTGAGGCCAAAGTCCTTGCATGCTTTAGTGAAGCGATCCATCAAGCTCTGAAGCTCCTGTTGGCTTTGAGTGACGACTGCAGCATCATCAGCGAACAACAAGTCTCTTATAGTGACCCTTCTGATTTTTGTTTTTGCCTTCAGCCTTGAAAGATTAAACAGACGGCCATCTGACCCAGTGTGAAGGCATATTCCTTCAGTTGCATCTCTGAATGCATGTTTCAAGAGTAAGGCAAAGAAGATTCCGAAGAGGGTCGGAGCCAGAACACAGCCTTGTTTAACGCCACTTCGTATATCAAAGGGCTGTGACGTGCTTCCAGCATATTGGACTGTTCCCTTCATGCCGTCATGGAATGACTTTATCATTTCCAGCATTTTAGAAGGGCAGCCTATTTTCAGGAGGATTTTAAAGAGTCCATCCCTACTAACCAGGTCGAATGCTTTTGTGAGGTCTATAAAGGCGATATATAATGGTCTTTTCTGCTCTCTTGATTTTTCCTGAAGCTGGCGGAGAGAGAAGATCATGTCTGTTGTTGATCTGCCAGCTCGGAATCCACACTGTGACTCTGGATATATGCGCTCAGCTAACTTGTGTAGTCGCATTAAGATGACTTTGGCAAAAACCTTACCAACAATACTAAGAAGAGAGATGCCTCTGTAGTTATTGCAATCACTTCTGTCTCCTTTATTTTTATACAGTGTTACAATCTTGGCATCTCGCATGTCTTGAGAAATAGTTGTCTCTTCCCAGCACTGGCACAGCATCCTATGCAGGGGATGTAATAGTGTGCTCTTACAGCATTTGATTAAATCAGGAGGAATCCCATCACTGCCTGGTGCTTTGCCAGAGGCCAAGCTATCAATGGCCTTGCTGAGTTCCTCTAATGTTGGTTCGGCATCCAGCTCCTCCATAGTTGGCAGACTGTTGACACCATCAAGGGCTGCAGGCGTAACGGTATTGTCTCTAGCGTAAAGCTCAGAGTAGTGCTCGACCCACCTCTCCATCTGCTTACCCTTATCGGTTAGCTTCTCTCCGCTGATGGTTTTTTAGCGGTGCCGTCTTACTTTTATGGGGGCCAAGTGCTTTCTTTATACCGTCATACATTTGTCTAATGTTGCCTGTTTGCGCTGCGATCTGGATGCTCTCACTGAGCTGCAGCCAGTAGTCATTTGCACAGCGTCGAGCAGTTTGTTGAACTTTGCTTCTCGTAGCCCTCAGGATCTGTAGGGTTCTGGTACTTGGTGAACGTTTGTATTCATTCATAGCACTGCGCTTAGCTTCAATGACAGGTGCCATCACATCTGATGAAGCATCAAACCAGTCATTTGACTTTGCTGTTTTCTTACCAAAGGTGGCAAGTGCAGTACTTTGAATGGTGTTCCGTAGATGCTCCCAGTTCTCTGTAATAGTATCACCATTCTGAGGGCTAGTGAGCACTTTCTCGAAGGTCGCAGTGAATTGAGCGATCATGAAAGGGTCTGACATCTTGCTGGTATCAATGCGTGGTTTCCCTTCATGTCTAACACGACAGAGTTTTCTTGGTTGTGCTCTGATTTTGCAGCAAACCAAGGAGTGATCTGTATCACAGTCTGCACTATGGTACGAGCGCGTGGAGAGTACAGACCTGAGGAGTGGCCTTCTGACGAGAATCAGGTCAAGTTGGTGCCAGTGCTTGGATCGTGGGTGTCTCCATGACACCTTATGCTGGGGTTTTGTCTGAAAGTAGGTGTTGGTCACGCACAACTCTAAGAGCCGTTGTCCATTTTCATTCATCTTGCCAATACCAAACCTGCCCAGACACGAAGGCCATGAAACATTATCGGCACCCACTCTAGCGTTAAAGTCACCAAGGAGAACAAGCTGTTCTTGCCTAGGTATGCTTTTGATAATTGCTGTTAGATTCTCGTA
This sequence comes from Oreohelix idahoensis, assembly GCA_024509875.1. Lineage (NCBI taxonomy): Eukaryota > Metazoa > Mollusca > Gastropoda > Stylommatophora > Oreohelicidae > Oreohelix > Oreohelix idahoensis. The sequence goes on along the minus strand of JAMPIV010015724.1, from coordinate 342,726 downwards.
GAACTCATCTTTAGCTTCTGAGGCAGAGTACAGGGTAGGAGCATACACACTGACAAGGGTGATGGGACCTGTGCTAGTTTGCAGGCGGAGCGTTAACAGGCGTTCTGATCCATTCTCGCCTGGTTCAACCATTTTAGTTAGCGATTTTTTTACCGCAAAACCTACTCCGTGTTCTCTAGCTTTATTAAGATCTTTCCGTTGCCAATAAAATGTGTAGTCCTTCTCGCTCACCGTTCCAGAGCCCGCCAGGCGCGTTTCCTGAAGTGCAGCTATATCCACCTGAAGTCGTTTAAGCTCATCATTAATTATGGCTGTCTTCCTTACATCGTTTACATCCTGTAGGTTTTCGGATAGTCCAGTCAACATAGTTCGGACGTTCCAGCATCCCAATCTGAGAGTTTGCTTATTTCTATTTTTTCGATAATTGCTTGGTGCAAAATTTTCTGTCCACAGTTCGGGTTTGACCCTAATCCCCATGCACCCAATGGGGAAAGCAGACAGTGGCGGGACAACAACTTATTGACTGGGGGCTGCCCAGCTTGAAGTGGGCGGTAGCTGTCCAGTGAGATCTTAGAACCTCTCCCACTGTCGGAAGTAGCCCCTGGCGCCATGCCCTACGCCAATTGGGCAAAATGCTTATAACCGGTAACTGCTACTTCCCGTGTTTTGCCGACACCTATAGGGTGAAGCTGGAGTGTCCTCTCCAGGGCGTTAGCTTGGGCACAGTTATATGGAGATCAAGCTGTTGATAATATATATATATATATATATATATATATATATATATATATATATATATATATATATATATATATATATATATATATATATATATATATATATATATATATATATATATATATATATATATATATATATATATATATATATATGTTGATATATATGTTGATATATATGTTGATATATATATATATATATATATATATATATATATATATATATATATATATATATATATATATATATATATATATATATATATATATATATATATATATATATATATATATATATATATATATATAAGCTCCTGGGTTGCCGACCTCTGAACTACACCTTGCATCAAGTATATAGAGAGACAGCAAATTAAGTCATTTGACCATCTCATGAGAATGGAGCCTGATAAATTATCACAACGTTGTGAAAATCTGGTGTCAGGGCTCAGAGAAGACCAAGAGGTAGTTGGATAGACAACATCATTGAAATTGTACAAGAACACAGGCTCACAGCAGCCAATGCAACACATTTGTCTCAAGACTGCAAATTTCAGCTTCTCACTACACTTCACAACAACAATAGAGAACTGAAAAAGTAGATACAGAAAGTAAGAATTTTTTAAGAAATTCATTTTTGCCAGCAAGCATTTTTATTACATCCTTACAATAAAAGTGACTGGAAATATTAACTCATTCTATCCCAGGCTGTTTTTTGGGTTTACCCAGGCCCCAAAATGGATGCAATTTTTTCCTACAGGTGATGTTTTAAAAACAGACTGTGGACAAATACATTAGTTTAGTAAGTACATATGTTATACACACAAATGTGGGAAATTGACTGGAGAATCTTATGAACTGCTTCATTGATATGAAAAGGTGTCTGTTATGTCTTGTCAAGTGTAGACTTGATTTTAAAAAAGTGTTTAAAAAATTAAGAAAAATGGTATACTTACACTTAAATATGTCAGTTCCAAATTAATGTATGGCAATAAAATGTTAAGAATATCACTGCACATTTAGTTTAAAACATATCTAGAAATTTGTATCACTATCACTTCACAGATGTCATTTTTATGATTTTTTTCTCAAAACCACATATTTTTGTAAAAACAACTTCCCAAAATGTGTGCAATTTTTCTCTTTAGGTTATGTTTTAAAAACAGGCAGTAGATAAACATATTATTTAAATAAGTGCTTATGTTATACATAAAAATGTGGGAAATTGACTGAAAAACCTTTTGAAATGCTTTAAATCATTATTCAATGTTAACACATTAACTACCGAATTGAAAAACACACTGTGGCCGAATTAAATTTTTTCCCCATTTTCATCCTGTAGGTGTTTGCACAAAGTAAGCTGTAGTTTTTGTAATTGTTTACAGATTTTTATGAATTACACGTCATTTTAAAGATAAATTAATGTACTATTACAATAAACACCGTTCGTAACTCTAATAGAGGTTGTTGCTATTTAACGGCCATCCGATGGCCGAGGACTTGCCATATTTTCACAGTTATAACTGCTTGTGCCCCATCTCTATCAAAATCACATTTTCAATCAATGTGCACACAGTTTTCACTCTTGTCCTCGTCGCTAGATCTATCAGTCAATTGTTGAAACACGTTTCTATCCTATTCAGCCGTTAGACGAGATGTACACGCATTTTTTGTAGTCCTATCACTAGTTGCCACGGTAAACAGTTTTACACGATTTGGTAACTAACCCAAAACGCTTAAAAATATGAACATAATATCAATTTTCCAGTGTTCTACAACAACCATGCTTTGGGAATTTGTTTTCCGGTGGCAACTCAAAATCTCGAAACAGATCAGAAAGTGTTTCAGTACATTTTTCATTCGTTTTATTACTAAAATTAGATTGGCGCTCTGAGCGGCTTGCGGTCCAAATGTGATTATTTTGTGAGCCGCTGACAGCGGCTTGCGGTAGTTAATGTGTTAAAAGTGTCTGTTATGTCTTGTGAAGTGTAGACCTGATAATAAAAGTGTTTAAAAAAAATAAGTAAAATTGTATACTTACACTTAAATTTTTCAGCCCCAAATTAATGTATGGCAATAACATGTTAAGAATATCAGTGCACATGTAGTTTGAAACAAATCCACAAATTGTTATCACTCTCACTTTTGAGATGTAGTTTTTATGATTTTTTTTTAAAACCACAAATTTCTGTACAAATAGGCACCCTAAATGTGAGCAGTTTTTCTCTTAAGGTTATGTTTTAAAAACTGGCAGTAGATACACAAATTATTTCAGTAGGCGCTTATGTTATACTTAAATTGTGGGAAATTGACTGAAAAATCTTGTGAAATGCTTTAAATAATTGTTTGATGTGGAAAAAGTGTATGTCATGTCTTGTGAAGTGTAGACCTGATAAAAAATAACTGGAAAAAGGATAAATAAAAATGTGTACATACATATTTCAGCTTCAGTTTAATCCATAGCAGAAAATCTCAGAATATCAATGCTCATCCATTTTGAAACACACAAAGCAAATGTTTACCTCAATCACTTCAAATATATAATTTTTATTATTTTTGTCCTACACCACATATTTCTGTAAAAACCAAACATGAAACAACTGACTATTATTATTTACACAGACCAAACTCTGTTTTACATTTCCCAGAAGAATTTTGCCACCATTTAACAGATTTTCTGTTATGCACACCATAATAACCAACTTTTTGATCCAGGAGATCACATCCATTGAATTGTTGTAGTCATCTATCATTTTTGGTTTAACAATGTGCTTCTGTGTGGTTATGGTCTTCACTTTGGCCTGAGAAGATACAAGGAAAATTTATTTCTTGGCCTTTTTGTCTCTAAATGCTGCGCACAACAGTGTGCTGGTTTGTGTCATATACCATCTGTATTCCAGATAACTAAGGCGCAGACTCTTCAGTTGTAATGGAAAATTTCTCAGGATAATGTTCAGAGTACCAGTGTAGTATTGCTTCTTCTCCAGTAAGAAGTCAGTGAGTTCTCTTGTGGTGTAATATATGTCAGCAAATAAATGGTGGCCTGTACCCACAGGCTGTATTAGGGTCTGAAAAATCTTGACAGCCTGCCAACTGTTTGCATCTACTTCAGGATCAGATGAAGTATCAGAACCAAAAATATGTGAACACGTTCACTACATACCCAGTTGCTGAATTACATAAACCAAAGACTTTTATGTGGTATTTGCTTGGTTTATGTGGATTATATTGCTTGTATTGCTATCTGCCTTTATACCCTATAACCATTTCATCCAAACTGAGATTTTGGAATGAGTAAAAGGCACTCTGAAATTTTTGCAACAACACGTTCATAAATGGTTCAATCTTTTCTTTTCTTTGTGAATTTTCATCAGAGACATGAAGCATTGTATGATATAATGCTTCAAATCTACTTCTTGAAAACATCTGACGAAACCAAGGAGTATAAAATTCTGCAGATGTAGACCAGTAGTTGCGAATGAAAGGTCTTTTCTGAATCCCAATATTGATTAGGACAGCAAAAAACTTATCAAGTTCTAGGCGTGTGACTTCGGTCTATGGAGAATACATTGAATATTGTTTTGCAGGGTTATTTTGAATACATTTTAGTCTGGCATAATCATTGATGCACTGGCACATGTAATCTTTAACTTCATCTGTAATCAAAACATTGAAACATTTCAACCTGTTTGACAGGTCAAGCCCCTCAGTCACACCTGGTGTTCTCTTTGGACAAAACCGAAATTGCATTTTGTGTCATGCCCTCAGTAATTTCTAACCACTCTGGGACATCTTGTGAGGATGCACCTGCCTCTAGACTTGTGGCAGTTCTCTTAGCTTTACTGGTTGTCAGAATGGGGTTTTTACCCCTTCCTTTTCCTTTACTGTCTGATAGTTTAGCTCTTTTTACGCTACCTGATGCCTGTTCAATTAGCTGCTCAGCATCACTGTCAGAATAATCACTTTCATGAATATTCTGACACAAAGTCTTTACACTTTTTCATCTGAATCACTAAAACTAACTTCCTAATCACTGTCGCTAGAATTATCTCGCTCCATTTTGTTCGTAAACTAATGATTAGCAATGTTAGCAATGGATATAAAGCACACAATTTTAGCTTCACAAATTTTATTTTCACTCACAAACGTTCACACACATGTGCTGGATGTAATGAAATAATTAAAAACCGGCTTGTTGCCAGGTATTTTATAATTTTCTGTTCAAATTCGACATATATCACGCTGGCGCAAGGTACGTCGTTGGGTATAACAAAAGGCCTATCTGGCATGTGGTACGCCAATTGAGCAGAATGAGTTAAACAACAGAGACAACGCACCAAAACAGACCAATAACCAGTTCTGTACAAAATAAAAGCTAAAAGTGAGTAGAACTGGATGAGATTTTTAAAATTCAGAAAAACCCATGATGATTTTAAAAACTAGAGATTAGTATAATGGGAGATCATCTAATTATAAATTATGAGAAAAAAAGTCATCTCTGCCTGACAAGTGGTTTTTGCCCTTTAGCTTCTGACACCCTCCAAAGAGATTGACCACTTGGGTCAAGATTTCCATGTGTTGTCCTCGTGTTTTTTTTTTTTTTCCCCTCATATGGAATTTAGACCCAAAACACTTCTTTCTAATTTGTTGCCAAACCTATGTGCTTCTAACTGGAGTCAGTAGTAAACTTTACTTTGATACATTCGGTTGTCTGTTACTATTGTTCCTCAGCCAGCATGATGCTTTACAAACAATTTTGTTAAGCAGTTTCACCAAATATCCTTTTAGCTGTTCTTGTCTGTGTCCTTGCAAGTCCAAAGTAAAATAAAAGCAAATTGGTTTTATAGTAAGTTTTACCAATGAAAAGTACACTAGAACTATGGGGGAGGTCGATGTTTGTTTAGTATTTGCCAGCCAAAGTCACAAACAGGAAACAAAGATGAGAAAGATAGAAAGACTAGGGAAATAAAGTATAAAGGGCACAGAAAATATGTGGATAAAAATAATTAATAAACAAATAAAAATACTAAGATGAGAAAAACAGACAGGTTAAAAGAAATGGTCAAAGGTCGAGTGAAAATAATGAATGTCATACAAATAAAAATACTGTGCAATCAAGAAACGTCCATGGAACGAAACTAACTCTAGTAACACAGCAATGAAAATCAAATGCAGCAAAACCAGCACAATGACCTGAAGATGAAGTATAACCCATCACTGTACAGTGGGATGCCACATTGACACTGCAATGGCTACCGAAAAGATGGGAAGTGTGACCAAGAAATGGATGCTTGCAAAGAATTGAATGATTGAAATGGATTGAAACTGGCAAGTGCTCGTGAAACAAGAGATGTGAAGAAGAAAGTGGCAATGGATACGCATTGAGGAAACCTGTTGATAGCATTAACTCTTTCAATCCCAAGCAAAAAATTGGGTTTGGCCCAAACAAAAATGGCCACCCCGGTGCTTTTTTTATTGTTGTTGTTTGTAAAAAAAAAAAAATTTAAATGTTCATATGCATAAATACACAAGGTATTTAAAAGAAAGTACCTCCAGTCAGAAATGACGTTTTGGGTTGTTAAAATTAGAAAACAGCTCTAGAAAGGAGCAAAAGATGTGAAAGCCGATTTAACGTTGATCGGGCCAAATGGGTCTAGAAGGAAGTATGATATATCGGCTTTTGGGACTTAAAGGCAGTCTTTCTTCTCATATCCCCAGGGTAAGAGTTTGGGGGGCACCTGGAGAAAAGAAGTGGAGATAGAAATGAATTGTATGGACATGGAATCACCTTGAACTGATGGCATGAAACAGGTAGACCTGGCATGAGTTTGTTGAAGGCCTTTGCTTCTTGAAGAGCTTAAGGCTAATAAGTGAATCATTGAACAATGATGCTATAAACTACAGTGATGCTGTGAGAGCTATATTGGTGCTGTAAGAGCTAACATTGATAGCTAAAATATCTTGCTACTATAAGAATAACATTGGTAACTGCAGGCATGCTGCAATACGTTTGTTGGCAGGTGTTTACAATGAGAATGCTGGTGGACAGAAAGATTCCATTATAAGAATGTTGGTAGCTGCAAAGTTGCTATAAGGAGAATGTTGAAGCCACAGTGATGCTAGAATAAGATTTTGGTGAGGTACAGTCAAGTATTACGAACAGTTTTGAGAATGAATGCAATACTGTTTAATCCTTTGTGAGAAATTTATCATATATCATATTCTTTATCTGTACCTTTGTAGTTCCACCTAACATTGAAGAAATTCACTTTCCCAAAATACCGGTGAGAATCCACACAAGATTCAGCCTTTCCTGCACTGCATCTGGTATTCCGGCTCCCTCCGTGCAGTGGGCCCGCTTTGATCAACCTGTGCAGGCATCCCTGAATGGACGAGTCCGCATACCTGAAATGGGCTTGTTAGTTGTGGAATTTGTCTGGAAAAATGACTCTGGACAGTATGAATGTTGGGCAAGTTCTAACGTTGGGCAGCAGAAGAAAATATTATCAATTGTTGTTTACGGTGAGTGGTTTCTTTCATTACAAAAATAATCTGAAACCAAGTAGCGTTAAATAATTATTGCTCCACACTGTAATGTTTTGTTTTTCTTTAAATTTTTATTGAATTTGTTTGAACAATAAATTTTAAGAAAATCATTGGTAGTCTGTTTTTCTTCATGAAACTTAACCCATTTGGTAGCATTCATAACGTTTCTCAATGCATCAAGTTCTTGGGCATTACACTGTTTCCACCATGCAGCTGTTCTTTCAGTCTTTTATATGAATGTACTAGCTTATTGTCCTTTAGAGGAGGACAGAGCAAAAAGGAAGTGGAGGTTATGAAACTTATCTCATGCAAAGAAAATATATTTCAATTTGATCATAATTTCTTGAATCACAAACTTTTAAGTAAGGGTGCTCCAGATGAATCACTGTGTCAGGGTGCTCCAGATAAATCACTGTGTCAGGGTGCTCCAGATGAATCACTGTGTCATGGCTCCAAAGGGAGCAGTAAGGGACAAGAAGAAGACAACAATGTGTTGCTGCTATAGTCCTATGAAATTTGTGATGTCTTCCTCTTGAGAGTGTTGGCCAAATCTCACCAAATGCAAAGATGGATTCAGGAAAGTAAAATTTGTGATGTCTTCCTCTTGAGAGTGTTGGCCAAATCTCGCCAAATGCAAAGATGGATTCAGGAAAGTAAAATTTGTGACTTCTTTCTCTTGAGAGTGTTGGCCGAATCTCACCAAATGCAAAGATGGATTCTGGAAAGTAAAGTTTGTGATTTCTTCCTCTTGAGAGTGTTGGCCTAATCTCACCAAATGCAAAGATTGATTCAGGAAAGTAAAATTTGTGATTTCTTCCTCTTGAGATTGTTGGCCAAATCTCACCATATGCAAAGATGGATTCAGGAAAGTAAAATTTGTGATTTCTTCCTCTTGAGAGTGTTGGCCGAATCTCAGGAAATGCAAAGATGGATTCAGGAAAGTAAAATTTGTGATTTCTTCCTCTTGAGAGTGTTGGCCTAATCTCGCCAAATGCAAAGATGGATTCAGGAAAGTCAAATTTGTGATTTTTTCCTGTTGAGAGTGTTGGCCAAATCTTGCCAAATGCACAGATGGATTCAGGAAAGTAAATCTTCTTGTGTTTTTTAATGGTCATAGTGAAGGCAAGAATTACTGGACAATGAAAGCGCCACATGTGAAATGGAAGTGTGGACTCGCTTGTCTTCAAAATGATTTGAGAAAGAAAACCATGATCCCCTGATCTTACATTAATTAATTTACTTTTCAGCCATTTGACCACAGCCTTTTCTGCTTTCTTGTTTTTGTAGCGTCGTCTGCTAATTTATCTTTTTCTGTGTGTCGAATTAATGTGACAGAAGACATAATTCTTCAGTAAAATCAAGATGCTTTAAGTGTTTGTTAAATGTCCATTATATTCCTGTTTTCCTTCCTTCTGTTGGTCTTAACACCCAGTCTATAACCATGAGGAAGATCATGCTAGTGAGAGCAGATAGTTCTTTGCCCTTATTTTCTCCATTTATTTATGTGCTCTTTCATTTACCCATTTTCTTTATAATTGTTCTTTTCAGAGTTTACTTTCAGGAATGCAGATACATTGTCCATTCTCTGTTTATCTTTTTCTCCATTTCTACATTACATTTGCTTCTAGTTATATTTTTACTTTGTCTCTCCTGTCATATTTTCCTTTAGTCTTTCTTAATTAAAGCCTTTTTAAGGGAACAAGCACATATATTTTTATGTTATTCTTTCTTTTTGTGCGTCTCCCAGAAGAACCATCACCTCCAGTACTGTTGCGTGCAATCCCAGTTTCTTCAGAGTCTGTATCTTTGATTTGGGAATGGTTCGATCATGGAGATCTTGCTGAAAGGGTTGACAAGTTTCAAATTTCCTTCTGGGAAAAGTGAGTAGAAATATATTTCTAATTATTTGAATTTCATGGTGAAAAAATAAAATAGTCCCATAGTAAATACTGCAATAGGGTGGTAAAAAGTCAGAGACATGGCCGGTTTCAGGTACCAGCAATTTGGGCTATGGCCCAGGTCATAATCTACTTTTAGCATTGGCTATTTTGACCCCAAAGCTGTACCTGGTTGGAGACTTTACTTATTCTAGGTCTCAGCTGTGTGAGATGGGATGAACAGTTCCCTGTCTCGCTGCCTTTGCCTTCCCTAACTCAAAAGCAGAGTCATGTCCCTAGAAAAAGTTTGAAACAATCACAATTTTGATTTATTTTGTTGAAAATTTGTTGATACTAAATAATAATTGTGATTATTATTGTTGATCAGAATCGATATCGTTGCACTCCAGGCAAACCCGTAGGTGCTCAGTCTCCTTAGCAAATGTCAAAGGGTGTGAATGCTAATAATACTAAATAATACAACTCAGCAGTGTTAGACATGGACAGTAAATAAATATTACAAGTTAACATCAAATTCATCTGCATATGTATACAGACGTTTAACACTTAAACAAAACTTGGTGATTAGAAAGGTAAAAAACTGTAAGACTTTTCTTAACTTTCAGCTATTCCATTGGACAGAAGTTACCTAGCTCCATGGCTATTCCTTATTTGTGAAATGGATTCTTTATCTTCAAAAAGTTGCCCTTCCTTCATCCTATAACCTAGGTGCCTTATTGGGGCACCATATTTGGTTGAACGCTTTATTATCTGTTTATTGTCCACACTTTTCTTCTGTCAGTGTCATTGTTTCTACAAAGTATTTCATGTTCATTTCTGAATGTTGCATACGTGGCAGTGCCTGTCGATCAGTGCCTGAATTAATTTGAGCTTGGTTATAAGAGTCACACTTTTGTCTCTAGAGTGCTTTCAGATTGGTTAAAGTTGCCGTTCTTTTCAGATTGGCTAAAATTGTGGTTCTTTGTGCTGTCACTGTTGCTGCTACAGTGCTTTTATTCTTCATAGTCCAGCTACAGCAATATTTGAAGTAGACAATAAATAGTGCAGCTACATCAATATTTGATGTAGATAATAAATAGTGCAGCTACATCAATATTTGATGTAGATAATAAATAGTGCAGCTACATCAATATTTGATGTAGATAATAAATAGTGCAGCTACAGCAATATTTGATGTAGATAATAAATAGTGCAGCTACAGCAATATTTGATGTAGATAATAAATAGTGCAGCTACAGCAATATTTGAAGTAGATAGTAAGTAGTGCAGCTACAGCAATATTTGATGTAGATAATAAATAGTGCAGCTACAGCAATATTTGATGTAGATAATAAATAGTGCAGCTACAGCAATATTTGATGTAGATAATAAATAGTGCAGCTACAGCAATATTTGATGTAGATAATAAATAGTCCAGCTACAGCAATATTTGATGTAGATAATAAATAGTGCAGCTACATCAATATTTGATGTAGATAATAAATAGTGCAGCTACAGCAATATTTGATGTAGATAATAAATAGTGCAGCTACATCAATATTTGATGTAGATAATAAATAGTGCAGCTACATCAATATTTGATGTAGATAATAAATAGTGCAGCTACATCAATATTTGATGTAGATAATAAATAGTGCAGCTACAGCAATATTTGATGTAGATAATTGATGTAGATAATAAATAGTGCAGCTACAGCAATATTTGATGTAGATAATAAATAGTGCAGCTACAGCAATATTTGATGTAGATAATAAATAGTCCAGCTACAGCAATATTTGATGTAGATAATAAATAGTGCAGCTACATCAATATTTGATGTAGATAATAAATAGTGCAGCTACATCAATATTTGATGTAGATAATAAATAGTGCAGCTACATCAATATTTGATGTAGATAATAAATAGTGCAGCTACAGCAATATTTGATGTAGATAATAAATAGTGCAGCTACATCAATATTTGATGGAGATAATAAATAGTGCAGCTACATCAATATTTGATGTAGATAATAAATAGTGCAGCTACAGCAATATTTGAAGTAGATAGTAAGTAGTCCAGCTACAGCAATATTTGAAGTAGATAGTAAGTAGTGCAGCTACAGCAATATTTGAAGGAGATAGTAAGTAGTGCAGCTACAGCAATATTTGATGTAGATAATAAATAGTGCAGCTACAGCAATATTTGAAGTAGATAGTAAGTAGTCCAGCTACAGCAATATTTGAAGGAGATAGTATGTAGTGCAGCTACAGCAATATTTGAAGTAGTGCAGCTACAGCAATATTTGAAGGAGAAAGTAAGTAGTCCAGCTACAGCAATATTTGAAGGAGATAGTAAGTAGTCCAGCTACAGCAATATTTGAAGTAGATAGTAAGTAGTGCAGCTACAGCAATATTTGAAGTAGATAGTAAGTAGTCCAGCTACAGCAATATTTGAAGTAGATAGTAAGTAGTGCAGCTACAGCAATATTTGAAAGAGATAGTAAGTAGTGCAGCTACAGCAATATTTGAAGAAGATAGTAAGTAGTCCAGCTACAGCAATATTTGAAGTAGACAATAAATAGTGCACCTCCAGCAATATTTGAAGGAGATAGTAAGTAGTGCAGCTACAGCAATATTTGAAGTAGATAGTAAGTAGTGCACCTCCAGCAATATTTGAAGGAGATAGTAAGTAGTGCAGCTTCTGCTATATTTGAAGTAGATAGTAAATAATGCAATAGAACAATATCAGATGATCAGCAGAGAATGACCTTTCATTCTTGGAGGACAGCCCTTTGCACAACTACATTCAAAGGACAGAAGCAATGAGTCACCATCAGTATTAATACTTTAATATTACGCTTGCAGAACACATGAAGTGGCAATTGTTTACCCAGTAACACCTTTGAAGAATGAGACAAGGATAGAAGTGGCGGGCTTGCAACCAGCGACAGAGTATGTGTTCTGTGTATCAGCCATAAATGATGCTGGAACTGGTCCACCAAGCAATGTTTTGTCTGCAGTAACTCTTCAGTCTAGTAAGTGGAAATATAATTGTCTAGTGTTTGTTAACAGTTGGTCATCTGATATTTTTTTATTTTTGATTTAGGAACTGTCAGTATGTACATACTAGGTTGTTTTATTTTTACTGGATCCTGATTTGATGGATCTTTAAGGAACATGCAGCTTTAGGTCTTGTCTGGATTGAACAGGATGATCTGAACTAGTTAAGCATAAATGGCTACCAACCTCTTTCCTTACACTTATGAAGAGGGATGTTTTTTTCTTTTAAACTGATGTGAAGTTAAACAGATGTAAAACATCACCACAAAATGATTCTTGTGTTGGCTTACATGGTTTCATACAATAAATGAGAAATTTCAAAGTTGGTTAGAGAATATATTTAAGAATTTTGTTATTTGAAACTATCCTGCTTCTCTTCTATTAACACATTAACTACCGAATTGAAAAACACACTGTGGCCGAATTAAATTTGTTTCCCATTTTCATCCTGTAGGTGTTTGCACAAAGTAAGCTGTAGTTTTCGTAATTGTTTACAGATTTTTATGAATTACACGTCATTTTAAAGATAAATGAATGTACTATTACAATAAGCACATTTGTAAAGGTTGTTGCTATTTAACGGCCCTCTGATAGCCGAGGACTTGCAATATTTTCACAATTATAACTAACTGCATGCGCCCCCATCTCTATCAAAATCACTAATGCAATCAATGTGCACACCGTTTTCACTCTTGTCCTCGTCGCTAGATCTATCAGTCAATTGTTGAAACAAGTTTCTAGCCTATTCAGCCATTAGACGAGATGTACAATGATTTTTGTGGCCCTTTCACTAGTTGCCATGGTAAACAGTTTTACACGATTTGGTAACTAACCCAAAACGCTTAAAAATATGAACATAATATCAATTTTCCAGTGTTCTACAACAACCATGCTTTGGGAATTTTTTTTCCGGTGGCAACTTACAATCTCGAACCAGATCAGAAAGTGTTTCAGTACATTTTTCATTCGTTTTATTACTAAAATTAGATCGACGTTCTGAGCGGCTCGTGGTCCAAATGATAGGATTTCAAAAGCCAGTCCCCACCAGCTTGCGGTAGTTAATGTGTTAAAGAATGAAGGTAAAAATTGTCAGATACGATCTGAAATTTATTTAACATTTATTTTATTTTTTTTTATATAGTTGTGGTTTATTTTGCATCATTAACACATTAACTACCGAATTGAAAAATACACTGTGGCCGAATTAAATTTTTTTCCCATTTTCATCCTGTAGGTGTTTGCACAAAGTAAGCTGTAGTTTTCGTAATTGTTTACAGATTTTTATGAATTACATGTCATTTTAAAGATAAATGAATGTACTATTACAATAAACACTGGTTGTAACTCTTATAGAGGTTGTTGCTATTTAACGGCCCTCCGATGGCCGAGGACTTGCAATATTTTCACAATTATAACTGCTTGCGCCCCATCTCTATCAAAATCACAATTTCAATCAATGTGCACACCGTTTTCACTCTTGTCCTCATCGCTAGATCTATCAGTCAATTGTTGAAACAAGTTTCTAGCCTATTCAGCCATTAGACGAGATGTACAATGATTTTTGTGGCCCTTTCACTAGTTGCCATGGTAAACAGTTTTACACGATTTGGTAACTAACCCAAAACGCTGAAAAATATGAACATAATATCAATTTTCCAGTGTTCTACAACAACCATGCTTTGGGATTTTGTTTTCCGGTGACAACTTAAAATCTCGAACCAGATCAGAGAGTGTTTCAGTACATTTTTCATTCGTTTTATTACTAAAATTAGACTGGCGCTCTGAGCAGCTTGCGGTCCAAATGTGATTATTTTGTGAGCCGCTGACAGCTGCTTGCGGTAGTTAATGTGTTACAAAAAATTTTTTATTTTTTTACTACATTATCAGATTTTGAAAATTTGTTTCTTTTTTTTTTTTATTTTGTTAAAAAGATGCAATAGTCTTTAAATGATTTTTCTTGTGAAACCAGTTCCTCAGTATTTTATGCCTTAATTTTATATTAATTTATCACATGTGTGAAACTTATATTTTTAAAACTGAAAGTAAAAACTGGTGATATGTAGTCTGGAGTGGAAGAAGAAAAGAAAACTGTTTGTAATAAGGAATTTGAAAACTTCCAGTTCTGAAACCACACTTTCAAAGAAGTATTGCATCCACAGGGCCTTCTCCACCTGTAAATCTGCATGCATCAACACTTACTTCAACTAATGTGACCCTGACCTGGGAAATGCCTACTTCACCAAATGGGGTTGTCAGGATGTATGAGCTGAGGTATAGAAGAGTCGGTGATCTCCAACAAGGTAAGTTGATTTTGTCTCGGCACTGCTTAGATGGTTTCATGGTATTTAGTGGTACCAAGTAAAACAGTTGATAAATAAATAAATAAAGGTAATTAACAGGCACTCGTTGGGCAAAAAGGATGACAACAGAAAAGAAAATATAAGTGATAGACTTACCGGGAATCGAACCTAGGACCAACCAAACGACGCCATCACCTTGCTGTGGAAGTACATTGTGAAAGGACGCTCAGCCAATGATGTACTTTCACAGTAAGCGATGGTACCATTTTGTTGGTCCTAGGTTTTATTCTTGGTAAGCAGGCCCGGATTAAGGCCAACTGATGCCCTAAGCACAGCCCCCCCACCCCCCACGGCGCTTCCATTGACAAGACATTAAGACTCAATAAATGCTGAAGAAACTGAAAATTCAATTTTCTTCCTGGCCAGACTCTACTGAGATTCATGCAGAAAAACGTTGGTAAGACAAGCAATCATACTGAACTCTAGGTCTATGTCTGACACTTTCAGTCACTCACCATACCAAAGAAAACTTTTTTTTCTTTCTTTTTTTTAACAATTCTATTAAAGTCGAACACGGCAGATATTGAAAATTACAAAAAATTCGACTAAAGACAACTGTGGCAGTGAAAGAGATGAGAGTTAAGGGCATGATAGCTAGAGGGAAAATTCTGTGGTGCCCCCTTCCCTTGGTGCCCTAAGCACATGCTTATTTTGCTTAATGGTTAATCCAGCCCTGCTGGTAAGCCTATCACTTATATTTTCTTTTCTTTTGTCTGGTGTCATCCTTTATGTCCAACGAGTGCCTGTTAATTACCTTTAATTACTTATTTATTTACTGTTCACAGGACTCTTCTTCTTCTTCTTCTTCTTCTTCCTCGTTCGTCCTGAAAAGGACGGTGGTTGCGTTGTGTCTGTTTACGCCGTAGCTGTGATATCTGCACCTTTCGGTCGACACATCCGACTTCTGCACGGCATTTTTTGGGACCGGGTTTGCCTTCCCTCTTCAATCCGTGCTCGCTCAGCCAGACTGCACTGCTGCAGACTGTTTCCAGGACCACCACGTGGAGGTGGAGCACGGTCTTGACCAGCTCTGGTTCGCTGGTCCTGACGCAAGCAGTCAAGCTATGAGTCGCTGACTGCGTTCTCTATTTTCCTTTTCTCAAGTTTCCTTCATTATTTATTTTAAAACAGTTGACAAGCACTGTTGTGTGAGTATCATGAATGTGTGAAATTGATATTTATTTGTTTATTTTAGGCTTTCTGGTAAATATTGCCATTATAAGTTATCGAGATTGCCCAATGGGCTGATCACCCGTTGGCTTGTCACACCGATTACGGAAACAACGGCAGATGGATCTATTTGTTGTTGCCCTAAAGACGCCGCTAGGCGTGATGGGAAACTACAACAGAGAAAATCAATCTGCTGTTGCCCTTAAGACGCCACAAGGCGTGATGGCCTCTGACTGCTTGGTCGGTCTTTGGCTAAGGACGGAAGAAGAAGAAGAAGTTATGAAGAGACATCATGGAATTTTTTTTTTTGCTTGTTAATTTTCTTGCTGTTTTCAGATAATCCATGAAGTTCAGTAGCTGTCCATGTACTTTGTGTGCTTTTGAAAGCTTGTCGTATAAAGCTACTTGTCTTAGTTGTTACATTTTGATGTATGTTGTACCATATTTCAGACTTTAAATTTCTGGAAAAAAAATGTCATGTTCAAAACTTAATTGATTATAATTAGGGCATATAGTGTGTGTGTAATTACAAATAGCTTATTAAATTCATTTGTGACTGATCATTTCAGACTACACCTATGTGAACATCACAGATCCTCAGTTTCCAAGTAATGACATAGTACTATTACCAATGCTGCCTTACTCAGATTATGTTGCACAAGTTCGTGCCTGTAATATTGACAGGGGACAGAACTTGTGGGGAAATTACTCTTCAGTTACATTCCGTACGCCAGCTTCTAGTAAGTAATTAGAGCATTTCAATTCATCTTTGGAGTTGGATTTTTGTTTCCTAATTTATTATTTAAATTTATAAGATAAATTACTTGTCTAGGGCATCCCCAGGAGATAAATTACTTGTCTAGGACATCCCAGGAGATGAATTACTTGTCTAGGGCATCCCCAGGAGATAAATTGCTTGTCTAGGATATCACAGAAGATGAATTACTTGTCTAGAATATCCTCAGGAGATAAATAATTATCTAGAGTATGCCCAGGATATAAATAACTTGTCTAGGGTATTCCCGGGAGATACATTACTTGGCT
Source organism: Oreohelix idahoensis (assembly GCA_024509875.1). Taxonomy (NCBI): domain Eukaryota; kingdom Metazoa; phylum Mollusca; class Gastropoda; order Stylommatophora; family Oreohelicidae; genus Oreohelix; species Oreohelix idahoensis. The sequence continues at coordinate 325,935 of JAMPIV010015724.1, read as the reverse complement.
AGGGTATCCCCAGGACATACTTGCATGTCTAGGGCATTCCAAGGAAATACATTACTTGACTAGGGTATCCCCAGAAGATAAATTGTCAAGGGTATTCCTAGGAGATAAATTATTTGTCTAAATTATTGGTCTTTACTTTGTCTGACTAAAGTATTGACAACAGACAAAGTAAAGACCAAACCAGAAATTGAAATTGATAACGAAGAACTGGAAAGTGTTAATGAATTTGAATACTTAGGATCAATCATCAACAGCTCTGGCGACTGTGCAGTAGAAATTAAAAGAAGACTTGCAATTGCTTCACATAAACTAATACAGATGAAAAACCTATGGCAAGGCACAAGCAAAGAAACAAAGTTACAACTGATCAGAGCATGTATATTCCCGTGGCAACATACGGCTGCGAGACTTGGACACTCAATAAAACAGTTGCAAAAAAGATTACATCATTCGAAATGAAATGCTCCAGAAGGATGTTGAGAATACCCTGGACAGAAAAAAAGACCAACAGAGAAGTACTGCACTCACTAAACGTACAGGAACATTGGCTCCTAAATACCATCGCAATAAGGAAGCTGAAATTTTTCGGTCATAGAAAAAGACATAATAGCCTGGAAAAAACAGTGATGGAAGGCATGGTCCCTGGAAAAAGGGGAAGGGGTCGACCTAGACGACGGTGGACCCAGGACATCACAGAGAGTCTGAACTTGTCTTTGGCTGATGCAGGTCGACTTGCCCAGAATCGTGATGCGTTTAGAGCAGCTGTAATGGAGACAATGTTCTGGAAAGAATACGTCACATGATGATGAGGGTATCTCCAGGTGATAAATTACTTGTCTAGAGTATCCCAAGGAGATAAATTAATTAACTAGGTTATCCCAAGGAGAAAAATTACCTGTCTTGCATATACCCAGGAGATAATTATTTGTTTGGGTACCCACACACCACCTGCAGGGAGATGAGGTGACACATCCTCACAAATGCTGGCATTTTGAGATCTTGGTACAGAAGCTTTTTTCAAAAACCCCTGCAATGGTGAATGAAAATGGTTTATCTAAAGTGTCAGTTCTGAGAAAATTTGGTTTAACTTTCAACTTCATATTGATATACATTCGCCCATCACTTTTAAGAGCATTTAAAATGTATATAAAATCACTTTTGATACATGTAACCTATACTATTTAATGGCAGAGAAGCTGATGTTTCATTAAAAATAGGACTTTCAACATTAATCTTTTGTCAAAATAAAATATTGTCCATATTTATTTCATAAAATCAGAAATGCTGACATGCTGCTGATTTTGTGAGGATGCATCATCACAAATGTTCTTCTAGGACATCAAAGGAATAGTCTCATCTTGCCCAGATGAATTGCTTACCTGGATTTGTTTTCGTTATCAGAGTTCGGATTGTTCATGCATTCTCTTGTTGGTTTTGGTTCTGCTTGGCCCAGTAGTTTTTTTTTGGTTGAAGTTTTCTTCACAGATTACACATGAAAAAAAATTAAGGAACTCCATAATGCAGGAAAATGTGGTAACTGAACAATTTAAGTGTGATATCACAGTTGTAGTAGTAGTAGTAGTCCCCTTCAGTCATGGGAATGCACCGCTGAGGTGATAGCCGTCAGCTGATTTTTTCCTGGTTTTCCTTTCTTCTTGGTGTTCCTTTCAGCATGTTCTTTTCTCTTCTGCTTGTGAAGCTAGACTGTCCTCTCCAGGGCGTGGGTTTGGGCACAGTTATATGAAGATCAAGCTGTTACCCATGCAGCATGTTCTCCCTCTCCACGTAGCTTGTAGGTCCAAAGGAACAGCAATAATCTCACAGGGATGCTGAAAATTTCGTGATTCTGCCATCCATAGTGAATCAAAGTGTGAGATAATTGATCTAGTTAAAGTGGGTTGCACCTAAATGTGTGAGATTGCCTTAAGTAAGAGATGGGATGATGTCATGTATCATGAATATTTGTCTAATGATCACTGGGCCCCTTGGTTTTCTTAAGAATACATTGGAATCCCTTAGTGATGCTTAACCAGCATTGATGATTGGGAACAGTAAGAAGAATAAAAAGTTTTGTTGGGATATGAATTAGGAGTGGATTGAGATATATATATTTACATAACACACATGCTTGTGTACATGCTATCATATTCACACATACATTCCTTTCTAGTATCGTGAGAATCGTTCATTTGTATGTCAGCTGAAGAAAGCAAAGATGAACGGCATGTGAGTGAGCCTTCTAGATTTGAAAATGGAGACCTGGAGATAGGCTGCCAGAAATAGAAATAAAGAAATATTTTTGTCTGCTGCCGGATTTGAACACTGGACCTTCCGTGCGACAACCCCGCCTAGCCATGCAAGCGAATCACACTATCCGCTCTGCCATCTACGCATCATCAAAAAAATGATGTTTCAATGGCAGGTCAATAGTGCGAACCACAATACACGACACCAGAAGTCCTCCATGGGCAGTTCAGCCTATTAATGACGCAATCACTTCTGTTGTATTTCTATCAAGCAGTATAGGCCGAATCCAACAAGACCCTTAGGACCTTAATACTGTGTCCAGTAAATGATAGTAGACTAGAACAGTGAGAACAGGATAGTGGGTAGGTTTGGTATTGTACAAACATTTATTACAAATAAGGGAGGGAAACCTGAGGCCTGTAAACAGTAAATTAATATGAAATATATGAAACAAATATAAAGGTATGTTATCAGGCACTCGCAGGAAATAAAGAAGTAGAACACCAGACAACAGAAAAAACAACAGACATGAGTGGCTTACCCAGGATTTGAACACTGGACCTTCCGTGCGACAACCCCGCCTAGCCATGCAAGCGAATCACACTATCCGCTCTGCCATCTACGCATCATCAAAAAAATGATGTTTCAATGGCAGGTCAATAGTGCGAACCACAATACACGACACCAGAAGTCCTCCATGGGCAGTTCAGCCTATTAATGACGCAATCACTTCTGTTGTATTTCTATCAAGCAGTATAGGCCGAATCCAACAAGACCCTTAGGACCTTAATACTGTGTCCAGTAAATGATAGTAGACTAGAACAGTGAGAACAGGATAGTGGGTAGGTTTGGTATTGTACACACATTTATTACAAATAAGGGAGGGAAACCTGAGGCCTGTAAACAGTAAATTAATATGAAACAAATATAAAGGTATGTTATCAGGCACTCGCAGGAAATAAAGAAGTAGAACACCAGACAACAGAAAACCAACAGACATGAGTGGCTTACCCAGGATTTGAACACTGGACCTTCCGCGACAACCCCGCCTAGCCATGCAAGCGAATCACACTATCCGCTCTGCCATCTACGCATCATCAAAAAATGATGTTTCAATGGCAGGTCAATAGTGCGAACCACAATACACGACACCAGAAGTCCTCCATGGGCAGTTCAGCCTATTAATGACGCAATCACTTCTGTTGTATTTCTATCAAGCAGTATAGGCCGAATCCAACAAGACCCTTAGGACCTTAATACTGTGTCCAGTAAATGATAGTAGACTAGAACAGTGAGAACAGGATAGTGGGTAGGTTTGGTATTGTACAAACATTTATTACAAATAAGGGAGGGAAACCTGAGGCCTGTAAACAGTAAATTAATATGAAACAAATATAAAGGTATGTTATCAGGCACTCGCAGGAAATAAAGAAGTAGAACACCAGACAACAGAAAAACAACAGACATGAGTGGCTTACCCAGGATTTGAACACTGGACCTTCCGTGCGACAACCCCGCCTAGCCATGCAAGCGAATCACACTATCCGCTCTGCCATCTACGCATCATCAAAAAATGATGTTTCAATGGCAGGTCAATAGTGCGAACCACAATACACGACACCACCAGAAGTCCTCTCCATGGGCAGTTCAGCCTATTAATGACGCAATCACTTCTGTTGTATTTCTATCAAGCAGTATAGGCCGAATCCAACAAGACCCTTAGGACCTTAATACTGTGTCCAGTAAATGATAGTAGACTAGAACAGTGAGAACAGGATAGTGGGTAGGTTTGGTATTGTACAAACATTTATTACAAATAAGGGAGGGAAACCTGAGGCCTGTAAACAGTAAATTAATATGAAACAAATATAAAGGTATGTTATCAGGCACTCGCAGGAAATAAAGAAGTAGAAACCCAGACAACAGAAAAACAATAGTGTGAGTGGCTTACCCAGGATTTGAACGTACAATACCAAACCTACCCACTATCCTGTTCTCACTGTTCTAGTCTACTATCATTTACTGGACACAGTATTAAGGTCCTAAGGGTCTTGTTGGATTCGGCCTATACTGCTTGATAGAAATACAACAGAAGTGATTGCGTCATTAATAGGCTGAACTGCCCATGGAGGACTTCTGGTGTCGTGTATTGTGGTTCGCACTATTGACCTGCCATTGAAACATCATTTTTTGATGATGCGTAGATGGCAGAGCGGATAGTGTGATTCGCTTGCATGGCTAGGCGGGGTTGTCGCACGGAAGGTCCAGTGTTCAAATCCTGGGTAAGCCACTCATGTCTGTTGTTTTTCTGTTGTCTGGTGTTCTACTTCTTTATTTCCTGCGAGTGCCTGATAACATACCTTTATATTTGTTTCATATTAATTTACTACCCACTATCCTGTTCTCACTGTTCTAGTCTACTATCATTTACTGGACACAGTATTAAGGTCCTAAGGGTCTTGTTGGATTCGGCCTATACTGCTTGATAGAAATACAACAGAAGTGATTGCGTCATTAATAGGCTGAACTGCCCATGGAGGACTTCTGGTGTCGTGTATTGTGGTTCGCACTATTGACCTGCCATTGAAACATCATTTTTTGATGATGCGTAGATGGCAGAGCGGATAGTGTGATTCGCTTGCATGGCTAGGCTGGGGGTTGTCGCACGGAAGGTCAGTGTTCAATCCTGGGTAAGCCACCAGTTTTTGTTTTTTATTTAACCAGATGTGTCAGAACTCCTACATCTTAGACAGAAAACACAAACAAGAGTGTGCAGCAGTAAAATATGCTGTTATTAAGACAAAGTGGGGATGGATAGGACATACACTCAGAAGAGAAAAATCAAGCATAGCCAGAATTGCCCTTGACTGGAACCCACAGGGGAAAGAAGAGTGGGGAGGCCAGGGAGAACTTGGAGAAGAACTGTTGAAGAGGAGGCTAGGGAAATTGGAATGACTTGGTCTCAGCTGAAAAAGACAGCCCAGAATAGAAATCAATGGAGAGCAACTGTTTCTGCCCTATGTTCCACAGGGAACGAAAAGGAATGATGATGAAGACAATGAAACTCTTGATTTTATATTTGTGCAAAATTTGCTTGGGAAACTATTTTGCCTATTTTTGTTTATGTTTTTGAATATCATCACTGATGTTTCATATTTCATGGCTGTGAAACATGGAGAACAACTCCGTCTAGGCCGGTCCCAAGCCCGGCTGAAAAAGGAGGAGGGCGGCCTGCATGGAGGCCGTAAGGAGGCAGCCCCTCCACCATGCAAAGGCACAACAGGCCAATCACCTGTTTGCTTTAAAACATGATTATGCGAACTACAAGAGAGAAAACCGGACTGATTCTAAAGGCGATGAACTGGAACGGACTACGGACTACGACTTATGGGACTTGGAACACAAGAAGTATAAATGGGAAAGAAGAAGAGCTGGTGGAAGAGATGATTAAAGCAAAATTAGAAATCCTGGCTATAACGGAAACAAAGAAAAAGGGACAAGGAGTCATGGATCTCGATGGCAACACGCTGCTCTACAGTGGTGTACCCACATCTGAAAGAGCTAAAGGGGGCATGGGTTGCATTGTGGCCAAAAACCAGAAAGATAGTATCAAGGGATGGAACTTTGATTCGGAGCGCATTACGGTTGTAAAACTAAAAGAAGGAGAAACTATAGTCAGCCTGGTCATAGTGTATGGGCCAAATGAGGATGAGAGAGCAGAGGTCAAGGAGGAATTCTTTGAGCTGCTTCAAAGGACAGTGGATGACTGCCTAGATGAAGTTATCATGCTCGGAGATTTCAATGCCAGAGTTGGAAATGACCATGCTAGATGGGGTGGAGTTATTGGAAGATATGGAGAAGATACTCTCAATGACAATGGAAAGCGACTCCTTAGATTCTGCAGTGAGCAGAATCTGATTATTACAAACACAAAGTTCCCCCATAAGCGCATACATGCATACACTAGATGTGAACCAACAAAGAATGAGAAGTCAGTGATCGACTATGCCATTGTTAGGAGGAGCTCATTCAAATATGTCTGGGATGCTAGAGTCTGGAGGGGGCCAGAGATTGGAAGTGATCACTACCTGCTTACAATCAAAAGAACAACTGAAAGAGTTGCTCAGCCTAGGAACTGCCCAACATCACGCAAGAAACTAAGTAAACGAACGGGAGAAATGAGCATTAGGACCTACAAGCTGAGAGAGCCAGAAATTAAGACCAGATATCAGGGGCTTATTGCTACAGCGGTGAGAAACACAGAACAACAACCTGATGACTTGGAAACCCTCTGGTTTAAATTCAAGGATATCATAAAGACAGCTGCTGCAGAAGCATATGGTGAAGTCCTACTTGGGAACAAGAGAAAGAGGACACCTTGGTGGACAGAGGAAGTCAAAGAGAAAATAAGAGAGAAGAAAATGGCATGGAAACAATACTTAGGAGCTAAAAAACACAACAGGACAAATGGAAAAATATAGAGAATATGTGATACTCAGAACAGAAGCAAAGAACAAGGTGCTAGCAGCAAAACAGAAGTCCTGGGAAGAATTTGGAGAAAAGCTAGAAAAAGATGCGCAAGAAAACCAGAAATTGTTTTATAAGACCCTAAAGAACATGAGGAAGGAAAAACAATGCCCTCTCAAATTTATAAAGGACAAGCAAGGCAAATTGCTTACTGCCCCGAAGGAAGTAATGGAAAGATGGAAAGAATATTTCTCAGAACTCCTTGATGGTGAGCAAGGTCAAGCATCAGAAATGATAACCACTAGCACAGAAGAGGAAACCAATGGTGGTGAAGATGACATAAAGATGGAAGAACTGAAGGCAGCACTGGAGAAAATCAAGATGGGCAAAGCAGCAGGGCATGATGGTATAACACCAGAAATGGTTAAGTACATGGGAGCATCAGGCGACCTATTACTCTTAAGGGCCCTACAGGCAGCGTGGTGCAAACAAGACCATACCAAAGGATTGGGAGATTGCCACCATAATACCAATTTTCAAAGAAGATGACAATCGACAACGTGGAAACCATAGATGCATATCCCTTCTCAGTGTCCCTGGTAAAATCTACTCTAGAATCCTAGAGCAGAGACTCCGACGCCTAGCTGAGCCACAATTGGATGAGGTCCAGTGCGGATTCTGAGCAAACCGAAGTACTCAAGACCTAATCTTCACACTCAGACAGCTGAGTGAAAAGGCCCTTGAGTATAAGAGTGAGATCCATCTTTGTTTCATAGATCTGGAAAAGGCGTTTGACAGGGTCCCCTGGAGCAAACTTTGGGACTGTTTGGCAAGGAAGAATATTCCAGCACCTCTGATTCATGCTATACAGAGCTTCTACAAGTCTTGCAGAAATTATGTGAGGACAGCAAACCATAAGTCGGAAGAGTTCAGGACCACCACTGGTGTAAGACAAGGTGATATCCTATCACCTTACCTTTTCATACTCCTTATGGACGATGTCATCAAGGCATGTAAGGAGAGAACAAGAAAGTATTCAGTGGGGTACTGGAAGATGAGACAGGTCTATATTTCAGAGCTGGCATTTGCTGATGATGTTGCCCTGATTGCTAATCAGAGGCACATCTCCAATCCAACCTGCAAGTCTGGAAGGAAGAGCTGGAGAAGAGAGGGATGGTCATAAGCAGCTCTAAAACAAAATCCATGGTGATATCACGAGAAGAAAGAAGACATCAGATTAAGCTGGGAGAACAGGTCCTGGAGCAGGTCGACCACTTTAAATACCTCGGAGCAAGTATAGACCGAAAGGGAGGCATCAAAGAAGAGTTGGCCACTCGAAAAGCAGCAGCTGGGAGACTTTTTCAGGCCATAAATCGAAGATTCCTCAGCAAGAGAGAGGTTGGTAAGAAAACGAAGATGGCTGTATACCGCTCCACCTATGTCCCAGTCTTGACATATGGATGCGAGTCATGGGCAATGACTACAACCCATAAAAGCCAGATCCAAACCTCAGAAATGAGGTATCTGAGGAAGGTGGTTGAAGTAACAAGAAGAGACATGGTACGCAACCAGACGATACGTCAAAGCCTAAAATGCCACCCCCTACAGACCCAAGTAGAACAGTCCCAACTAAGATGGTTTGGCCATGTCTGCAGAATGGGAGAAGATCGGCTACCACGACAAGCATGGGAAACAAAGAGCCAAGGATCCAGACCCCGAGGATGACCCAGAATACGCTGGGAGGACAACATTAGACAATCTTTGAAGGACCGAGGACTAGAATGGAACCAGGCCAGGAGGAAGACAGCCGATAGAATAGTCTGGCGCTCTCTCTTCCAAACCTCTACACCTCACGGTAGAAGGGGAACGACTAAGTAAGTAAGTAAGTAAGTTCAGGACCACCACTGGTGTAAGACAAGGTGATATCCCGTCACCTTATCTTTTCATACTCCTCATGGACGATGTTATCAAGGCATGTAAGGAGAGAACAAGAAAGTATTCAGTGGGGTACTGGAAGATGAGACAGGTATGTATTTCAGAGCTGGCATTTGCTGAGGATGTTGCCCTGATTGCTAAATCAGAGGCACATCTCCAATCCAACCTGCAAGTCTGGAAGGAAGAGCTGGAGAAGAGAGGGATGGTCATAAGCAGCTCTAAAACAAAATCCATGGTGGTATCACGAGAAGAAAGAAGACATCAGATTAAGCTGGGAGAACAGGTCCTGGAGCAGGTCGACCACTTTAAATATCTCGAACCTATTATAGACCGAAAGGGAGGCATCAAAGAAGAGTTGGCCACTTGAAAAGCAGCAGCTTGGAGACTTTTTCAGGCCATAAATCGAGGATTCCTCAGCACGAGAGAAGTTGGTAAGAAAACGAAGATGGCTGTATACCACTCCATCTATGTTCCAGTCTTAACATATGGATGCGAGTCATGGGCAATGACTACAACCCACAAAAGCCAGATAAAAACCTCAGAAATGAGGTATCTGAGGAAGGTGGTTGAAGTAACAAGAAGAGACATGGTCCGCAACCAGACGATACGTCAAGGCCTAAAATCCCACCCTATGCAGACCCAAGTAGAACAGTGCCAACTAAGATGGTTTGGCCATGTCTGCAGAATGGGAGAAGATCAGCTACCACGACAAGCATGGGAAACAAAGAGCCAAGGATCCAGACCCCCAGGACGACCCAGAGTTTGCTGGGAGGACAACATTAGACAGTCTTTGAAGGACCGAGGACTAGAATGGAACCAGGCCAGGAGGAAGACAGCCGATAGGATAGTCTGGCGCTCTCTCTTCCAAACCTCTACACCTCACGGTAGAAGGGGAACGACTAAGTAAGTAAGTAAAAAACATGGAGACCAACAAAAACAACAGCAAAGAAGTTATAGACTTTCATAAATGGGTGCTTGCGTAGAATGGAAGAATTGAATGGCAATACAAGATCATCAGTGTGGAAATGAATGACAAGAACCAGACAAGTGACAGCGGAACAAGAAATAAGAAGATGACTCTGGCGACGGATAGCCCATGCATTAAGGAAACCTGTTGATAGCATTACAAGGCAGTCCTTATTCAGGTATCTCTAGGGAACGAGAGGTAGAGGCAGGCGAAAAAAGCACACGGAGAAGAGATCTGGAGACAAAATTGAAAGGGATGAGAAAGGCACGAAAATAGCTTGAGCTGATGGCATGGGACATGAGAACTTGGCATACGTTTGTTGAAGACCGATGTCTCTTTGGGAAGGGTAATGAATGAACTACTGATGGCGATTGTGTTTGTATTATTACTTTCTCTGTTAGCATATATGTTCAGCCTTCTTTTCATAGCCAGTCCCTGTGATTATCTTTAACAAATATTTGTATATTTATACTTTTATGCATGGAGGCATATCTGGAATCATCCTTATATGACCACCAGCTATGCACAGTGCTACAATATTCATATGTGGAAGTGTCTAATTACACCCTCATTGACTCTTGAGCTCATGACTTTATCTCAGCACATTTCAGAATGGCCGAAAAGCCACAGGAAAAACCTAGATCTAAAGTGTAAATACCAAGGAGTCTTCAGCTTGGTATTGGCTGCAAAAGAGCGAAAAACTCATCAGCCCTAGTTAAACAACAAGAACAACACTTGACAGTACGTGAAAAAAAGATGAAATTTATGTTTTCTTTGTATTTGTTCCAGAGCCGTCCATACCTCCACAATTTATAAAAGTGGATGCCCTTGATCAGTATTCACTGAGAGTGACCTGGCAGGTAATAAAGTAATTGTTATTGTTGTTCAGAATCATTGCACTCCGGGCAAACCCATAGGTGCTCAGTCTTCCTCGAAGAGTATGAATGCTAATTGTTCTTGTTGCACGCTGATTGTTTATGCCCCGGATGCATCCTCTGATACTTTCATCCCTGCCAGTCTTACGCCTAATGCCAAACTCCAGCAATCTTAGCCTTGATGATTCATCGACTGCAGTGTCATTCTCTAATAGGCGATCATTAATTATCCTCAATATCTCTCCCTTGTCCATATCAAATGCACCTACTATAGGTGCTCTTGAAGCTAGTCTATCAGCTCTTCCATTGCCTCGTACCTCCGCAAGACCAGGACAGTAGGTCCACACCAGTTCCCTAAGATTCGAGGCTTCTGTGGAGGTTTCCATTCCATGTTAATCAGCTTGTCATCTATTATTATGTTTTTTTTCACATTTAATAATGCTTTTCTCTGTGTAGCTTTAACCACAGTCATCAGTAAATTTGAAATCAATGACAATTTAAAAAAAGAAAAAAACTGTTGCCAGCCTATCTTCAAAATAGTGAATTGTGCTAGCCATTTTAAGTTTTAAAGAACAGTACCTACAGTGGTACTTGAGTTAGGGAAGGAAAAGGCAATGAGGGGGGAACTGGTCACCCCACCTCGCGATGCTGGATCTAGTATAGTAAAGTCTCTAACACTTCACTCCCCTACGGCAGTACCAGCTATGGGACTACCTTTACCTTTAGCTACAGTGGTATGGTGTAAAATTGTGATAATGTCTTATACGAAAATAACATTGAAAACTTTAAGATATACAGTACAAAGAATATTTCAATAAGTACAGCACAGAAAATGTAGCCATGTGAAAACTTGTCACTGTTGGTAATTCTGGAAATGCTGTAGTGTCCTGAACAGAGAACAAAAATTGTAAGGCACTTTCCATCACTATCATCATCAACATTTGTAAATAAAAGTACAGTATTTTTTGTTTTCTTTTGATATACGTCACATATTTCTCAAATTTACCGAACGTGTACAATATTAGGCAAGAAAAATAAGTATGCTCACTGTTGATGAACCAAACTTTGTTTTCCTCACAAGCCTTTTTTTTTCCATACAATAGTTTTGGCAACAAAGAGGTTTTTTTTCAGAAACCTAGAAGAGCTCACAGTTGCCAAGGAATTTCTATACAAACACAGATGTATGACACGTTTTGAGTGTTCTTTTCAAAGATACAAAACATTTATCAGACACATCACCATTAACTAGTAAAAAAGTATCACCATCTTTATATGTAACTGTTTAAAGCTTTATAAAGAAACCTACTCTCTTTGTAATCTACAGCAAATTCCTGTATTAGCCCAGAATGGGCCAGTTCTGTTTTATCATATCAATTTCACCAACAACGAATCTGAGCCATTAGGCAGCACCAAGGTGAAGGCTTCAGTGATGTCATATGTGATTAAAGGATTATCTCCCTGGAGATATTACTCAGTGACACTCATAGGAGAGAATGAAGCAGGCCTGGGACCTTCATCACGTCCAAGTGGAGCAATGACCTTGCCATTAGGTGGGTGCACTTAGTGTTACTATATATGTATTCTTCTTCTTTGGTCCTTGGTCGCTGACTGACAAAGCAGTCAGTGACCATCACGCCTGGTGGTGTCTTTTAGGGCAGCAACAAATTTGTCTCCACTTTGCTCAGTCGACAGCCATCCTTCGTGTGGTGCCCCAGCTCTGGTTATATATATGTGTATATGTATATATACACACACATGCATACACATACATTTGTATACCCACACACGCACACACATACATGGATATAATGTATTTGGATAGGTGTGTAATATTACAAGGAGGCATGTTTATTAATATTTGTAAAGCAGCATGATGCAGTGTGTCTATACTCAGGTTTTGGCTGGCTGGCTCTTGTTTAGCTCTGTCCAAAAGGATCAGAGCCTCTCATTTCTTTGTTAACTTTCTCCTGCTACTAGATTTCCAGAGATTTCTCTCTTTGATTTAATAAGATTTTGGAATTGTCAATTTTTTTAAAGTTTGTTCAGTGTTCAGGTGAAGAAGACAACTGTTCAAGGGACAACTTGGTGCCAGAAATATTTTTTTTTTTCAAGAACCAAAAAATGCATTTATACTAGCAGACACACTGATTCCCTGTCAAGAAAGTGCCTTGAATACAGCATATTTTTTCCCCTTTAACTTTCAGCACCAGTGGCAGTTCCTGGCAACTTTCAGGTATCTGCTAACTCTGCTTCAAGTCTGAAGCTGTACTGGAAGGTGGGTGAAACACCAGGTATAAAGAAAACTAGAAGGAATGAAAGGGAATGTTTTTGTGCTTTTAACAGAGTCTTTGTGATCTGAACTAATAAAGAAGAAGAGGAAGAAGATGAAAAAGACCAAGGTAGAAAGAGTAATGGATGGATGGAAAGATATGTGGAGTGTGCCTGAGTAAAAGTATTAGGTAACAGAGTGTGCCTGAGTAAAAGTATTAGGTAACCTGATACTTCTGAATCAGAGAAGATACACCCAAACAATGGGGATATTTTAAGCTCTCAGACTAAGAAAACAGTACACTAGACCAGTGCTCCACCACCTTTTTTTACTTCACGCACACTTAAGTTCCCTTCCAAATTCCACGGCACACTAACATTTTTAAGAAGGTAGACATTACATTTTTAACAATTCGCTGTAATCTTAAGACAACGGCCCATAATTTTTGTTGTGATGGATTAGTAGATGATGATAACTCAATTTATTATTTGTAAAATTGTACGTGTGAAATTCTTCCATAATATTTTATCATAATGTATAATTTTGTATACTATTATATGATGTTATTTAGTTAAGTTGTGAGCAAAGTATGAACTAAAGTTGGGGCACGACACGAAAGATGGCCACCGACCGAGCTAAATGGGGACAGTTTGTTGCTGCCCTGCAAGACGCCACTTGGCGTGATGGCCATTGACTGCTTTGTCAGTCAGGGGCTAAGGATCCTAGAAGAAAAAGAGATGGTGTATTCTGTCTGGTGTCACTGCACACCAGGCAGAGAGCGACAGCAAACCAGACAGCCACAGCCCACCAGGAAGACAGCCACAGCCCACCAGTTTGCCGAGGCACATCGGTTGTGGAGCACTGCATTAGGCAACAGAAATGAGATTTGAACAGTCTTTTCAAGGGACAGCGTTGCTTTTCTGCAAGAAAATGATGTGCTGAAGATTGTGACTAGTTGAACGCTCCAAACAAGACGTTTTCATTAGCCTCCCCATTCATGGACTGAAGCCCACAACTACTGAATATCATCATCATGTTCTTGTATTCTCCTTATGGAGCATGGAGACACCTTTGCTGCTGTTCCCCTTATAGGAAGCATTTATGTGCTGGTGCAGTAATGGTTCATGTAGCAATTCATTTTACATCGTGGAGTTGTCAGCCCATAGGTCAAAGGTAAAGGATCCCGTTACACGCCCAATGAGGCATATTAGGAATATGGTGTTAGGCCCATATTTTCTTGACCATCGACACACTAGATGGTGATGTGGTCAGCATCACACCGGCCACCTTAACCTTCCCAGAGTTATTTTGGTACCCAATTCATGAGGCTGCGTTGACCCCAGAGCCGTTTGCGGCAGCCCATAGCCCGACCTCATATTGGTCTGCTTTTACAACATGCCTGATGGAGCAGTAGTTCTTTGCTTTCTTTGTCTCCTCAGAGACTCCTGGGAACTGCACAGGTCTTCATCGTATAGATCTAGTTCTATCCAGAAAGTTGTGTAGAACCCTTATTTGGGGTGTTCAGTTGGCAAGATTTAAAGTACATCTCAATCTTACAGTAAAGCAGTGTCACCTGGGTGGACTGTCTTCAAAACTCTGGACTGCTAAAACTTTTTTTTCTCTCTGTTGTCCTGAACCCCATGTGTCTTCCAAGTGATAGGAAACTCTATACAGAGCGATACAACAGGAGGCAATCTGATCATAAGAAGTAGTCCCCCCCGTCGAACACGTCTTTCAGCCCTAGACTCCTTTACACTCTAAGGGAGGGGGGGGGGGGGCCCACTTGGGTCATGACTCCTAAGTGTCTCAGCCTCCTGTTGTCTTGTATCGAAAATGAACCCATTTCACTTTGGTAGCAACTTTAAAATCCACAACTCCGCCAGCCGTGGAGGCAACTGTGAAAGTAACCAAAGAGAAGACAAATTATTCCGTTTGTTCCGCCGCACAACAATCCTTGGTTTCTTTGCCTTTTTGTCTTGCCAAGCAACACATATCTGAGATCCATCATCATTTTTGTACCACCTGGCTTCTCGGTGCTGGAGGGAGAGGGTCTTCAGTTGAAGGGGGAAGTTTTTTCTGTTGATGTTGACTGTGCCAGTATAATGAATGCCCCTACTCAACAGATAGGTTATCAGTGTATTCACAGTGTAGTATCTGTCAGCAAATACATGGTGGCCCTTCCCAATTCCTTGTAGCAAGAAATCAAATACCTTCACCGCCTGACTTGTTGTAGAGTCATTAGCAAGAATATATGATGTATTCTTCCCAAAGTATGTCAATACAGAATAGACATATCCTGTGGCAGAATCACACAATCCAAAGGTCTTAATGTGATACTTGCTTGGCTTTGTTGCATTGTACTGCTTGTGTTTCCAGCGTACATTATACCCAATAACCATTTCATCAATGGCTACATTCTGAAATGGATAAAATGCATCCTGGAACTTCGCAACAAGCAAATTTTAAAAAGGCTCTATTTTTTTCCTTCCCTTCTGAATCAGCATCTCCAACATACATCATTGTATGGTAAATTATTTCAAACCTAGATCTTGAAAACATATTGCCATACCAGGGAGTATAATTATGTGGTGTCTGTGTCCAATAATCTTTTACGATGGCTTTTTATCTAAACCCATCGCAGTTGTTACTGTGAAAAATTTCAAAAGCTCATAGTCAGTGACAGGTTTCCAAGCAGCAGATGAAGATCTTTTTGAAGATGGGGGTTGTGAATTCTTTATGTCAGCATATTCATTTATTACTATGACCAAAGAATGTAAAACATCTGGTGTCAGTAATGTAAGCCAGCAATCAAGCACAGAGGAAGTTGCATCAAGATTTGCTTGCAGACCTGGTTCACGAGTTGGAACAAAATAAAAACTATTCGTTGTTTCACCCTCAGTCACTTGCTTCCATTGCTCTCTTTCTTTAGTTAGGCCTACAGTATTTCCTGCACCGTTGGTAACTTTAACTGAGGTTTTTGCTCTTTTACGACCCACCGATGGCCCAGGACTTCTAATATCTTCGCTGTAATCACTGCTTGAATTGTCACTACTACTGTTATCACTGCCAGAAAAATCACTATTTGAATCAATGTCCACATTGTTTTCACTGTCCTCCTCGTCGCTAGATCTATCAATCAATTGCTGAAACAAGTTTCTAGTCTGTTCAGCAGTTAGACGAGGTGTACGTGCTTTTTTTGTGGTGCTATCACTCGTTGCCATGGTAAACAGTTTTATGATTTGGTAACTAACCTGAAACATTTGAAAAATATGAATATAATTTCAATTTTCAGTGGCACAAATTTACCCACGCTTATGGATGTTGTCTTCCGGTGGTCAATTAAAATCTCGAACCAGATCAGAAAGTGTTTTGGCACATATTTCATTCGTTTTCTTACTAAACTTAGAAAGCCGTTGTAGGCGGTTTGCGGTCCAAATGTGTTTCTTTCGTGCGCCGATGGGAGTGGCTTGCGGTAGTTAATGTGTTAAAACTAGTAAAATTTTGGACTAGCCCTTTACTGCTGACATTTGAAAGCATTGTATCCCCAGGATTGAGATCCTTGTTATGTGTGGATATACAGAATGGTGCGCACGTCAGGGAAAGAGAAGAAAACATATAAGAAGTCCTGGGAAGTTATAATCAGTAAAGAAGAATATACGTGATACTTCATGACTGTCCATTTTAATTTTTGGGGGTCAGAGTAGCTAAGAGGTATGGTGTCCGCCTCTAATTCTACAGGTGCCAGGTTTGGTTCCCAGTAGAGGGAATATATTTGATGGAAACTTTTTCAGACCCAGTGGGTCCTAATGATGTCATACTACTCCCCCTGTTCTCATGGGTAGTGAGATCGGATACCTTGCCATCTCAGAAAAGGGCAAAAAAAAGGAAGTTGTGTGCAAGTTGCACTTGTTAAAAATCTCTCTGCAGTTGGAAATCGTAAAGAGGCCTTACGGCCACTACCCCAGCAAAATGTACAAAAATTAGGAAAACTTACCCACCACAAAAATATTTAAAGAATGTGTGATTCTTGTATACACACATTGGGATCCTCGCCAGTGCCACAGAGTTTTTGCACTGTGCTGAGATCCTCCTTGTTTGATCTAAGGGAGGAGATCGGAGCACTTATACAAGGTAGAGTTGTCCGTGTAATGAAGATGGTACTTAAAACCAAAACCAAACCAATTCCCAAGATTAAAGGTGCTGCTTGCTCATTCGCTGAGAATACTCACGAGCTAGCTTGCATTCACTTTTATCATGAACTACTTCAGACAGGAATGTCATCTTTTCTTTGAAGTGAAGTTAACATGCAGTAAAATATCTTTTAGTTTGAATTTTTCCACCGCACTGTTGATAGCATTGCAGGAAGATCATCCAGCAGAAATGGACGTGAGAGAGGATGCATCCGTCGAATGTACAACTAGCGTGCTACAGGTACAATTAGCATTCATACTCTTCGACATTTGCTGAGGGAGACTGAGCACCTATGGGTTTGCCCAGAGTGCAGTGAGGTCAATTCTGATTAACAATAACATCCAGCAGAGATAACAGTTTCTTACAGCCTGCACTTATTCCAAATTCCAAATAGTCTTAAACCTGAATACAGTCATGATTTTAGAGAACTCGGTGTTTCTAAAGTAGAATCCCACAACTCCTGGGTTGCCTGCTGCCACCTTAGATGGTCTACAAATACATAACTCGAATATGTTTTGTTCTTTACCTGACTTGCATACATTTTGTTCTCTGAATAAGAGTTTACTGAAACTTATTATGTTCATTCCTCCACACAGGCTATGCAGGGTGATTTAGTCACCTGTAACATAACAGCTTACCTCGTGGAATACAGAGAGCATGGAAATTTGTCATGGGTTAGCATATCAGTTCCGTCTCAGTTTTCTTCAGCTTCACTTACATATGTTCTTGAGTAAGTTTAGCACAAAAGTAGTGTGTAATGTGGATTTTATATTGAAAGTGGTCAAAGAGCTGAGTGAGTTTAGATCAAAAACCAGGACGTAATGGGGGTTTTATATTGAAAGTGGTTAAAGAGTTGAATACGTTTGAAGTAAAAACAGTATGTAATATGAGTTGTGTATTGAAAGTATTCAAAGAGCTGAGTAAAAAAAGGGTAAAGGATCCCGTTACCTGCCCTATTGAGGCATATTGGGAATATGGTGTTAGGCCCATATTTTCTCAACCGTCAGCACACTAGGGGTGATGTGGTCAGCATCATGCCGGCCACCTTAACCTTCCCAGAGTTGCTCTGGTACCCATTTGGGGCTGGGTCGACCCAGGAGCCGTTTGCGGCCTAAAAAAATCCCACCTCATCTGGGGTTCGAATCATAGACCACTGAGCTAGGAAGCCAGTGCACTAACCACTATGCTACCACTGAGTAAGTTTAGAACAAATATAGTATGCAATATGGGTTTTGTTTTTTAAAGCGATGAAAGCATTGAGTAAGTTCAGAACAAAAACAGTATATAATGTGGGCTTTGTTTGGAAAGTGGTCAAAGAGCTTAGTAAGTTTAAAACAAATAGAAGTATGTAATGTTGACTTTTTTTTTTTTTAAGGTGGTTAAAGAGCTGAGTTAGTTTAGAGACAGACAGTATGTAATGTGGGTGTGCATGGAGGCATATCCGGAGTCATCCCTATGTGACCACCAGATAAGCACAATGCTATAATATACAGATGTGAAACCTCTATGAGGCTATTTACACCATTATTGACTCTTGAAATCATCCACACATTTTCAGGGATTCCTCCTGTGGTGAAACTTGTTGAGAACCCAGTATTGCACACTAAACTTGGAGGAGTCACTTGAGCCCCAGGCGTAATTCTGGCTTTTACATGGCTGGCTGCATACAGGAGGATCTCACTGTGGACCCATGATAAGCAGAGGGAGCTGAAAAGTGGCTCTGTGTAGGATGTGACAATTTCTTGGGAAAGCCCAGAACCAGAGCACAGTATTTTAGCTCTGCATAGTTGGAAAGCCCCCTTGGATGGCGGGAAATGCACAGAATGCCGCGTGCTTCTTCCTCCTAGCTTGGGACCAGATGTGATGATCCTTTAAATGCAAGCCAAATTGGAGCTCATGACTTCAACTCAACACGTTTCGGAATGGCAGAAAAGCCACAGGAAAAGCCTAGATCTACAGTGCAGATAATACCAAGGAGTCTTCAACATGGTATTGACTGCAAAAGAGCGAAAAGCTCAGCAGACGTAGTGAAATAACAAACAACAATGTAATGTAGGCTTTGTATTTAAGGCAGACAAAGAGTTCTGCTTTTGATCTATATTTGAAATGAGAATTATGATTGTGCTTCTATACAATGGTGAAATTTAACACAGTATGAAAGGATCTTCTTCAAGGTCAATGCAAATACACAAACAGCAGAAATGAATGAAATAAAACATATATAATCTTTGTTATAATGCCAGACTTTATAACTTAATAGGAGCAGTTTTAGGGAATCATAAGAGTAATTAGATGAGTTCTGAGTCACATAAGGGAGTGAGTTATTACTGATATAAATTAATGAGTCACTAGGTTAAGTCAGTTGTGTAAATGAGCCAATGAACTGTATAATTCAGTATTTCTTAACCTTTTAGAAGTCCTGCACCCCTTTACAGCATCTTAAGAAGCCCCGCACCCCTTTACATCATCTTAAGAAGCTTCACACGCCGTTATCTTCCAGCTCACAAAATATGCCTAAAATGAGAACAAGAGATACAAGTATGGTTTGGGAAAATGTTATTTACAAAATGTGACTAAGATTTGGTATTGAATTGTCAATGTTCTATTTTGTACAAATACACTTGAGTTCCATGCATGCACCCCTGGTTAAGAAGCACTGGTATAATTGAATCACACGAGTTTGTTAGTGTTAGTATCATAAATAAGCCAGCTATATAATAAGCTATAAGTGAGTGGGCCATATAAGTGATTGACAGAAGTAATTGCTGTATGAATGTGTTAGTAAGTGAATATTTGATACAAGTCATTAAATCATTGTTGTATAATTTGTTACTCGTTAACTCAGGTCCCTCTTGCCATGGACTTGGTATGAGTGCCACATGGCCGCCTACTGTCAAGCAATGACCTCAGGGGTGGGACCTTTTACTGAAGTTGTTCTTGTTAGGACATTACAAGGAGGTGAGCAAAGTGTGTTCTCTTTGGTAAACTAGGTCCTGTTGTTGAATAACTTTGCATGGAGTGAGAGAAGTTTGTGCTGTTAGATGAACTAGTTTGTACTCTTTTAGTTTTAAGTGAGGTGTTTGAAGGTTTGGTTTAGTTTGGTTTTTAGAACTATCTTCATTGCACATGGACAGCTTCATTAGTGCTCCAATCTCCTCCCTTAGGTCACACTAGGAAGATCTCAGCACAGTGCACAAACTGCATAGCACCTGTGAGAATGCCAATGTATGTATATAAGAATCACACATTCTGTAAATATTTTTGTGGTGGGTAGGTTTTTAAATTTTGCCAGGGCAGCAGCCTTACGGCCTAATTTTTATGATTTTTTCAACTGCCATGGGATTTTTAAAGTGCACACCTTGCACACAGGACCTCAAGGCTAGGCATCTGATCTCACTACCCAGGAGACCAGGGGGAGTATGACATCATTTGGACCACTTGTTCTGAATAAAAAATTGTCCATAAATTATATTCCCTCTTCTGGGAATTGAACCCTATACCTTTAAAATTCGAGGCGGGCATCATACCTCTTAGCCACTCTGACCCTTTAGGTGTGTGAAGGTGTTGTGAACTCACTGTGGTTGAGTTTAGTTGCTGATCTGAAGGAAAGTGAACTTGATGTACAAGTGCACTCAACATTTTTTTCCCTTGCCTACATTTTACTGGGAGTTTTCTAATGCGCATTTGTTTTAGAATATTGCAAGGATATGAGCCAACTGAAGAGAGGTTGACAGGTAAATAACAAACAACACAACTGTTTGTAAATATTTACATAAATTTTGTTCCCTTAAATGATAGTGATACAAGTTGCTGTTACTTTAGTAGAAATTACCTGTGTACATTGTTTTTTAAATTGTATTTTGTTTTGATTCAGTATATTTTAAAATATTCAGAAATCCAAATGACTGCAAACAAAAAAACCTGACAAATGTAGGACTGATACCAACTTAGTGCTAGCAGTGTCAGACATGGACACTAACCAAGAACCTGAAAGAAAATCCACCAACTGTGAAATAGATATTGGGAGAGCAGTGACTGAAACATGAAAGGACCTAGTGATAATATAAAGATCAGGGGTAACATTTTAACATACAGGGGAAGAATTAATAGATTAGGGCTGTTATTTTAACATTACAAAGGACAAATATGTAGAATAAGGCTATCATTTAAAAATCTCAAGGGAAGAATAAATAGATTAGGGCCATTATTTTAACATCACAGGGGAAGAATAAATAGATTAGCACCATCATTTTAACATTACTAGGAATTAATAGATTAGAGCCATCATTTTAACATCACGAGGCAAGAGTTAATAGATAATGGCCATTATTTTAACATCACAAGGGATGGAGTCTATTTATAAACAAAAAATGTGATAACTAATGGGCCTTGGTCATCATTATAACATCACAAGGGAAGGAGTATTTAATTAGGGAAAAACCAAAATGTGATAAACTAATAGATCAGGGTTATCATTTTAACATCACAAGAGAAGAAATCTATTTAGTGATAAACCAAAAAAATAAATGATGATAAACTATGATCAGGGTCATCATTATAAGTCACAAGGGAATGAGTCTATTTATTAAGAAGCAAAGAGTAATACTAATAGATTTGAGCCATCAGTTTAACATCACAAAGGAAGAAGTGGGTTTATTGAAAAACAGGATCAACATGATAAACTAATCAGGGCCATCATTACAACATCACAAGGGAAGGAATCCATTTATCAAGAAAAAAAAGAATACGGTGATTAATTAATATGTCAGAGCCGTCATTTTAACATCACAAGGAAAGGAATGTGTTATTTGACAAACAAAGGAAGAAAAGGTAGGTTTGGACACCATATGAAGATGAATCCCGAAACCAGCACTTACAACAGAAGTGACCAGAAATAAAGTATGACCCAGGAATAGATAAGTCAAGAGAGTGACCGACATCTTAACTCTTTCTGCTTAAAGAGCCTTATGGCAGGCTATGATATGGTACACTATTCTTCCAAGAGCCGCATTGTACTCTCTGTTGTTTATTTCATGTCTGCATTTGAAACAATGTAAATAAACTTGATGTCTTGTATAAAAACTCCTATAACAATTGAAGAATCGTACACATATCTTGGCAGCAATATGGATGAAGCTGGAGGGTCAGACAATGATATTAAAATAAGAATACAAAGGGCAAGAGCTTTCATTGCAGTGGGAAATATATGGGAATCAAGATAAGTCCAACCCAAAAGTAAGAATCTTCAACTCAAATGTCAAATCAGTCTTATTGTATGGCTCTGAAACATGGAGAACAGCAAAAACACAAATAAAAAAGCTACAGACATTCATAAATGGGTGCTTGCATAGAATAGTAGAATTGACATGGTATAACAAGATCACCAATATGGAACTGATGGCAAGAACCCAAACAAGTGCCAGTGGAACAAGAGTTGAGAAGAAGATGCTAGCAATGGATAGAACACACACTGAGGAATGAACCTGTTGATAGCATTACAAGGCAGTCCTTGTTCTGGAATCCCCAGGGAAAGAGAGGCAGAGGTAGACCAAAAAACACATGGCGAAGAGAGCTGGTGACAGAAATGAAAATGATGAGGAAGACATGGACACAACTTCAGTTGATGTCACGTGACAGGAGGACTTGGCACGTGTTTGTTGAAGGCCTATGCTCCTTGGGGAGGTAAAGGGTATCGATTGATTACTGCAGGAGTAAAGTCTACAGACTGTTTGGTAAAGAAAAAGTTTAGGAAACACAACATGATGGCTCACAGTATAGGCTTTAGTAAGTCAATTGGATCAGAAACCAATGATCTGCCATGCTTAACACAATAAGCAGTAATTTATCTGTAAAGAAGTTTATCTGTGTATATATACTTGCTTGCTGAAGTTGTTGTGGCTTAAACTAATAGATGAACATGGAGAACCACCAAAACAACAACCAAGAATTTACAGATTTAAATAACGGGGTGTTTGTTTCAATTAGAAGGACTGAAATGGTATGACAAGGTCACCAATGTGGAACTTATGGCAAGAACCAGACAAGTGCCGGTTGAACAAGAGATGAGTAGAAGGTGTTTGTGATCGATAAGACATGTATTGAGAAAATCTTTGATGGCATAACAGGGCCATCCTTGTTCTGGAATCCACAGGATAAGAGAGGTGTCACGAAGTGGATTTAAGTGTAGAGTTATGTCTGAGTGTAAGACAAGACCCTAGTATGAGAAAAGACTGAGAAAATAGATTTTGAAGTTAAATGACAGTGAATGTGGAAAGATGAGACTATTGGCTTCGAGGGGTGAGAACCTAGATTGACTCTCCCTCGCCACTCATGACTTCTTTCATAGCTATAGACTCACCACCTCTGACTACCATAAAGGAGATAAGGTTTAAATAACGACCACAGACACACTATACAGACAATTATATACGTACAGGAGCCACGCTAGCGTAGTGGTTACAACACTGCTCTGGCGACCGGGTGATTCAGGATCAAACCCGGGCGACGGCATTTGAGGATTTTTCGTTGACCGGGATTTGGACTGGATTAACTCGAGACCTGGCGAGAACATTTGAAGGAGTGTCGTCGACCAGGGACTGGTGGCTCCTGAGCCGACCCAGCTCTAATGGGTACCTCCGAAATCGGCGAGTATCTGCCTGAATGGCGAGGGACACTTGTCTCTGTACAAGAAAATAGGATACTCACGTAAAAATCAATGTCAGGTTAGACATTAAAAATAACCTGAGATTTCGCCTCAAGTATTAGCGGGCGTACGAAAAAAAAAATATATATACGCACAGTATAGTTAGATATATATATATATATATATATAGAGAGAGAGAGACTGATCCAGTATGAAGTTTATAGTTTATTTACACCACAAAAATAAAGTACATCTCAAATAAATAAAGTGCATGTTCGCACACCTGGAAAAAGAACCAAAAATTAAAATGATTACAAATGGTAACCCCACAATGTCATCCTTCCCTCAACCTGCAGGAAAGAAAGTTAAGGGTTAAACAAACAAATTTACTCGGTGGGGTCTCTAACTTAAAAAAAAAACTGCCATTCCTAACTAACCTATTATAACTATAATTTTAACACCACGATCTGGCTGCAGACATACTAAGTGTCTACACTCTATAATTTCATTAACTGATGTCCTACAAGGCTAACCACTGCTTCACAAGCACTGATCCACTAAATGACCTTTTTCATTGCTATCTCAGAGGCTGTCTTAACACAACTTTCTATCTGCCTCTAACACCTCACTCTCCCCTCTGTTTCTGCTCAGCATCTACTCTGACACTGCCATCTTCTGCTGAAGTGGCGTCTCCATTAAGCACCTCCTCTCGTTTGTGTTCGGGAAAGGAATGGTGACCCTTCCTCCCCCCCCCCCCGCCCGCCCCCCGCCTCCCCCCGCCCCTGCCCCCCCGCCCCCCCCCCCCCCCCCTTGGACTCCTACTGCTGATGACTTCTGAAATAATGACTAAGAACTTGACTTAGTATGTAGAGGCTTCACTGTTGACGGAAAACTGAATTCACCTGCCCAGTTACACCTCATTGGGTTTAGGGCCATCGGTTTTATTATGACCGATTTTTAAACTACAACACCAGGCCTTTGCTTTGGTGTGTGTATATGAGCTTAGAGCTCGGGATTTTAAGAAATCCGTTCGCTGACGAATGTTTCACCGCAAATGGAACTGATTCTTTTTTCTCTGTGGCAGACCTACTTGGCACCAGTAACCACCGCGTCACCAGTGCTCTTCATCTCTGCCAATATCTCGAGCCTTCAGCTCCTGAGAGGACAACTTTCCGTTGTAAATTGGAAGGCCGGTTACACCCTCCCATTTTGCCATGAAAATGACTGCTGTAGAACAAATAATACAACAGATATACAACACGTAAAAATATACTCATCTCTAACATCTAACTCCCTTAAATAAATGCATCTCCCCGTCTTCCCCCTACACAAGTTTACACAGCGATAACTAATATCCTAACCACAGGTCACTCTACCATACACTTCCCCTCCTCTTAACCATGTCTGTTATATAAACCCAGCCGCCCAACACAGGCTGACCTAGATCTCTGGCCCGTCAGCCATCACAACATTTTATACACTGAGGGAAACTCCTGTACTAAAATACTAAGGTCTACTTTCTACATTGACCCAGGACGTCGCACAAAATAAGATTCACCTCTCTCTAAGAGGTATCTCATTAACCCTTAGAGCCCTGGCCACCCAGCCCGTAAAACTTCATTCCCCTGGGCTCCTGAGCAAAAAATTTCACTATGAGCCGTCAAGGCCAGCGATAATGCTGGTGCGTTTTATTGAGACGACAAACTTGGTCGTAAACATCACAGCCACCCATGAATGTATTGTAGCCAATACAAAAATGTGGAAATTGAACATCCACAGTTGTGAGACCAACCTGTATCAAATTTACTTTATACATTATGTGGGATACACCCCTTTCCATGCCCCTGCACCACAGGGTTAGAACTAGCTTGATCATAACCTGATTCACAAGTTCCGTCACTCGATTCGATTTCGATTTCAGAATAATCACCATCTAAATCTATATTCATCATCCTCCGAATCATTGAGCACAAGTTCAACAGCTTGTTCTGTTGTTAGCCTCTTAGAATGGCTATTTCCTGGATTTTCAACACGCCTTTTCATTGTGAAAACAATTAAAAAATTGCAAAATATTATCACTTCGTGGGCGCCGCCATTTTAGAGTAACATTCCACAAGACATGTGTACTTCCTGACGTCATTATTTTTTACACATTTCCATTCCCACCCCATTTTGCTAAGCTAGGTGTGTCAGGCCGAGATTACGGTCTCTCGGGGAGAGGATTTTTTACGCATGGACCGAAATTTCGGGACGTCGGGTTCAAAAGGTTAAAATACACACCCTCTAGGAATAATGAAATCCCCTCTCAGAAAAATTAAAGATTCCTCTCACTCCCCTTCTCATCCCACTACATTACCAAAATTAGCACAACTACTTAATCCCCAATTAAATAAAATACACAACAATTAAATGCACACTTAAATAGAATACACCCATCTGCTAGGGTATTACACTGCAACTATTATAATCAAATTGCGGCTATACTGCCGTGAAAATTGCATATACAAAGCACCCATTACTCTTAGTGCTTAACTCTACACAGTTAGTATCTCAACAAGCTTCGTTACACAATTGATATATATTTCTACTATTTATAGAAAAAAATTATGTGCACACTTACATTTTAATTATTTCTATAAGATAGTAATTGATGGCACTTTCGTGTAAGAAATTACTTTAAATTCCCAAAAGAAAACTTAGCTAAATCGGGCTAAGATTCTATTAAGAAACGAATTTAAAGTACCACGCTACTATTCAGAAACGAACTTACAGTACCACGCTAATAAAATATGGACATACCCAGATATCAAATATCTCGTTGGAGCAATTGATAGGCATATTTACACGGCTGAATTTTCTGGAACGAAGAGACCCGCTAATGAGTTACCCTGTTATTTATTACCGGAAAACCCACGCCATTTCCCTCTTAAACCAATGGAATCACTGCAAAAATTAATAACTGACCTCCGCCAATAATATCGTACGCAAACTCATGAGTCATGTTTGTTACTGCCCGCGCATCCCCCTTACTTCAAATTAGCTCACGTTATGCTGGAACGCGTGAGCAGAATCAACTTTGATTTGCTCTAACGTAAGTTCGACGTTACCTGGGTCATTCTTTACCCCCACCCCCGTCTAAACGCGGGTAGGTGGTGTTAACGTTAGAAACTGTTTACCCAGCCTAATAATACAAGCGCCTTATACAATAACCTGATCGCGATTATTTTACAACGAAACCCTAGGTGATTGCAATTACTTTATATATATATGGAAAAGAAACCTGGTGCGGGTAAAATGAAACCTACGGTAATCCCTCCTGAAAATGCAATTAATTTCCAAGAGAAGAAGACCAAATTCAAGTAGTTACAGAACATTATTACAGATAGAAAAATAATAGGCTCATAGCAACGTAAATAATTACATATGGAACCGAATGGGGCCTATTGAAAAATAAAATTACAGTACTACATCACAAGAAAGGTAGGAAAGGGAGGGATAAAAGGATCCCGTTACACGCATGTTGAGGCATATTGGGAATACAGTGTTAGGCCCATATTTTCTTGACCATCGGTACACTACGGGTGATGTGGTCAACATCACGCCGGCCACCTTAACCTTCCCAGAGTTGCTCTGGTACCCAATTCATGAGGCTGAGTCGACCCTGGAGCCGTTTGCGGTCTAAAAAAATCCCACCTCAACTGGGGATTGAACCATGGACCACCGAGCTAGGAAGCCAGTGCGCTAACCACTGCGCTACCGCAGCTCCTAAGAGAGGTAGAGTAAGACATAAAAAGAGATAGAGAAGACAGAGCTGGAGACAGAAATTAAAGGGACATTGAAGACATGTAAATACCTTGACCAAATGGCACAGTACAGGAGGACCTGGTATACGTTTTATGAAGGCCTGTATATGTACGTATAGAATTTTTTTTTGTTCTGTTGTCATAATTGTTTTTTTTTTTTTCAGTATCCAGTCCAGTTAGATTATTCAGCTACACAGTCAATTATACTTACATTTTGCTGTCATGGCAACCACCTAAGGATGTCAGAGGTGTTTTGATTGGTTACAGAGTGGTATTTGAAGCACTGGACAATGCCAGTGTGTCTTGTGGTAAGTTATAGATATTTATCAGTCACTGGTAACATTTGAAACACATTAAAAAATTTTGCAACTAGCTTTATTCCTGATGTTCACATTGGTCTTAATTGACTACTGTTTTGGTCAATAAAATATATGACACTATGAGGGTATCTTGTGGAAAAGGCCAGTTATGAGATAACCAATTGAACAGTTGGCCTTGGTGGCAAAAACTGCACTTACTGTGGTTTGTCACCTTCAACAAACACATGCCGAGTCTTCCTGTCACGTGACATCAGATCAAGTTGTTTCCACGTCTTTCTCATCATTTTCACTTCTGTCTCCAGTTCTCTTCTCCATGAGTTTTTTTGGTCTACCTCAGCCCCTTTCCCTCGGGATTCCAGAACAAGGACTGCCTTGTAATGCTATCAACAGGTTTCCTCAATGTGTGTACTATCCATCACCAGTGTCTTCTTCTCACCTTTTGTTCCACTGATACTTGTCTGGTTCTTGGTAAATATCCAAAGAAAAACATGTTACATTCAGGTGTGTTACTATAATGTAGAATCAGTATGTTACCAGGGACCTGAAAGGGAAAGCAACGAATGCTTCTCACATGCAGAAGAGAACTGGAGACGGGAGACAAAAGGTGATGAAGAAGGCATGGACAGATTTTCAGCAGACGGCACGGGACAGGAAGACTTGGCATAAGTTTGTTGAAGGCCTATGCTCCTAGGGGAGCTTTTAGGATGATGGTGATGATATAATCAGTTTCCTTTTTTGAAGTCCTCAGGAAACAATTATTTTCATAAAATACAAAAACAGATCACTGGCCTATAAAAACAGGAGTTTTCAAAACACGTCTGTGAGAGGAAAAGATAACATTATTTACGCAGCGTTAGTTGTGCTAACAAAATATCATGTTGCAACATGATCATCCCTCCTCATTTTCTTCTTCTTTGTTGTTGATCAGGCATATTCACAGTCGTGTTATATTGTCCTGACCTACAACTTCACTTTTGATATCAGAATCGTCACCATCATTTGAGCTGTCTTATGAGTCTATTTTGGACTTCCGTTGATAATTCAGTTCATCTTTATTGTTATCTGCCTAATCATTACAGTTTGAATTAGTTTCTTCATACAGAATTTCGTGAAGTATATTCCTAGCTTGGTCTGTAGGTAGCCTATGAAGTCCACCAGAGGTGGTGGTTGTAGCCATATATAGACTAAAAAACTAAATTAACAACAAAAACATCTGTAGATATGATCACTGAATAAAGTTTGACTAAAAGGACGTGCTTTCCACCAGAAATGGCATTATTTGATTGTTAAAATTGCAGAGCAGTGCTGTAAACAAAACAAAACCTAAAAGCCAAAATATCCACCTGTTGAACTGACCGAACAATCATCAGAGCATAAATGTTGTTCAGTTGCCGATTAAAGAGTTCATGAAAAATTAACTGTTAAAAGAGAAGATGGGCTGGAAATATGCTGAGAAAATCCATCTGCAGTGTAATTTGTCAGACAATGACATGAAACTGACAGGGAAGGAAGAAAGAATGCACAGAAAAGAGTTAACTAACAAAACTGAGAATAGAAAATAGGCCATGCATGATGGAGAAAGGTCGGAACAAGAAAATAATGAATGGCCATTGATCTGGGCACTCATTGGAGTCATTATGAGGCCAGAAAATATGCCTTGCAGAGAACATCACATGAAATGCTATTGATGATGTCATCATCATAATTTTCCTTTGCGCCCCTTACAGAGCAAGGAGCTACCACTGCAGCTGATCCCCTTGCAAGTAGCCTGCACCAAGCAGTCACCTACTTTTTACAGCGGTGGTTTCTGTAACAGGTTGTTTTACCTGATGAGGTTACCAGCACCATACACAACCTCATATTAGTCACCTTGTACGACATGCCTGAGGGTGCAGAAGTCCTGTTCTTTCTTTATCTCCTCAGAAACCCCCCCCGGGGGTCCCCCCCCCAAGCCGCTGTCAGCGGCTCACAAAATAAACACATTTGGACCGCAAGCCGCTCAGAGCGCCAATCTAATTTTAGTAATAAAATGAATGAAAAATGTACTGAAACACTTTCTGATCTGGTTCGAGATTTTAAGTTGCCACCGGAAAACAAATTCCCAAAGCATGGTTGTTGTAGAACACTGAAAAATTGATATTATGTTCATATTTTTCAGCGTTTTGGGTTAGTTACCAAATCGTGTAAAACTGTTTACCGTGGCAACTAGTGATAGGACTACAAAAAATGCGTGTACATCTCGTCTAATGGCTGAATAGGATAGAAACGTGTTTCAACAATTGACTGATAGATCTAGCGACGAGGACAAGAGTGAAAACGGTGTGCACATGGATTGAAATTGTGATTTTGATAGAGATGGGGCGCAAGCAGTTATAATTGTGAAAATAACCTCTTCTTAAATAGCAACATCCTCTAATTTTTTATTGTAATTTACAATTCATTTATCTTTAAAATAACGTGTGGGAAACACCTACAGGATGAAAATGGGGAAAAAATTTAATTCGGCCACAGTGTGTTTTTCAATTCGGTAGTTAATGTGTTAAGATGACATCAAAGTTATCAGTGTGGCACAAGTGGTGTTGGTCAGACTACACTGTGTGTTCTAGATTTTGTAGATACTTGGACTAAATGTGTGCTAAATGTAACCTCTTCTTTACATCCCTCTTTTTTTCTTTTTTTTCTTTTTGTGGGAGGGGGGGCGCCTCTATCAGTCTGTATAAAAAAATAACGTTAGCATGGCTAGAAGCTGGATAATTCAGTCAGTTTCATCCCCCTTCAGCTTCCCAAGGAGCATAGCCCTTCAACAAACTTATGCCAAGGCTTCCTGTCCTGTGCCATCATCTCAAGATCTTTCCATGTCTTCTTACTGCCCATCATGTCTGTCTCCAGTTCTCTTCTCCACGTGTTCCTTGGTCTCCCTTCGAATTATTATCTAATATACTGTATGGAGGGTCTGATGATCTAGTTTTTCATTTTAATATACCTTACTTCTTAATTGTAATCAGATACTGTAAATGTATGCTTTATACTACTTATAATGTTGCATTGCCATTAAATTAATACTTTTAAGTATGTTGGAGAATGTTTGGATAACTAGTAATAAAAGATGAGTAAGGGAAGGGCAAAATGCAAGACGGGCCTATATGCAGGATTCTCATCTATCAGTCAATACCCTTTACCTCCCTAAGGAGCATAGGTCATAAAGCTGGATCTCGTATAGTGGAGGCGTCAACAATTCACTCCCTGTGGCAGTATCTGCTTGGGAATCAAAGCTGCTCACCTCTGGGAACATTTTCCACGTGCGCTGACAACACAAGAAGTCCCTGGTCATTCAACAGCAGATTTCCAATATTTAACGAGTTCATATTATATGCCACCATAATCTGATTATGTTTCAAATGATGTCTAATTTACTGTATGAATGGTTTAGATTATGTTTGTTTGTATATTTGTTTTGTTTTTTTTAAATTAATTAATTTATTTTAAAAATAAAATTTGATTATGACTGGATATTACAAATGTATGTTATTATTTTACCTTGATAATGTTGTATGCTTAAATAATGCTCAAAATACATGTGCGATTGAAAGGATACAGTATGCAAGATGACAGAGAGAGGAAGGGCAGAATGTAAGACGGGCCTGCGTGCCCAATTCTTAACCCTTTGAAAATAAAGTTTGTTCGTTCATTCGTTCTACCTCTCTTACCTTGTGGATTCCAGAACAAGGACTGCCTAGTAATGCTATCAACAGGTTTACCACTTGTGTGTCCTATCCATCACCAGCATCTTCTTCTCATCTCTTCTTCCACTGGCACATGTCTGGTTCTTGTCATCAGTTCTACATCAGTGATCTTGTCATGCCACTTCAGAAACGATAACAAAATTGTACTTGAAGAAACACCACACAATCAGGTTCAGCGGCTGATAAATGTGGTATATTTTCAGAATCATCTTACGAAGCACGATTGCATTGTGTCTGTTTGCTGATAAGCTGACATATGCTAAAATGTTTCTTCATTCAAATTACGTTGAGATTGTTACATTACTAGGTCATGCAGACCATCCGATTGAAAGAGTGATCAGAGCCCTGGCCTCTCACGGCAACGGTGCCAGGTTTGAAATGGTGGCCTCACACTCCAGTCTACCTAGCTGTAAATGGTTACCTGACTCTGCTCTTTAGTTAGGGAAGGAATAGCGAGTGAGGATGGGAACAGGTCACCCCCTCCTCACAATGCTGAACCTAGTAAAGTGAAGTCTCTAACACTTTGCTCCCCTACAGCAGTATCTGCTAAGGGACTACCTTTATTTGGTCGTGCAGCCTGGGCAGACGATGAGGAGGAGGAGTATAGTTCACTCTTGATGATAACAAAAGTAAAAGTTGGTTTTTAAAAAAATAATTTTCCTTAACTTTTGTTAAGTCTATGATAAATGTTAAGAGCATGCTTTTATCTTTCATCTGTAACAGTAGAGGGAGTCAACACTACGTATGAAATGGTCACGTTAGACGATCTAATACCTGACACAGTTTATAACATCAGTGTGGCAGCTGGGAACGCTGCAGGCTGGGGAAAGGACTTGGTTGTGATGGTCAAAACATGTAAGTAATGTGTGAGGTCAGCACAAATGTTGTCGGTGAACTTGAGCACATCAGTAGAGACATTTCTTCTCTCCTATCCAATTTATAGGAAATAGTCGTTCAAAATAAGGAAAATTAACTGCCGTTTTATTACATAAAATGCTGTTTCACATTAACATTAACACTCGGCGTGAGATTCAGTTATGTTCAACACATGACTTCATGGCAGGTAGTAATTTTTGCTGTCTTTTGTAACGTTAGTTTGTTGGCTATTTTCAAAACGAATTTTAATTTTCTTTCTTGGAAAAAAAAAAAAAAGCAATAAAACTTCTTTGTCAAATGGTAGTTACCGCTCATTGTTTTGATGTTTATTTTATTATATCCAATACATGTAAGTGAGGTTATAAACATTCACATATAGGAAGTGATGTTTAATTTGTTCTGTATAGACTGGTTACCATAACTAAACTTTGAGCAATGTTATCTTTATCAGGGGTTCTCAAACTTTTTTTTGCTCATGGACCCCTTCTGAGCCTCATTTAACTTTGGAACCCCCCTTGTAGTTGCTGTTAGCTGGAAAAAAGGTACTTTACCATCTTACTGAAATATGGCATGGCCTGATATGGCCTACATTGAGAACCATTGATCTATTTGATGAAATGAGGGGGAGGTGGAAATCTTTGGTTGCTCATTTGTGTAGAAAAGACATGGCATTTGTTTAAAAATAGTAATTTTTATGTTTAGACTTCATTATGAATTAAATTCATGCTTTTCTTCATGGCTACAGTGCATTTACCACCAACCGACTTCATACCAACCACCAGTGACCTCAACATCACTACCAACTCCTCCAGCAACACTATGCACTTAGTAAGCCAGAACGACAGTGGCCATATCACCAAAAATTTGGCTTCCATTGTCGCAGGCAGTATTGTTGGTGCCGTTGCCTTAATCATTATGACAGTTGTTATCTGCATCAAATGCATGAAGTATAGGCAGAAACAGCGGCTTCATAACGGTGAGATTTTGTGCACAAATTTTCTTTTAACCGATATTTTCTCAGTATTTTGCTTAATTTAGAAGTGATGACGTAGGCATGCTGTTTTTGGCATTCAAATTATAATGTCTTGGACATGATTTTAGCGTAATAAAAAGCCTGAGAATTTTTCTTCATTCTTTAGATGTTAGAAAGTTTCTTCAAGTCATTTTACTGCTTTGCTATCAAATATTTTATTAATGTGTTATTCAGTAAATATTACTCTGTACTAACCAAAGGGATAAACCATTTTATCTCAGACAATATGATTATAGATATTACATTTATGTTTTGTATAATTTTTTTTTCATCTACTAACCATATGAAAAAGTGTCTTTCATTTGTCTGCTGCGCTATGTGATATGAAAAAAGAGTGAATGATATCCCTCCAAAGAGGTAGACTTAACCATGAACTAGGAGCCAGTATCCCTGGCTTGTAAATAAACCAGTCCAAAAGTTCAGTAGGCCTATAGCAGTGTACCTTAAATTTCCAGTCTGCTTCCATCCAAATATTTTCACTACTGTAAATTTTCATTACCAACTGACATCAATATTCATTTGTTATCTTTGCAGTCACTAATACATTTTGTTTATATTATGCTTCTGTCCTCATACCAGTGCTTTAACAAAATAGGAGTGAAGCAGAAGAGATTACCACTAAGAATCATTAATACAGTAAAAGTCCAAAAATCCGGGCCACCCGAGAATCTAGACTTTTTGAAAACTCAAACTTTTTAAAATTTCCAGGCAGACAAGTGCATGGAAACGGTTATTAAATTCGTTGAACAGAACCATAGCTTTTGTCTTCAAGACGTCATGTGTGTGCACATGGTCAGAATAATCTTATCACAAAGAAATTACAAAGTCATATACAAGGTGATATTTGAAAGTATTTAAAGGAAACAATAGAAGCGTCTGCTGATCAAACTAGTGTTCCATCGACAAGCAGCGCAACAGAAGCAGTAGATGCTGTAAGTGTTCCATCCACAAGCAGTGCAGCAGATGCAACAGAAGTCTCGAAAAATGAACAAATAAATATACTTATTTTGATAAATGAAGCATTCTGTATTTGTTAATGTTCATCTCTTCTTTATTCTTCCTTAAATTTGAATTTTAAAAGTACTGAATGAGAATCCGGAAAATCAAGACCGACCAAATCCCCAAACAGTCTGGATTTTCAGACTTTTACTGTTTATTCTACTTCCTGTCATACACGGACAGTTCCTGGGGGGTCTCTGGAGACACAAAGATAGAATAGGACTACTGATGCCTCAGGCAGGTTGTACAAGGCGACTGAGGTTGCCATGGAAACCACCACTGCTGCAAGAGTGTGTGACTGCTTACTGCAGGCTTCCTGCAAGAGGTGGCTCCATGCTCCATAAGGAGTGCAATGGAAAATTGTGATGCTACTTCCATGCCTTTCTCTCCCCCCCACACACACACACACACACACACACAATAAAAAAAAAGGAAATGTAGATTGTTACTGGAAAATCATCAGTGATCACCACATTTCATAATCTATGGCCTTAGGTTTTCAGTTTTGTTGTTGTTGTTTTGTTTTTTTTTAAACTAAATCCTAGCTTTAAAAAAACAAATCTCAGGGAAGACAACTATTGAATGGTTAGCAACTCCAACTGCCGATGTTTTTTTTTTCCAAATAGCCAGTCTTGAACCAGTTGACTTGTAGACAGACATAGCTAACAAATAAAAAAAAAACAAAAAAACAAACATTTAGGATCATTCCATTATTGTAATTTGAAACCTCTCCCCCTTTTCCTGTTCTCCCGCAAGTTTATAGCATGAATGTTTCCCTTTCCTATTGTTTCTATCTCATGTTAAGTGAATCATTTTCACAAGAATATTTTGCTGTATATGCTTGTGTTGACTCTAACTTTCTGATGCTACTTGTGATACAGTAAAACGTTGTTTCTTTAAATCTGCATTTTATGCATGATTTATCCATATGTAAACAGGAATGTTGAATGAAAGCAATGTTGTCTGGTTTGTTCAGTGTTGAATATGAGTTTTCTTAACATTTTAGGGCCAGACGCATTCCTTTCATTATAAAAGTAATACCTGTTCTTTCCTTCGTTCAATAATCGAAGTGGTTATTGGACACATAATAACAACAACAATAAGAAGTACAAGACAAAGAAGAGGATGAAGATGTTAATAAAAAACAATAACAGATAAATAAAATATTTACATAAGAGTGTTTACATATTAGATCAGATTATAAATAAAATATTAAATGTATTTACTTATTAGATCGGGAGCCGCGCTGGTGTAATGGCTACGACGTTGTACTGGCGACCAGGTGTTCATGGTTCAAACCCGGCCGTCGGCGTTTGAAGAAATGTTTAAAGTTAGTTGCTTATCCTTTACAGGACGTGGCAATCAACCCCAGCTTTTATTGGCTGTTTTGTGATTTTTCTAGGCAATTGTTTTCATTCAGTAGTTTGCCATTGCTTTCTGAACGGTACGGCGCTTATACCATTGTTAAAAATCCACACAAAGCGATCTGCTACCAAACCGCATGCAGAAGGTTTCGAACCTGGTATATCTGGATTATGAAACTGCGTTCATATCCATTAGGCCACAGACGCCGACAAAAATGTTTACGACCGGAAATTTGACTGAATAATCTGAACGGCTCCTGCACATAAATCCCGTGTGGATGGGAAGAAGCGAAGCTCCTGACCGGGTTGGAAGGAAAGTCCACTGACCCCCCAGCCTCGCAATGACATGTCATTGGGCCGAAAGAGCCAGAAAGCTCGAGTGCCGCTGGTTATAGAAAAAAAAAAAAAAAACTTATTAGATCAGATTATGAATAAAATATTAAATGTATTTACTTATTAGGTCAGATTATAAATAAATAATTGTATTATATAAACCAGTGTGCAACAGGAACAATTAGCATTCATACCCTTCGACATTTGCTGAGGAAGACTGAGCACCTATGGGTTTGCCCGGAGTGCAATGACGTCGATTCTGATTAACTTTAACATTAATTAATAAATTATTACCGTAAAATCTCGCATATAATACGCACAATTTTTACTCATTTTTGCCCGCTAAAACTCGGGTGCGTATTATACGCGAGTACTAAAAAATACGTAATTTTCGATATCGAAAGTAACCTACATTGGAAAGTCTGTCAAGTTTTTGTCACAATTTGACAGTGAAAATGGCGCAAAATTGAATGTGCCATGTGTTTTCTTATGTGTCAGACATTGTTGCAAAACGCATTTCGCACTCTTGGTCTTCAATCTGTTTTGATATTAAGCTTGGTTGTGAAGTTTGTCATTTGATTATTTTGAGCCCTAAAAATGAATTCGAGAAAATGTTGTACTGCAGCAGAAAAGCTCTTAGTGGTAAAATATGCAGAATCTAACGGCAATCGGGCAGCAAGTCAAAATTTTTCCATTAACGAGTGCAACATTCGATTATGACGAAAAAATAAAGAGGCGCTGCAAGTTTTGCCTAGTAAGATAAAGGCGAATCGTGGGTCACCACCAGATCTTCCAGACCTAGAAAAAAACATTATTGGAGTGGGTAGTGGATAGAAGGCAACAAGGCATCGGTGTTTTATGCATTGAAATCCGACTTAAAGCTCTGGAACTTAAAAAACCTCGTACAGGCACAACAACATTTAAAGCGTCATATGGATGGGCAGTTCGTTTTATGAAGCGACATGGTCTTTCAGTTCGTCGAAGAACTACTATCGCGCAGCATCTTCCATCTTCTTTCAGATTTTTAACAAATGTTTAATAAAATAAAATCTTGAAAAATTATGGTGCGTATTATACACGAATTTCCATTTTACCAGAAAATTTTGGGCTAAATCAAGCATGCGTATTATACACGAGTGCGTATTATACGCGAGATTTTACAGTAAATGTATTTACTTATTAGATCAGATTATAAATAAAACATTAAATGTATTTACTTATTCGATCAGATTATAAATAAAATGGTAAATGTATTTACAATTGAGATAAGATTATTGTTGCGTTATCAATGGTATGTTCATAAAATAGGCCAAGCATGCGTCTAGTAGGTGTAACGCCAACAGTAAATCGTCAAATAAATGCTCCAGTGACAGATACGATACAGACTTTATTCATTCATTCATTCATAACCCTCCACTCCCAAAGGAGCATAGGCCTTCAACAAACACATGCCAAGTCCTCCTGTCCCGTGCCATCATCTCAAGTTCTTTCCATGTTCTCCTCATCATTTTCACCTCTGTTTCCAACTCTCTTCTCCATGTACTTTATTGTCGATACATTATTCCGATATAACAGATGTTCATCAATTTAACATACTTGAATAGTGGCCATACGTAGGGCCTAGGCAGTCAATATAATACAAGAAACGAACTGTTCTGTCCGCCTTGCGTCTGCACAGAAGTCGTCTAACGCGACATTGTTGAAATCATGAACGAATCAAGTAGAGCTCAAAATATACTTCCTTTCTATTAATATCTCATCTAGCAATCACACACATTGCTAATGCCTCATGAAGTAGAATCATACAGCGGACATACACTTCGAAATCTGGAGCCACCATAAAATACGTCCTCACCCCACCGAACACTTAGCAGAAGACCCCAGCACTTCTGCTTCATTAGTTTCACGTGTGCCAGCCAACCATATCGGCACGACGTCACTTCCCGTATTAATAAGTGACTCCGTATAAAATAAACAAACAAGGAGCCTTGTTGAGCTACCTATTATATAACCACATTCGTTATGAATTTTAATCATAACATAAATAAAATATTTAGAGTATTTACATATTAGATCAGATTATAAATAAAATATTAAATGTTATTTACATATTGTATTTGATTATAAATAATATTTAAAGTACTTACATATTAGATCAGATTATAAATAAAATATTTAGAGTATTTACATTAAATCAGATTATAAATAAAATATTATAGAGTATTTACATATTAGATCAGATAATAAATAAAATATTAAATGTATTTACATATTAGTATCTGATTATAAATAAAATATTAAATGTTATTTATATTTTAGATCAGATAATAAATAAAATATTAAATGTTATTTACATAATAGATCAGATTACAGATATAATATTTATGGTATTCACATATTAGATCTGATTATAAATAAAATATAAAAAGTACTTACATATTAGATCTGATTATACAAAAATATAAAAAGTACTTACATATTAGATCTGATTATAAAAAAATATAAAAAGTACTTACATATTAGATCAGATTATAAAAAAAATATAAAAAAGTACTTACATATTAGATCAGATTTACTTAACTTAGACAATACAGTTTTGTTCTGTTGAGACCTTTTAGCTTCCTAAAAAAAAAGAAATGATTTAGACCCAGTTGAGCATTGGTGAGATAATTTTTTAATATAAAGAACAGTCTAGCGCTCTTTGTCAGTTGGTGAAGTAAAAAAAATGATCAAATAAAGTAAACTAGATATGATTAAATACATTACTACTAGCTCTTGTATTTATGTGTCAGCTCAGTGAAGTAATGGATTTTTTATTACCATGTACAGCCAGCAGTAGTTAAAAAAATACTGTATGAGCACAGCTGTAACTGATCATTTTTATGACAGTTGAAAGCCTACTTATAAGATCACCATTAGCCTACATTCACACCATTTAAAAAAAAAAAAAAAAATTCATCTCAATTTCCATTCTTATTACTTTCAGAATATCATGCTTATTTTAATGCAGGCTATACAACCCAAGTGGTAGGTTCATTCACTAAATACTATTACATTGGACTGGGTACCATGCACAGTTTCGTTGGTTTTTTTTTTTTTTTTTTTTTTTTTTTTTTACTTTTTCTTTTATGTTGTCATCACTCAAATCATTTTCATTATTTTTTACACCTGAATGTGATTAGGACACTTTGCATTGCTTACACCAGTGTTATGTGAACAACTGTAATATTCTGACATTCAAAAGTTTCTTTGGGTGATTTTCGATCCGAAAAAAAGAAGAAAAAAATGGTTTCCGAAACACAGCTGTCCCAGAGGATTTTGAATAGAAGGATGCAGATCTGTATATCATTAGCACTTAAAATTCATCACCATTTCCCATTTTGATCCTTATGGAGCATGGAACCACTACAGCAGCTTATCCCATTGTAGGAAGCCTGCACCATAAGCATTCTTGTGCTCATGTAGTTGTGGTTTCTGTAGCAATTAGTTTTCTATGTTAAGGTTGCCAACCTCAAACTCTACCTCATATTAGGCATCTCTATGACATTCCTGAGGAAGAGGTAGTTCTGTTCTTTCTTCATCAACCTCAGAGGCACCAAAGAACTACACAAGGCAACATTTAAAATTAACACTCACAAGTAAGAAGAGAAAGAGGTAAACTATGTATGGATTTGTGTTATTCAGTTGTTGTTTTCATAACAAATTGAGCAGTTACATCTGCTATACAGAGTTCCTGTATATTACTTAGTAAAGTTATTTCTGAGCCAGAGTTTATGAGACCTAGCTCAGAAAGAAATACTAAACTCTGCTATCTTGGGGTCTATAAGTAGCTGCAGGATTAGTTCTGTTAGTTGTGAATTCAAAAGTGGTTTTGCTGAGTTAAAGTAACAGGTTTGCATCTCTGAAAAATACATTTTTTTCTCTCTCTTATTATCTGTATTTGTTGTGTGTTACTTGAGTGCTAATAATCTACATGTTTGAACAGTTGTTATTGTTAATAATTCTCTGATCTCACAATCTCAAGTTTAACTATTGATTTTTGTTTACAGTATAACAATTTTATATTCAGAATAAGTGTAAGGCAGTAAGAAGTTAAAGCCAATTTTTCAGCTTCGG
The DNA here is from genome assembly GCA_024509875.1 of Oreohelix idahoensis. Classification (NCBI taxonomy): domain Eukaryota; kingdom Metazoa; phylum Mollusca; class Gastropoda; order Stylommatophora; family Oreohelicidae; genus Oreohelix; species Oreohelix idahoensis. The sequence continues at coordinate 285,754 of JAMPIV010015724.1, read as the reverse complement.
TAAACAAACGAAAATGTATCCCTTATTGTAAACAGTGTTAAGTAGCAAAATATATCAATGAAGTATTTACCAGAGACATAACACACACATAGCAAGCAAACATGGAATGAGAATCAACAGAGAAAACAATTAAATGTTTGTAAGACAAGTATACTATTTCTAGCTTATCCGTCCGTTTTGCTTACATGTTGTAGCATTTTATTTTAAAATGTACTTCTATTGCCTTTTGTTTTGTTTAGCTGCTATGTTTTCTTGCTATTTTATATTATTTCTGTTTTTCTTTCTCATTATGTATGCATATTTTGTTTTTCTCAAACAAAGACTAATCATTGGTAAGTTTGAAAGTTTTGATTTTGAGTAAAGCGAAATTGATTTTTGCTCAAATATTTTATGTACTAGCTTCCAAGTGAAAATAGAATATGTAGTTTAGGGTCAGTGCATATTTTTATTTAATAAATACAGCATACTCGAGTGTAGGTCAATCCGACTATAAGTTGACCCCTAGACTTTAGAACTTAAAAAGCTTCCAAAATGAAAGACCCAATTATAATGAGAGGTCACAGCAATTTGGTCTGAAAATACACAGGGAAAAGACAAAAATAATGAGAATAAATGCAGGTAATGATAACAGGGTTGAACTTGAAGAAAGAATACTACATGGTGTAGAATCGTACACATATCTTGGCAGCAATATAGGCAACGTTGGAGGGACAGACAATGATATTAAAATAAGAATACAAAAAGCAAGAGGAGCTTTCATTGCATTGGGAAATTTATGGAGATCAAGAGAAATGGGATCCAACACGAAAATAAGAATCTTCAACTCAAATGTCAATTCAATACTATTATATGGCTCTGAAACAAGGAGAACATCAAAGACTTACTTACTTAGTCGTTCCCCTTCTACCGTGAGGTGTAGAGGTTTGGAAGAGAGAGCGCCAGACTATCCTATCGGCTGTCTTCCTCCTGGCCTGGTTCCATTCTAGTCCTCGGTCCTTCAAAGATTGTCTAATGTTGTCCTCCCAGCGGACTCTGGGTCGTCCTGGGGGTCTGGATCCTTGGCTCTTTGTTTCCCATGCTTGTCATGGTATCCGGTCTTCTCCCATTCTGCAGACATGGCCAAACCATCTTAGTTGGTACTGTTCTACTTGGGTCTGCAGGGGGTGGGATTTAAGGCCTTGACGTATCGTCTGGTTGCGTACCATGTCTCTTCTTGTTACTTCAACCAACATCAAAGACAACAACCAAAAAAAAACAGACTTTCATAAATGGGTGCTTGCGTAGAATAGAAGGATTAAAATGGTATGTCAAGGTTACCAACGTGGAACTGATGACAAGAACCAGACAAGTGCCAGTGGAACAAGAGATGAGAAGAAGATGATGGCGATGGATAGGACACACACTGAGGAAACCTGTTGATAGCATTACAAGGCAGTCCTTGTTCTGGAACCCCCATGGCAAGAGAGGCAGAGGTAGACCAAGAAGCACACGGGGGAAGAGAGGTGGAAACAGATGTGAAAATGATGAGGAAAACGTGGAAAGAACTTGAGATGATGGCACGTGACAGGAGGACTTGGCATGTGTTTGTTGAAGGCCTATGCTCCTTTGGGAGTGGAGGGTTATGAATGAATGTTGACTTCTTTCCATGCCACGATGTCAAACTGTCCAGTATTGTCTCTCTTTATCTTCCCTCTCTCTTTTTCCTTCACTCTTACCTGTTGTTACGATATATTCTCTTACCTGTTGTTACGATATATTCCAGCTTTCCTCTTCTCATAACATGCCCCCAAAATAAGTGGATTGCTTCTTTCTAACTTGTGAAATAAGTTTCCTTTGCACATTGGCCTCTATCAGGACATCTTCATTACTCTTTTTGGCTGTCCCTGATATCTTTAACATACTTCTGTAAAACCACATCTCTGTGGCCTCTAGTGCCTTCCCTATTTGTTTACTAATTGTCCATGACTCACTCCCATATGTCAGATTAGTTGTTAGAGGGTATAAATAAATATGAGGAAATATTAATACTTAATGAAATAACCAAACATTTTAGTTAACCTGTGTGTTATGCTTTGTGTATGGCGTCTACAAGTGTTTTGATTGCGTGATCTCTCGCAGTTCGATACGAACCAAGTCTAGAGGATAATGTCATGAAGATGTAGTTATTATACTGTGGCATTAATCATTTTGTGTTTTATAATTGGTCCTTGTTCTTTTTTGGTTAATTTTACCTCTTCTTTTTCTGATCATTAACAATATATATTTCTGTTCAGTCATTAGTGTTCCAAGCTATTAATGCTGTATGCCATAAATGTATTCTTTCTCTGTCTTACTGACTTGTTGCTCTGTACCTAATTCTTTCTTCCTATTTCATGTAGTTCAAGTTCTGTACTGACCGCATTGTGAGTTCCTTCCTCCAGAATTTTTCTTTTGCTATATGTATGAATGTAATTTATTTTTAAATTTGTTGTGTGGGTCCCTCACTTCTTTTTCATTTTACCAATTGTGGTTAAAACCATTTACGTTTTTTTTTTTAAATTTACGATATCAACTAGGAAGGTTTACACAGCATGTATGATTCTCTGTTATTTCTGTCTTCCTCTGTGAAGTTATAGATCCATATTATATTATTTTTTTCCTCATTTCATTCTGTCTGTTCACTAATGTTGTTAAGAATTGTGGGGAGAAGCAGTTTTAGTTTCTTAGTGAGATGTTTGGCTTGGGTCAGTGACACGCCATTTTTTCCTTAGTATATACAGTCTTGTTCTCAAACTAAATGTAGTTGACTTTCATCCTGCTTATTTTTTTAAAGTATTTGGGGTAGAACCTTGCAGATAACATATTGTTTCTTTACTCTTTCTGTTTTAAATTTTTTGTTCAGGTTTGACCCAAGTAGTAGAATAAATGCCAGTTTCTTCCATATGTGAAGTTTTAAAATAAACAGTAATCATTTACATTTATGATAGCATATGTTATATGTTATATGCAAAGTCATTAAAATTTGCTGAAAAATATTTTGAAGTGTTGTATATGCTACACATAAGTTTGCTTTGTGTTGCGTAAAGTAGAGACATGAGACAATTGTGATTATAATAAAATGGGTGTATTAAGCGACCCCTTTAGAGAATAATGTACCACACTATGGTCCATCAGATGGCTGCTGGGGTTGAAAGAGTTAACAGGTCTCTTATGTTAATGTTTTCTTTAAAACTATTTTCATCAATGTTCTGTTTTAGTTGATTTAATGCTGTTGTTTTTATGTGTTTATTCTAAAGAAGATATTGCACCAAGGTGTTCATTGTTTGCTGTATGTTCTCTTGTAGTTCTCAGTTATATATTGATATGGTAGTGCAGTAATACTAGTTATAGATTAAAGGATAAGAGACAAAAATGTAAGTTTTATTGTCATATTAAGGTTGATTATAAAAATGTTGACTTTATATCTGTGTGCTGTTAGTTGAACTTTTTGTCTTTATTCTGTTTTATCTTCATTTGTTTAAACTCCATATTGGCAGACTTTCTTTGCTTCAAATTTTGTTGGGTCCAGCTCCATTAATTTCATATCTCCTCCCACTTCTGCTTGCCCACAGTGTATGGCACTTCTCTATTTCCTGGGGTCTTTTCTTTCCCTGTTTAGCATTATGCTAAATGATTTTCACTAAACACTACTTAACTTCCATCGCATGGTAACACTGTGTTACATTAAATTGTGTGCTTGGACCACTAGACATTCATTAGGTGGTCACACTTGTTATGTTTCCTTTTGTAGTAGGTGACTTATACAAAACACTTTTATATTTAAAGCTAATTTAAATAACTAACATTTTTTACTGTTATCTTTATGCTAAATGAATTGTACAAAACACCTATTCTTCGTTGAATGATAATGTATTATATTTATCTTTTTACTAAGTGATGTATTTTTTTTATAAAAACTGAACAGACATTAAGTGATGTTATATTTATCATTATTATTGTGCTTGCAAAATGCCTGGTCTTCATCAATTCATTACACTTTTAACTTCGTCTTTATGCTAAATGATGTATAAAAAATGCTAATTTATCTTTGTCATATTTTAACACTTTGTCACATTTCTCTAGTAAATGATTATGAGTCATAAATTTATTGCATACACAGAAGGTCCATATTTTTTATAAAAGATATTCTTGAATACTATATGTAAGTTGAAAAGGGGCATCTGATAGGCAAAGTGTTTAAAGTGCTTGCCTCAAACCTGGTAGTGAAACACTCCAGTCTACTTCTCGTGTTGTGCTGACACCTATAGGGTGCAAGCTTGGGCACAGTTATAAGAAGATCAAGCTATAGCCAATGCAGCATGTAGGTCCAAAGGAACGGCAGTGGCCGATACAGTTTGGTACCAGTCACGTCACAGGAGTTGCCAGAATAATATTGAATCAACATTAGACTGCCTTAGGGACTCCAACTCCAGATTTATTTAGTCTACCCAGCTGTAAAATAGGTTTTAAGTTAGGGAAGGCAAAGGCAGTGAGATAGAGAACCAGCCATTCCACTTTATAATGCTGAGACCTAGTATAGTAGAGTCATTAACACTTAACACTTCTTACGACAGTAAATGCTGTGGCACCATCTTTACCTTTAAGTTGAAAAAATATTAAACTCAAGCATAACTTGAGACATGTGTCCTGAGTTTACCTGTATGTATGCTGGACTGTCGGTAACAGTAACTCACAAGTACAGTCTGTTTTTCCTGTTAATTGTGTAATGTTAACTTTGAGTAATTGAACATTTTATTATAATTTTTTGCTTAAACGATTTGCTTAAGTGTGGATATACATAAGCAAAGGTTTTTTTTTTAAATTTCATTGACATTGAGAACAAGTTAGGTTGGTTGAATCATTGTGGTTTGAAACTTTATTTTTCACTTTTCAGTTGTAGACAGTGATACAGTTGGCGTTGAAGGCACCTCATATAGGTGAGGTTATTATTTGTTGTTGTTATTGCAAATGTTAGTAGTTATTCAAAACTGATGGGGCTACAAAAGGTCACATTGGAAATAGGTCCTTGACATATATCATCGTCATTATCATTTCTGCCTCTGCAGCTAGCCCTCTTGTAGGAAGCCTGAACCTAAGCATTCATATATTCTTGCAGCGGTGGTTTCTGTAGGAGTCTGTTTTACATAATGAGGTTGCCTGTGCCATGTACAACCTCTTTTTTTTGTTGCGTCGTGTCACCTGAGGAAACAGTAGTCCTATTCTTTATTTTACCTCCTCAGTGACCCCCCTTAACTTACACCTGACATATATAGGGTTCATGGAAATAAGAATGAGACATTTAACATATAAATCATCACTTAATTACAAATAAGAGTTTAACATAATCATACATGCCACACTTAAAGGTTTACCCATAATCTGTACGGGGTGTTTGCGTTTTCAGATGTGTACGGGCCGTACACGGGTCTGTACGGGTTTTTTCGCCTAATTATTAAATATACATATAAATCTTGTGCCACTACACAATTTGCGTCATGAGATTCGGCGAGATTTTAAGCCAAGTGGATTAAAAAAAAAATAACCAATGAAAATCAAGCTGCCTATTTTTCAATTGCCGCGGGATGTGTGTGGCGTGTTCATTCACAATTTTTCGCTAAAGCTAGCGCGAGGTTACTGATTATTTGAACGATTACGCAGCACTGAAATCTTTTTTGAGTCGAGCCTATTGTTTAGGATTAATTTCCAGTTTAGTATTGGTAAGTAATTCATTTTTAAAAAAATATTACAATAACATTGTTTAGATGAAGTTAGATTTAACTGTCAGATAACTTAGGCCTATGCTTTCTTTTCCCCTAAGGTTTAGCATAATTGATTATTTACGGCTGGTAAAAAAAAAAAAGGCTGATACCACTACATATTATTTGATTTCACTAAAACTTGTAGAAAGTGCGTAAGAAATGTAAATTTGAAAAATAATACAATAGCCTACAAATTATGGGTAGCCTAATAACGTAATGACGGTCGCCGAATGCTCCGCATGTATTTTCGTACCATTTAGAGTTATAATTAGGGTTACAGCTAGGGTTAACCCTAAATCTAAATGGTACGAAAATACACGCGGAGCATTCGGCGAACGTCATTCCGATATTACCAAATTATGAAACTGAAAAGAAAAAAAAACCACAATAGCGTGGAAAATTTACATCTTAACTCGATCAGAGAAAAGTTTATTTGGAGTTAGCCTACTTCTCTTCTTAGTTTTAATTTCGTTTCTTTAAAAAACAATGTTATTTTGCCTTTGGTGGTCATCATTACGGTCATTCAATGATTTATAATTATTAAATAATTAATTAGCCTACTATCAATGTTTGATTGACACTAAAATTTGTATGGGAAGGTCTATTTAAAACTACCAGTTGGGCTTTAACGGCTATTCCAATTTTTGAAGTTCGGTAGAAAATATACAGGCTAATATTACGCCAGCGCTAGTTTATATTTTCATTACCAGCTTTAGCAAAAAATTTATTAGATTTTAAATTTAAGATTCCTAACCCATAATGCTTATTACTGGTCTCTTTAGGCCTGTACTTTTATAAGGCACTATAGAAAACACAGCAACTGTTCTTCATTTCAACCATAAATTGTATTAATTTTTTTCCAAGATTCTATTTCATTATATAATATTAAAATTACAAATAATTATATTTTTCAAATTGATTATTAATATTTGTATTTACTTTTTCACATTAATATTTTTTTTTTTTCTGTCTAGCAGGAAATATTGCATCCATCTAACAGCATGGCTGAGCCTAACTTTAAAAAAAGGAGGTTAGAAGAAGATCAACGTCGTGGGAAGTTTCAATCTGACTGGACAACTACATTCCCTGGGATTATTGAGACATCCAAATTAGGCTCTTCACATGCATACTGTAGAATATGCAATAGAGATATTAAAGTGATGGCATCTGGCTTACACGATGTGAGGGAGCATTTCAAAACAAAACTGCATGAAAGGAACTATCAGCTGAAGAACGGAAGTTCTATCAAGGCCTTCTTTACTCAGCCTCAACAAGAAGATGATAAAATAACGAGGGCTGAAGTTTTATTTGCAAATTTTATTGCTCAACACAACATAGCTGCTTCTATAGCTGACCATTTTTCAGACTTATCAGCTGAGATGTTTCCGGACAGTGCTATTGCCAAACGTTTCAAATGCAAGCGAACCAAAACAACAGCCATTATTAAAAACTGCTTGGCTCCATCTGCAACGGAGCCAGTCATCAAATTATGCAGGAAGACACCTTTCTCCTTGATGATCGATGAGTCAAATGATAGAAAAACTGACAAGCGTTTAGCTATAATGGTGAGGGTATTTGAAGATGGCATAGGACCTAGAACCAGGTTGCTGGGCATGCCGGTCGGTACTGGTGGAACCAGTGAAGCTATTTTCAGTGATATTGATGCTGTGTTCAGCGACTTACAAATCCCATGGATTAACTGTATAGGTTTTGCAAGTGACAACTGCAATGTAATGGTTGGCAAATCAAACTCTGTACTAACGCGAATCAAGAGCAAGAACCCTGATGTGTTTAGTATAGGGTGTATTTGCCACCTTGCAAATCTTTGTGCCAAGGAGGGTATAAAGCAGCTGACTATTCCTGTTGATGACCTTTTGATAGATATCTTCTATCATTTTGAGCATAGCTCAAAACGGAAAAAATCATACAGAGAGTTTCAACTGTTTACAGGAGTGGATGCACTAGACATACTAAAGCACTGCCAGACTCGCTGGCTTTCTTTGCAGAAAGTAGTGGACAGAATTTTAAATCAATATTCTGCTCTATCTTCATACTTCGAGAGCCACGACGATATGGAAAAACCATGTCGTGTCAAAAACATTCATCAGTTACTAAAATCACCACTGACCCAGATGACTCTACGTTTTCTCCAATTTGTGCTACCTCTGTTGACTGAATTTAACAAATTGTTTCAGACAGATGAGTCCCAAATAGGTGGTATGATGGATGAAATGGATCGTCTGCTACGAAAATTTATTGTCAAATTTGTAGAGATGAAATATGTAAAAGAGGTGAAAGATATAAGATTGTTAAAGTATGCTGAACGTGATCTACAGCATGATGACCATACACTTGCTGTTGGTCTGTCCAACAGGACATTACTGGAAGAGTTAGATATAAGTTCTCAAGTGAGAAATTCATTTTTCAGAGATGTGAGGAACTTTTATGTTGCTGTTGTGAAAAAGATATTGGATAAATTTCCATTTGAGAATGAAGTCCTTAAGGATATCAAAATTCTTGATCCAGCCTTTAAAGACACAGTTCAATATACAGCAATCTGTAAGCTGGCCAACACTTTTGCACCACATTTAGACCAAGAGGTGTTAAAGGATGAATTTGAAGATTATTGTTTGCTGCCTGATGAATGTATTTCAAGATTTGACGCTGGACAAAAAAGAAGCGTTTCTAGGTACTGGCTTGACATAATCAACCTGAAAACTAGCACTGGTCGTACACGATTTCCCAGTCTGGCAGTCATAGTGAAACGCTTATTGACATTGCCTCACAGCAATGCTGACTGTGAGAGGTCTTTCTCTATGATGAAAAAGATTCACACGGACTGCAGAAATAGACTAAATGATGATACAGTCACAGCATTTCTACAATGCAAAATAAATTCTAACTCTTGTTGTTTAGGTTTTAAAGCAAGTGAAGACATGCTTAAAAAGGCAAAGGCCGCATGTCACTATGATGGTGCAGAACCATCTAATTGAATATACTTTTACATGAATAAACTCTTTTGTTACGTTTTTCAGTCTTTGTACAGGTTTTGCGGGTCTTTGTACAGGTTTTGCGGGTCTTTGTACAGGTTTTTTTAATTTTTTGTACAGGTTTTTCATCTCTGAGGTGTGGCATGTATGCATAATGGATTATCAATGTCTGTTTGTGTCCACTGACTATTTCATGATAAGTAATGCATTAGACATGTCATTTTGTCATGTATGTTAAAAAATCCTCAATGGATAAGAAATTTTTTTAAAAAATTAAACAAAAATGGAAAACGATAAAATACTCAATGTGTAAAAAATTTAAGAAAAAGAAAAAATTTGGAAATTGATAAAATCCTCAGTTGTTAATTACAAGTAAGAAATTTTTTTTAAAAGGCACACACAAAAAAAACGGAATGGAAAACAACTGGTGCAGCAGGCAGTTGAACCAGAACCTCTTGCAATGAGGCAAGCATGATAATCACAATACTAGTGTACCATATGTTGAGCAAAGGAAAGATTGAGTCTGATAGGGAATGAAGCTGTATTTGCTTGTTCAAGATGTCTTACTCACACAGTTGTCAGTTAGGTAACAGACTATCATTATTGTTATTATTATCTTAATCTTCTTTTTCTTCTTCTGCTACTCCTTCTTATATTACTTCTTTTAATATTTTTGTCACAATCCTGATTTATGATGTTTATCAGGATAGGATAACATGTTGATCTTTGTATTTTGTCAATAATAGCCCCTTCCATCATAATTGACTATGAGAATGCACCCCTGAGGTGACAGCCATCAGCTGCTTATTTTCCTGGTGTTCCTTTTGACAGTTTCTCCTTTCTTCTGCTTGTTGTGAGAGCTTCTTTTCACCCAATCTGAGGTGGTGCTGTAGATAGCATTGCCACTTGGTGCAGTCAGCAGCTTCGTCTTCCCAAGTTGCTGGATTTATGTCCAGTCCCCTCATGTCTCTCTTGCACACATCTTTGAGTCTCTGCTGTGGTCGCTCAACTGTCAAGATAGTTCATTATGATACAGTTTTAATAATTATGGGTCATCTGGATAAAGTATAGGCCTAGGTGGACAATAGGATTTTGAGTCAAGTCACATATGTGGCAAGTTTCAAGATTTATTTGCCACATCAATTTTAAGAAAAAAAAAGGCTCTTAACTTCCATTCATGCCTTAGCCAACCATTTTGAACCTTTCGAAGCATTTCGAAGCAGGGTGAGTCTGACACAATGACTGCCTTTGTTACTGAAGTTTCAGTTAGCCACCTTAAGGCTGCAGCAGCTGCCTCTACCTCCATTCTCATGCTGGAAGTTATCATCTTGTAAGCCTCCGTATGTTCTGCAGCGATTCTGCTCCTTACCCTAGCAGAGAAGCCCCAACCTGATTTCTCACCCGGATCACAGACCTATCTATATTCACCATGGCATCATTATCCCATGCATGATCATGTATCAGTTCATTAATTTCCAATTCTGTTTTCCCATTGCCTGAAGTTCTACACTCTCTGCCAAGGCTGATGATGACTTGCTGGTAGTTAATCCAGTTCTCATCTGACTTACTCAATTCTTCACCTTTGAATATATTTTCAACTATGGTCACCTGCTTTATCATTGTCTCTGCCTGTGCCCTCCATGACATCCCCCTCTTTATTCTTGCTCCCTTAATGTCAGCCATGTTTCCATGCAGGGGGTGCTACAGACAGCCACTGCTGCAAGAGCACATGCATGCTTGGATGCAGGTTTCCTGCAAGGGGAGCAGCTGCAGTGTTGTCTTCATGCTCCGTAAGGAGCAAAAGGTGAAAACAAAAACAAAAGTATGTGCCCATTATTTTATTTAAGAATACCATTAGTTCTTGATTATGTTGTTTTTTGTTTGTTTTGTTGGTACATGCCCTTCCCAGAATACCATTTTTGTTTTAAATTTTGTGACCACTAATTATTTTTTTTCTTGTGCAGATCTTTTGAACCCTCATCTGATATTGTCACCATTTCATCCAGTAAGTCATTCCAAGTCACTGATTCACAATCATCAGCTAGAGTCACTCATGCACCTAATACCAGCCATAGTGCCTTAGATGACGAAGCCAGAACAGGAGAGAATGTCAACAGCAAAAGCAGTAAAAAAGAAGAAAAGGTGGGTTGGATAAGTTTGCAGAGAACATTAAAATTTGTAAACTAACTCTTGTGGTGCTTATAAGGTTTCCCTAAAATAGGAATTCTTGATGTTGTATTCAGTTAGCTAATTATTATTTTGCTGATATTCACATGCCTAGTAGCTAGGGATTCTCCTCCTTAAGAAAATTAACTGGGAAAGAGAGGTTGCAGATAGATATAGCTTATAAAGTTTGAAGATTATATATTAAAAAACATAAAGAGTTTGTTTTGTGTGTTTGAATCAGGTGCGGTCATTTAGATATTTGTGAGCTTTCATGGCTTTTACATAACAATGAAAAATGTATTTTAATACATTTTGATTAAAGCAAATGTGAAAATACATGAAAAGATTATATTACATTATTTATTAGAATATGAGCTTTAAGATTTACTTCACAAAATTATGTCTTACTTTTTATTTTTTTTTTAAAATTTGGTTACTCTTTATTTTTTCACTAACTTACTTCACTTTTTCCTTCCACTATTGTTGTGAAGTGTAGTGGGGAGCTGAAGTTTATGTTTCCAAGCCAAGTGTGTCCCTTGGCTGCTGTGAGCCCATGTTGTTGTAGGATGTCTGTGTTGTTGTCTATCCATCTGCTTCTTGGTCTTCCCCATGCTTGGAACCCAGATCTTCCACTGTTGTTGGCGAGAAGTGGTAATTTGTCAAGCTCATGAGGTGACCAAACCACTTGATTTTCACTGGTATTTTCATTTTTCTCCTTAGGAAGCTGAAGGATAATTAAGATGATGGTGATTTTCATTTTGCAAGGAACAACCTTACACCAAGATTTCATATGTGTTTTAGTGGTGGTTTCTATGGCAATCTGTTTTACATGATGAAGTTGCCTAAACAAATTTTATGGAGTCAGAGTTGGAAACTTTTGTCACCAGCTCCACAACCCATTCATGGTTGTATCATTGAGGCAAGGCCTGAGTCATATAGGGAGATATTTTTAATGGGGTCATAGCTGGAGTTGAAGTCAGATTTGTAAAATTTCTGAATTTGGGAGTAGGAGACTTTTTTTTTTGGTCACTGGCTCCATGATCTGAAAAGTGGGTGATGGGTATCTCTCTTTTCTTCCACAGAGAAGACACAGTCACCACCGACTTTCATTGCCAGGACTTTCTCTGACTCCTTCCTCGTACTCAGTGCTACAGGAGGATAATGGTCCGTCACATGGGTATACACACCAAGGTAAGGATTCAGAGTTTGGTACAGGAAGGAAGAAAATGTTTTCTTTCAGTGATAATGAACCAGGATTTTTAAAATATGACATTACAGAGATAAGCTGGTTTGGTTATTTGTTCTTTGTTAGACAGTGGTGATCATAACATTTCAGGATGTACACACTTGTTTTTTTACATTTGTGATTGTAACATTTAAGGATGTACTCATGTTTTTCCTGACATTAGTGATTGTGAACAGTTTAGGAAGCACTCTTTCCATTTCTGACATTGGTGATCATAACATTTCATTCAGGATACACACTCTATTGGTTTCTGACATTGGTGATCATAACATTTCAGGATGTACACTCTATTCATTTCTGACATTTGTGATTATAACATTTCAGGATGTACACTCTGTTGGTTTCTGACAATGGTGATTATAACATTTCAGGATGTACACTCTATTGGTTTCTGACATTGGTGATTATAACATTTCTGGATATACTCTTCTTGTTTCTGACATTGGTGATTATAACATTTCAGGATGTACACTCTATTGGTTTCTGACATTTGGTGATCATAACATAACATTTCAGGATACACCCTTTTGGTTTCTGACATTGGTGATCATAACATTTCAGGATGTACACTCTATTGGTTTCTGACATTGGTGATCATAACATAACGTTTCAGGATACACACTTTTGGTTTCTGACATTGGTGATCATAACATTTCAGGATGTACACTGACATTTTTTTTCTGCTTAAGTTGTTGTTAGATATATTGTATACTGTAATTTTCTTACAACATTTGAATAGGTATATAGCTGTTGAGTGTGATGTGTCATCTTGTATACCAAACAGAATTGTGTGAGTACTGTTTTAATAATGCATTTTAGAAAGTAAAAAAGAACAGACAGAATTCATTGCCCATATGATAGAATGGAGGCTTTGGAAAATATTGGTAACAACTTCAAAGCTGAGATGAAAAGAAATGGATCTGAGGAAGGCAGGAAGAAAAAGAATATCAAAGCTGGCTTGAAAAGATGACTAGGAATATAGCAAGTGTATCAAGTATTTTGAATGCAATGTTGATGTGCAGATATCACAGCTTAGGCGCAAACAGACACAACGCAACCACCGTCCTTTTCAGGACGAACGAGGAAGAAGAAGAATGCTCCAAAAATAGTCATTGAGAAAACTGATGATCAATGCTGCTAAATGTGACACATGATGATGATTTCATCACTTGATTTCTGTTTTGTTGTTTCTACCTTGCCAGTGGCTTGGACTTGTTCCAGGGGTGAAAGAATAGAGCTGATGTAAACCTGATGTTTTAAATAGATGACTAAGAAAGGTTTTAAAAAGAGTTCAACCACCAATAGGTGTACAACATTGAGGCTGTTGAAGAAATATAGAATTTATAAACTGAAACCAAGCAACAACAATGAATATGGCAATACATTGACCAAAGTAATGAACCAGAGTTGAGAAAACCTACCAGCTATGAAGAATGAAGACAGGAGAGCAGAAGAACTCATGGAGAAAAGATACAATGATGGACATAAAGGATCAAGGACACCTAACGAGACAAATGGAATGTATGGGAATGAGAAAATGGAAGCATGTTGTAACTGGCTGATGCACTAAAAGGCGCCAGTGACATTGATAGATGGATCATCATCATCATGTGACGTATTCTTTCCAGAACGTTGTCTCCATTACAGCTGCTCTGAACGCATCACGATTCTGGGCAAGTCGACCTGCATCAGCCAAAGACAAGTTCAGACTCTCTGTGATGTCCTGGGTCCATCGTCGTCTAGGTCGACCCCTTCCCCTTTTTCCAGGGACCATGCCTTCCATCACTATTTTTTCCAGACTATTATGTCTTTTTATATGACCGAAAAATTTCAGTTTCCTTATTGCGATGGTATTTAGGAGCCAATGTTCCTGTACGTTTAGTGAGTGCAGTACTTCTCTGTTGGTCTTTTTTTCTGTCCAGGGTATTCTCAACATCCTTCTATAGCATTTCATTTCGAATGATGTAATCTTTTTTGCAACTGTTTTATTGAGTGTCCAAGTCTCGCAGCCGTATGTTGCTACTGGGAATATACATGCTCTGATCAGTTGTAACTTTGTTTCTTTGCTTGTGCCTTGCCATAGGTTTTTCATCTGTATTAGTTTATGTGAAGCAATTGCAAGTCTTCTTTTAATTTCTACTGCACAGTCGCCAGAGCTGTTGATGATGGATCCTAAGTATTCGAATTCATTAACACTTTCCAGTTCTTCGTTATAGATGGATAGATATCTCAAAACATCTAATGAAACCATTAGAGTTACTGGTACAGAAGTATGTGATACTTGCAGTTTGTAGTTTAAAAAACAATGGAGTTTCTCTTATTACATCAAAATCTGTAAATTAATATTTTCTGCTGCCTTTTTTTTTTAATGATGATTTTGTCAGCTCATTGCCTGCTGGTGCCAAAATTTGTAGTCATTCATGGGGAATGGATTTTTTCTCATCAGAGATCAATGGGATTGACAACCCTGGATTCATTGAAATCAGGATAGAGCCAGCAGAAGATGTTCAGGCTGAGAAGACTGAAGTGACTTCCAGATTGCATCAAGATAGTCTGCACTTGTCAGTTGCCAATGATGATACAATCTCAGTATCTGTAGGTGTCATCATTTTATGTTCTAAATTTTCTTACTGGATGGTTTTAAAAAAAAAATATAATTTAAAAGCTGAATGAAGTACCCCTTCTGGATCATATTTTGGGTGTGCAGTTCTAGAAGATATTCTGTTTGCTGATGTTCTTGTGCATGTAGGCATATCTGTAGTCATCCTTAAATGACCACCAGCAATGCACGATGCTATTGTATGTAGATTTGAATGTGAACCACTGTCTGTGAACCTCTGTCTGTGAACCACTTGCTGTGAACCACTGTCTGTAAGGCAAATTTTACCTTCATTGACTTTTGAAATCATCCACACACTTCCAGGGATTTCCCCTGTGGTGAAACATGTTGAGATCCCAGCATTGCACACTAAACTTGGAGGAGTCACTTGAGCTCCAGACATAACTCTGGCTTTTACCTGGTTGGCTGCATGCAGGAGGATCTCACTATGAACCCCATTATAGGCAAGGGCAGCTGAGAAGTGGCTCTGTGTAGGTCGTGACGATTCAGTGGGAGAGCCCAGAACCAGAGAATGGCGTTTTAGCATTGCGTATTTGGAAAGCCCCCTTGGGTGATGGGGAGTGCACAGTATGCCACATGCTTCTTCCTCCTAGCTTAGGACCAGATGTGATGATCCTTTAAATGCAAGCCAAGCTGGAGAAACTGGAGCTCATGACTTCAACTCAACACGTTTTGGAGTGGCAGAAAGGCCACAGGAAAAGCCTAGATCTACAGTGTGCATAATACCAAGGAATCTTCAACTTGGTATTGGCTGCAAAAGAGCAAAAAACTCAGCAGCCCTAGTTAAACCACAACAACAACAACAACAACAACAACAACTGATGTTCTTTAATGGATTATCATAGCCATTCAGCTCCCCATGGAGCACATGTCTTTAACAAACTCATACCAAGTCCTTCCTGTTCCAGGTTTGTCCATGTCTTCCTCATCCTTTTAATTTCTGACTCGAGTTCTCTTCTCCTTGTGTTTTTTTAGACTCCCTCTACCTCAGTTACCATGGTGATTCCAGAACAAGGTCTGTCTTTTAATGCTATCAGCAGGTTTCCTCAGTGAATGTCCTATCACCAGCATCTTCTTCTCATCTCCTGTTCCACCGGCACTTGTCTGGTTCTTGTCATTGGTTCCACATTAGTGATCTTGTCATACCATTTCAATCCTTCTATTCTACACAAGCCCCCATTTATGAAAGTCTGTAAACTCATGGCTGTTTTCGTTGTTTTCCATGTTTCAGAGCCATACAATAGGATTGACTTGACCTTTGAACTGAAGATTCCTATTTTTGTGTTGCAGCTGATTTCTTTTTACTTCCTTATGTTTCCTATTGCAGTAAAAGCTTGTCTGGCCTTCAGTATTCTTATTTTGATATCACTGCTAATATAATAGTAGAAAGGTAAAGGATCCCGTTACACGCCATATTGAAACATATTGGGAATATGGTGTTAGGCCCATATATAGGCACACTAGGGGTGATGGGGTCAGCATCACGCCGGCTGCCTTAACCTTCCCAGAGTTGCTCTGGTACCCATTTGGGGCTGGGTCGACCCAGGAGCCATTTGCGGCCTAAAAAAATCCCACCTCATCTGGGAATCGAACCATAGACCACTGAGCTAGGAAGCCAGTGCACTAACCAAATTGCTACCATGGCTCCGAATATAATAGTAGTATGAATAAATTTGGAAGGAGAATTTCTAACTAAATTATTTCAGTTTTGATAAATAGAATATAGCTTCCCCTATTGAGACAATGTTGAGGTGATAAAATAAAGGCTGTTTGTAAAGCCTCTGTTGAGTTTAATGATACAGATGTAGTCTTGGTTCTGATATGATGCACTTTGATGTACTCTTGGTACTGATATGATAAACTTTGATGTAGTCTTGGTCCAGATGGTACTGTCATAACTGATATGATGCACTTTATTACACATTCCTGATTTAACAGCACTGTAAGTTAAAACATAATTGAAAATTGTCTTTGATGTTATTATTTCATTGATTTCTTGTATTCCAAATTTGTTTTTAGTCAGACACTTCGCGGCGACGTAATAGAATGCGCAGTGAGAATGCTGCAGCCATAGCAGTACTGAGGAACAGTCAGATTATCTCCCCTGATGACACAGATGCACTTATGGACTTTGAAAGTATTGCATCTGAAGTAATTTTTAATGAGAGAACAGTTTTGTGATACCTGGACATGGAAGAACTGCTTTCACGTGACAGTATTTGCTAGATGGATAGCCCTGTCTCCCATCAAGCACATCTGTGGCTGTTTAATATTTTACACTGAGTTGCTGTTCACAAGTTCTTTATGGTACTTTTGCTGGCCAGAGTTAGCCATGTTAGAGAGAAGTTATCATTTTAGTGCACTATTACAGCCATGAATGTGCTCAAAAACCTTGGCAGTATGTTTATCGTAGACGAAACTTTAGTCTGACTGAAATAAGAATTCAGCAAGTCAAAAAAGTAATCTGTCCACTCATCTAGTTTGAGGCATCTAGAGATATGAAGATTGACATGTAATGGCTGATAGATGTAGTATTTAAATAAGTGCTGTTTCATGGATGTCATATGCGGGCATTTACCAAAGAACAAGTAAAAAATCAATAGTGCTGAAATTGTTGAGAGTATTACAGGTCCATATCCTTGAATCCGGAATGCTCAGGGACAGCCATGTTTCAGAAATCAGATTTTTTTAGGTTTCCAGGTGTTGTCCAAAAATTCATCCAAAGTTGCCCAAAATGTGTTCAAAAGTCGCCCAAATAGTGTTCAAAAATCACAGAAAAGTAGCTAAAAGTCTGCCAAAATTTTTGCAATTTTCAAAATATTTCGGTTTTTGGGTGTTCCGATTCAAGGATACAGGTCTGTAGTATTCATTTAAAGGCATGCAACATTGTAAACGTAACAATGAAAACATACAGGAACAAAGAGATCAGACACATTTTACGAGCAGTACTGTGGAGTGTTGAGTAAAACACAGATCATATGGTTTGGACATAGGTATACAATATCAGAGTAGAGGATGACCCAGGTGAAGATGGTTGAGCGTATAACAGAGATCTTGTAGAAGCATAACATGGCAGCATATATAAATAAATTATTATAATATATTTTATATGTAATATATATGTTACATATATAATATCTACTACATATATTGACAGGAAGAATTGTTTCACAATCATTAAAAATAAGACTCATAAATCACAGTCACACTGCACTACATATATATGTGTGTGTGCATGTATGTGTGTGTATGTATGTATATATATATATAAGTGTGTTTGTGTGTGACACATACCCATATAAATTTAGATCTCTTGTTTGGTAGGAAATTATTACATACATCAGTAATTGATGCTGCGAGATAGAGCTATTATTAGTTCCGGATTCTGCCTGTACACACTTATATTCAGATGCATTGTGCTAATGTTTAATGTATCTAACACTTTACAAAAAGTTAATTGTATTTTAATGTTTTCATGATTGCTTTGTTATTGATCTTTGGACTGTGTTATTTATTTTCGGATAGAAGACTTGTGAGAGTGGTTTGTTGTTATTTTCTCTTTTTTAATCTTTTTTTGGACGTTCATAATATACCACGCCATTGTATTTTAACAGATTTTGAGTATTAATGTCTTGCGTGAATGACTATGAGTAAATGTACTTGTGTGTGCTAAGTTTCTGATTGGGATGATTGTATTAATTGATCCTGTCTGAAGTTTTTTACACGCTGAAAATTGTATTGCAGGGCAGAAATGTAAAAAGGCAATTATGCCTATTTCTTTACCCTGATGAAATAAAGATTTCGTTCGTTGGTCTGTGCTTCAGTTAGTTCAGAAATGAATGACAGCATTCATTAAGTTATTGGACATCATTTTCATGTCTCTTGATCTGTGGCCAGCACAGAAACTAATAAGTATCTTCTTTTAGAGATACGAGTTAGATTTTTTGTTAGGTGACTACTTTTCAATGTGTTGCTGCTGATTAGAATCAAGGATGCTAATCTAAGGAGTTTTGCTGCAACTTTCAATGTAATGGCTTTGCGCATGTGTTTGTGTGGGTGTGTTTGTATTTTTTTTCCCTTCGAGTTATGTGATCTCCTTGTATAAAAATATTGCTGCAGCTAACATATGTTTCAACAATGTACTTCATAATTTATAATTTTACTTATGTTTCATAAGAACAAAGTGAATTGTTGATTAATTTCTTCACAGTTATTTATGCTTGTTTTAAGATTGCACAACTTTTTTTTATACGTATTTACCACAATTGTACCTGGAAGTATGAAAAGCACTACTTTATTGACGCTGTGAAATGTATTATTAGTAGGTCAAGGGGAAACATTCAGTATTGACTGCTTTAGACAGTAAAAACAATGACTTAACTCCTTCTGTACCAGGCAGTTTTTAGATATGACCCACGCACCAAAATGAATGACAATTTTTTTTTAATGGTTTAAAACAAGTAATAAACATTTATATTTATGATAAAAAATCTATTATGTGTATATAAAAAATATATATATACACACAAAGGTCGGTAACCAAGAATCTGAACATCCAAAAAATGAAACATTCATAAAATCAAAAGTTTTTCCAGCTGCCTTTTGGACAATTTGTGAACCGATTTTTGGGTGACGTGGGTTAATGACTTTTTGTGCTACTTAGGGCGATATCCGAAAACCTAAAAATGTGTTTGTTTTATGTAGCCTGCAAAGTGCATGAGTAAATCTGACGATACCCAACGAGCTTACCTAGCAGCTCTTGGGAGAATAATATAATATATAAGGTGATTGAAAAGCCACTTCCTGTTTTTTAATTGTTATTTCCTCACTCTGTCCAACTAATTTTAATGAAACAAATATCAGAGTCAAGAGAGTTAACAGCAATTTTATTACACAAAATGCTATGTCACATTAATATTACAACTCGGCACCAGATTCGATCTGTTCAACAAATGATTTCAAAGTGGGAAGTAAATATTTGCGATCTCTTGTAACTTTACTTTAGTGGTCATTTTAAATTTATTTTCTATTATTATGTTTCTGGGAATAACAAGTTAAAATTTAAAAAAAAAATTTTTTTTTTTCAAATGAGCAGTTACAGCTCCTGGATCTAACATTTATTTCATGTATATCCTATAGATGCAAGTGACCAGGAGTGCGACAGGGATGCCTCTTGTCTCCATTTATTTTCTTACTAGAAATAAATTGGATTATGAGAACATTGACATCACATAACAGAAATAGAATCCAGTTTGATGATTTAGATTTTGCAGATGACTTGGCTCTTCTGTCCCAAAACCATAATCAGATGCAGGACAAAATGAAAATACTCAATGAGAGGTCACAACAAGTGGGTCTGAAAATACATAAAGAAAAGGTAATGAGAATAAATGCAAGAAATGATAAGATTGAACTTGAAGAAACACCACTACAAGATGTGGAATCATATACATACCTGTCAACCTCCTGAGACAAAAATCTGTACGCCGGACCAAAAAAATCCTTACAAACACCCAAAAATCCTTACGCAAAAAATTTATTAATAAATTATACGCAATACAGTGTTAAAATGAGAAATGACATATACAAATCTATTAGCATTTGAATTATTGTGATATAAAACATGCAAATTGTCTCATGCTGTTCTTTACATATAAAAAACTTAGTGATCATGATGTACACTATTCTTTCGATGTACAGTGTTTTGTATTATAATCAACACATGCACTTTTAGCACTTTGCAGAATTGCATTTGTGGGCTTAAAGTCTGCACAGCATGTATCAATGTTAATCTTACACTGTAAAATAGAAGTGAGTGTGTCCGCATTCATGGACCTCCTGCAAATAAAACTTCAGCCCTTATAATGCCACCCTCTTCCTGCTTTGGCTGAGCAAAAAAGGTCTTAATAGATGCTCCCTTCTGCATTGCAAACATCTGTTCATGCAATTTCGATTTAAAATGTACTTTCAGATCATATAATCCTGAAGCTACTACTTTAATATCTTTGCTGCATAATCTACAAAAAGCATGGGTTGATCCTAACTTGGATGCATCTACAATGCCAGGGAAGAGTTTAACCCATTCGACTTGAAACTTACCATGACCTGCAAGCTTTTGTTTCTTTGAATTAGGCTCAGCCATCATTCAGTGGATGAAATATTTCAACTAATAATATTTGTAGACGAAGAGAATTCATAAAAAATACAACAAACAAAGCAAACGGCTAACAGCACACAAAAAAATAATAATAAACAAAATTATGAACAGAATATCAAATCTAGGAAGAAAAAACGTACCACCAAAAATTTACAAAATTATTATTTACAAGTTGGTAGCCTAGACCAGCGATAACAGATTGCCACTTTATTAAAAAATAAAGCAGCTAATCTCGAGCGCCGGAATAAAGTAGGCCTACTCAACGCAAACAAGCTTTTTTTTTTCTAGTTATGTAGGGCCTACATAGAATATTATGACACTTTATCGGAAATATATTGAAGGGCAAGATATCAAATCTAGGAAGAAAAAACGTACCACCAAAAATTTACAAAATTATTATTTACGAGTTAGTAGCCTAGACCTGTGATAACACATTGCCACTTTATTAAAAAAATAAAGCAGCGAATCTCGAGAGCTGGCATAAAGTAGGCCTACTCAACGCAAACAAACTTTTTTTTTTCTAGTTATGTAGGGCCTACACAGAATATTATGACAATTTATCGGAAATACATTGAGGGGCAAGATTCAAGATGTAGGCCTAACTGCAAAGATTAAGGCAGCGATTAAATTGCAACAAAGCAAAACAACAACAATATTTAGTAAGTTATACGTACTTAGCTTTTTTAAACAAAATGGCGTTGAAGTGTGGTGGCAAGCAAGCGTCGTCGTTGATAACAGGTAACTTTAAAAATACATCATGTCACGCTGAAAACCGAAAGCGTTTGAGGCCGAATTCAAGGTGTTTGCCGAATTCTTGGGTATAAAAGGATTTGATTGGTTGCTGGGAGAGACCCCAGTTTAAAAACAAACGCCGAGATTTCCGGAATAAAAAATTGGTTAAAAAAAAACCTGGGCTAGAAAATATTTTCTGATTTAAAATTTAAAAAAAACTTGGGTTGGAAAATATTTTTATTTAAAAAAATTTTTTTTTTTTTTTTTTGGGAGGGGGAGAAAAATCCGTACAACGAGTCTGTACGGCCGTACACTGCTAAAAGTATCAAAAATCCGTACATTGTACGAAAAATTCGTACAAGTTGACAGGTATGCATATACATATCTTGGCAGCAGTATGTACAAAGTTGGAGGGACAAAAAGTAATATCACAATAATATTTCAAAAACCAAGAGCAGCATTGAGAAATATATGGAGATCAAGAGAAATCAAGTCCCAACATAAAAATAAGAATCTTCAACTCAGATGTCAAGTCAGTCCTATCGTATGGCTCTGAAACATGGAGAACAGTAAAAAAACAGCAGCCTAAAAGCTACAGACTTTCATAAATGGGTGCTTGCATAGAATAGAAGGATTAAAATGGTATGACAAGATCAATGAAGTGGATCTGACGAAGAAGACGATGGTGATGGATAGGATAGGACACACACTGAGGAAACCTGTGGATTGCATTACAAAGCAGTCCTTGGTCTGGAACCCCCAATGGTAAGAGAGGCAGAGGTAGTCCAAGAAACACACAGAGAAGAGAACTGGAGACAGAAGTGAAGATGATGAGGAAAGTATGGAAAGGGCTTGAGCTGATGGCCCTGTACCAGCATGGAAAGGTTGGACGAGTGGCTATGAATTTAGTCAGTTAAACAGACCTCTTCCACACAGCCTACCTAATTTCCTAACCTTCAAATTTTTTGGCTGAATACCATCTCCAACCAGGTACTGCTTATACGGTGCAGTCAAAAAGACATGCACACCATCATTGCAGGCAGACGCTGAAACTGGGTTAGCCATGTCCTCAGAAGGGACCCTGACACCATCACCAGAACTGCTTTGCTATGGACCCCAGAAGGACGGCAAAAGAGAGGCAGACCAAAGACAACCTGGCGGAGAACAGTGGAGGCTGAGATGCAAAGCATGAACCAGAGTTGGGGCAAGGCATGAAGGATGGCCACTGACTGAACAAAATGGGGACAGTTTGTTGCTGCCCTACAAGGTGCCACTAGGCGTGATGACCACTGACTGCTTTGTCAGTCAGTTGCTAAGGATTCAAGAAGAAGAAACAGACCTCTTGTGAAGGTTGGGAAAGTGGATCATAAAGCAGTTCTCAATAAAGTGCCAAACTTATGTGCAATAACTTCAACATATTGAGTAAACATCAAAAAGAGATTTGTAAAGAAAAACTTTTGTGATGATAAATGTAATCATCAGTATAAATGAACAAAGTTATTTTCAACCATATACCTGGGCTGTGATTCTATGCTATTTATTTATTCACGGGAAGATCACTTCGCAATCATTGTTGTTTACAACACTTTATTTTGTATTTATTTCCCTTATATGAGCTCATTTGAAATCTGTATAGTTTTTTTCCTCACTAATATGCATGAAATATGTGACCTGAGGCTACGAAGTTTGTAACATATTTATGTTGATATGTCTGATTTAAAGGAAAATGTGAAAAGCTTTAGTTTGAGTAAAAATACAGACTGCTATCAAACAGGGTAGGTTTTGTGTTTCATATGATCTTAATTACATTTAAAACAGATTTGAATGCAGGGATCTGTTCTGAAATATTTATGTGACCACTTTTTCTTCATGTACCAAGCTAGCTAGTATCATTGATCTTGTCTATCAATTCTGTTGTTGACTTCTTTCCATGCTACAATGTTAGATTGTGCTGTATGTCCTTTCCTTTGTCATCCTCTATCTATCTGAACAGTGAACAGATCCTCAGTTAGTCAGTTGTGTGTGCTGTGGTGTTTCCGGAAATGGGGCCTCCCAGATCTGGAGCAGAGTTGCGTCTCTGTTCCGATGACACTCACTGGTGCAGCCACCTTACTGCACTATTGGATGGTCATGAGGTATAGCATACATATAGGCGTGAGGTGGCAGAGAAGCAAACCCATAAAAATTGCTAGCTGAAATCGGATTTTCGTGCTGAAAGGTGCAGATATCACAGCCTAACTGTAAACTATGAGACAACATACTTACTTCTCAAAACTAATGGCCGGTATTGTAAAGAGAGAGATATGGCTGAGAGTGATCGCAAACAACATCCTATATGTTTTTTTCCTGCAATTTTCTTGTAAAAAAAAATACTCCAGCTTCCCTTTTCTGGGAGCCTCGGTAGCATAATGGTTAGTGCACTGGCTTCCTAGCTCAGTGGTCTATGGTTTGATCCCCAGATGAGATGGGATTTTTTTTGGGCCACATACAGCTCCTGGGTCGACCCAGCCCCAATTGGGTACCAGAGCAACTTCTGTGAAGGTTAAGGCGGCCGGCGTGATGTTGACCACATCACCCCTAGTGTGCCGACGGTCAAGAAAATATGGGCCTAACACCATATTCCCAATATGCCTCAATGGGCATGTAACGGGATCCTTTCCCTTTTCTATTAACATATTCAAAGAAAGTACAGGACTATACCCTTTTATCTGAACATCTTAAAACCAAAATTTTCTGAAAAATACAAGTTTCTTTGGGCTCCAGTTTTATTACAATTTGGATGATTTCTGACTATTTTGGGTGACTTTGAGCTATTTTTCGAAAACCACTTAGTGACTTGGATAAATTTTAGCTATTTTTGATGATTTGAGCCACTTTTCAAATGCGATTTGGGCAACATCTGACAAAAAAAAAAAAAAAAAACAGTTTCTGAAACAAAGTCATCCGTGAGTATTTCAGATGAAAGGATATAGACCTGTAAATTATTTCCTTTTAGCACGAGTAATAAATTTTCTTTGTGCATCAGCCTCTTTCAGGACATTCCCATTACTCTGTTTAGCTGTGCATGGTTTTCTTCTTCTTTGGTCCTTGTTCACTGACTGACAAAGCAGTCAGTGACCAACTTGCCTGGTGGCGTCTTGTAGGGCAGCAACAGTCTCCACTTTACTGAGTCAACAACCATCCTTCCAGTGGTGCACCAGCTCTGGTTCAGGCTTAGCATCTGTGCCTCCACAGTTCACCATGAGGTGGCTTTTGGCTGTCCTTGCTGTCGCTTTCCTGTTGGAGCCCATAGCATGGCAGTTCTGGGGATGGTGTCACGGTCTCTTTTGAGGATGTGGCCAACCAAATTCCGGCATCTGCCCGCTATGATAGTGTGCATATCTTCTTGGTGGCTCTGAGTTAGCAGTTCTTGGTTGATGATGGTGTTTAGCCAGAAAATTCAAAGAATTCTCCATAGGCAGGTTGTGTTAAAAGAGGACAATTTGGACATTTCCATTTCTGTTACTCTCCAGCATTTTGCACTGTACAGAAATTACGCAGCTCTCATATATTTTTAATTTAGTGTTTGTACTGTACTAGGAGGATTTTCAGATGCTTTTTAGGTTGGCGAAGGCAATTTTGGCTTTATACATTCTGCTCCTGATATCTTTGCTTGTTCCGCCATCTAGTATTACTATGTTTCCTAAGTATGTAAATGTGTTTGTATTTTTCAGTTCTTGATCCCTTATTTTTATGGGTGCAGGATTTCTTACATTGAGTGTCATGACTTCTGTCTTCATGAGATTAATGTTTAGTCCTACCTGTTGG
The DNA here is from genome assembly GCA_024509875.1 of Oreohelix idahoensis. Classification (NCBI taxonomy): domain Eukaryota; kingdom Metazoa; phylum Mollusca; class Gastropoda; order Stylommatophora; family Oreohelicidae; genus Oreohelix; species Oreohelix idahoensis. The sequence continues at coordinate 260,259 of JAMPIV010015724.1, read as the reverse complement.
CTATTTTTATTCAGTCTATCTGTTTTTTTCTTGGATGTGTTGATGTGAGTGAGCGAATCAGTGCAATGCCATCTGCGTATTCTGTTTAGCTGTGCATGGTATTCTTAACATATTTCTGTGAAACCACAATCTCTTTGGCCTCCAAAGACGTTCTTTCTTGTTTACTGGTTTTCCATGACTCATTTCCATATGACAGAATTTGCTGTATGTAACACTGTAAAACTCTGTTTTACTTGCTTTGACAAAGATTTGTTGCATGAAATACTTTTCATTCTATGGAACACTACTTTTGTTTTGACTATTCAAATCTTCACATCTGAGATGCATCTTTCACCTGTTGTTGTTAATTAAAATGCCCTGATATTTGAATCTTTTGACTAGCTTCACAATTGTCCCATTTACTTTTTAAGGTGCTTTCTGGCCAAGTTCTTTACTTTAAGATAGACCTCAACTTATTGTCAAAAATCAAGTTGAGATGAAATAGTATGTTAAACATAATTCTCTTAGAATCTGACATGCTATCTTCATGCTATCTTCAAACAGGCATAACATTCCCCCAAATATTTATATTATAATACGTTTTCTTACTACAGGTCTATCCTTTTCCAAAAATCCTCAGTAACAGCTGTATTTAGAAAAACTCATTTTTTTCGGTTTTAAAGAGTCGACCCAAATGGGTATTCAGATAAAAGGATATAGACCTGTATTACTAAGGTCTTTGAAAGGTTGTTATCATGATACCCATACTTTGGGACCTACAAATTCTGGCTAATTTTGTCACATTGTGTCACGTAAAAATATTCTGGTCAGTTTTTATTTATTCTTTTTTTTTTTTTCATAAATATGTTTCAAAGTGAATTAAACAAATTATTTTGCACAGAAGTGAATATACAGATACCTTATTTGTATATATGAGCTCAGATACACTCCAGGCACTCTTAACATAGGAATTAAGACATAAAGGTTTGACATAAAGGTTACTTTCTCTTTTTTAGATACACCTGAACATATTACCCTCAGGTGTTAAAAATATATCCTTGCTAGTGTCAGACAAGCTGACTTGGTTAAACCTGTCATCACTAGATATATATATATATATTTTTTTTTTTTTTTTTAAATACTCAATGTTTTTTTTAACTGGCGTTTTACTTTAGATGTGCAGTAAGTTAGATTTTCTTTGGTAAAATTATATCTTCAACATTTCTTACAGCAGTTACATTGTTTTGTACATGCAAGAAGAAATTATGTAAAATTTTTGCTAAACTAAATTGTGTGTTACATGTTAGAACTGATGTGTCCTAATGTTAATACATACAGTGAGGAAAGCAATCGGGTATCTAACGAGAATTAACCAGTTAAGTATACCTGATTAGTATTGTACACCTAATATGTTATTATTAATGTTGGAACATGAGAATGTTTTTTTTTTTTTTCCCCTGAAAATTTTCTTCATTGATCCTAAATGGCAGAGTTAGTGAGAGGATGGTTGGTTTGTAAAAGGTTTTCGTGACTAGAATGTTTTTTTGTTTTTTTTGTTTTTATAGAAACCAAAAAGAAAACAAAATGGTCCATGTGAAACAGTTTTGTTGTGTTACCTGGGCCCGAAAGGGGAGCAAAGAATAGTAACACTGCAATCTACCATGCATGTTGCAAGTGGAAACTAAGGAAGGTTGGGCATGGAACCGTTTACCCCATCCTGTAGAAAATTCCTAAAAACATCAACAAACAATTGAGAATAAGATGCTGGAGGTGGATAGGACACATATTGAGGAAACCTGTTGATAGAATCACCAGGCAGTCTTTGTTCTGAAGTTCTCAGTGTAAGAAGTAAGAGAGAAACCTGTTGATAGAATCACCAGGCAGTCTTTGTTCTGAAAGTCTCAGTGTAAGAAGTAAGAGGGAAACCTGTTGATAGAATCACCAGGCAGTCTTTGTTCTGAAGTTCTCAGTGTATGAAGTAAGAGGGAAACCTGTTGATAGAATCACCAGGCAGTCTTTGTTCTGAAGTTCTCAGTGTAAGAAGTAAGAGAGAAACCTGTTGATAGAATCACCAGGCAGTCTTTGTTCTGAAATTCTCAGTGTAAGAAGTAAGAGGGAAACCTGTTGATAGAATCACCATGCAGTCTTTGTTCTGAAGTTCTCAGTGTAAGAAGTAAGAATCACCATAGGCAGTGTAAGAAGTAAGAGGAAAACTTTGTAGAATCACCAGGCAGTCTGTTCTGAAAGTCTCAGTGTAAGAGGGAAACCTGTTGAAGAGGGCAGTCTTTGTTCTGAAATTCTCAGTGTAAGAATCCTGTTGATAGAATCACCAGGCAATCTTTGTTCTGAAATTCTCAGTGTAAGAAGTAAGGGAAACCTGTTGATAGAATCACCAGGCAGTCTTTGTTCTGAAAGTCTCAGTGTAAGAGGATAGAATCACCAGGCAGTCTTTGTTCTGAAATTCTCAGTGTAAGAAGTAAGAGGGAAACCTGTTGATAGAATCACCAGGCAGTCTTTGTTCTGAAATTCTCAGTGTAAGAAGTTAGAGGGAAACCTGTTGATAGAATCACCAGGCAATCTTTGTTCTGAAATTCTCAGTGTAAGAAGTAAGAGGGAAACCTGTTGATAGAATCACCAGGCAGTCTTTGTTCTGAAAGTCTCAGTGTAAGAAGTAAGAGGGAAACCTGTTGATAGAATCACCAGGCAGTCTTTGTTCTGAAATTCTCAGTGTAAGAAGTAAGAGGGAAACCTGTTGATAGAATCACCAGGCAATCTTTGTTCTGAAATTCTCAGTGTAAGAAGTAAGAGAGAAACCTGTTGATAGAATCACCAGGCAGTCTTTGTTCTGAAATTCTCAGTGTAAGAAGTAAGAGGGAAACCTGTTGATAGAATCACCAGGCAGTCTTTGTTCTGAAATTCTCAGTGTAAGAAGTAAGAGAGAAACCTGTTGATAGAATCACCAGGCAATCTTTGTTCTGAAAGTCTCTGTGTAAGAAGTAAGAGGGAAACCTGTTGATAGAATCACCAGGCAGTCTTTGTTCTGAAATTCTCAGTGTAAGAAGTAAGAGGGAAACCTAGAAACACACGGAGAAGAGAACTGGAGACAGACATGACAGGCAGGAAGAAGACATGGACAGACCTTGATCAGACAGCATGGGACAAGAAGACTTGACATAAGTTTGTTGAAGGCCTATGCTCCTTGGGGAGCTAAAGTGTGATGATGATGAAACAGTTTTGTGGTAGAGACAAAAATAGAGCATGTCCAGTAAGTAAATGAGTGTGTGGCACTGGTTTAAATAAACTGGAAATGTGATGATAATGAAACAGTTTTGTGGTAGAGACAAAAATAGATCTTGTCCAGTAAGTAAATGAGTGTGTGGCACTGTTTTAGTTTAAATAAACTGGAAATGTGATGATAATGAAACAGTTTTGTGGTAGAGACAAAAATAGAGCATATGTCCAGTAAGTAAATGAGTGTGTGGCACTGGTTTAAATAAACTGAGAATGCAGAATCATCATCATCACCACCCTTCAGTTCCCCAAGGAACAAACCCATGCCAAGTGCTCCTGTCCTGTGCCATCCACCTATTGATTTCCATATCTCCTCTATCCCCTTTATTTCTGTGTCCAGTTTTCTTCTGCATGTGTTATTTTGAATTCCCTGTACCTCTCTTACCCTGAGGATTCCAGACATGGACTGCCTTTTAATACTATCAGTAGGTTTCCTCAATTAGTGATCTGTCCATCCCTTTTTCTTCACTCGCACCTGTATGGTTCTTGTCTGTAAATTGAGATTAGAAGAGAGCCATGAAAGAGAGTGAGAGAGAGAGGCAGAAAAGATTTGTTTTTCAAGTTAAAAAAAAAAAGAGACACACTGGAAGTTTTATTAGTTTTCTAATATTTTTTAATGTGTTCACTTGTTCTTGTTTTGATTCTAGTTTGAATTGTCTGTTAGCTCTGTTTTTTTTTGGTCTCTGTTGACTGACAAATTGATACTTTTGGTTTTGGTTGTTTTAAGTGTTTATCATCTTCAAACTGACCTTTATCTTTTCTGTTTCTTCCGCATTTGATTCTGTCCATCATAGTGCAGCTCTCAGTCACTCACTAGTTTAGACAGGAGGAGAGGATGACACTACCAGAATGACATTCTGACAGGAAGTCAAAGGATGAGACATAATGAAAGAGAGGGGTGGACTGATGCAATGAGGAGATTCAAACAGGAAGTCAGCGTGTAATCAAGAGCAATAGAGTTGTCTAGATCAATATACAAATCATGTAACCATGTAAAGCTTGATGCTTTTCAAAGAATTCAATTGTGCTGTGTCAAATAAGTCTTATATTCAAGTGGCTGTGATAAATAATTTTTAGTCAAATATGCTGTGCTTATAAATTTGTTTTACAGTCAAACGTGCTCTAATTATTTTTACAGTCTAATGTAACTAATAATTTTCAGTCTGTGGCTCACAGAGTTTTTAAAGTTAATTCTGGTGTGACTAAATAATGTTCCTGATTTCTTTAATGTGAATAATGTTCACAGTTAAATGGTGTGGCTAATGTGTGACTACTAATTTTCACAGTTTAGTGTGGTGTGACCACGAATGCCCAGTCTGTGACTAGGCCTAATAGTTTTCACAGTTAAGTGTAGTGGGACTGATAACTTTTGCGATTAAGTGTGGTGTAACCAAGAATTTTCAGTCTGTAACTAATAATTTTCACATTTAAGTGTGGTATGACCAAAAATTCTCAGTCTGTAACTAATAATTTTCACAGTTAAGTGTGATGGGACTAATAATTTTTGGTCTGTAATTAATAGTTTTGACAGTTAAGTGTAGTGGGACTAATAATTTTGGGTTTGTAATTAATAATTTTGACAGTTAAGTGCAGTGGTACTAATAGTTTTCACAGTTAAATGTGGTGTGACCAAGAATTTTCAATCTGTAAATAATAATTTTCACAGTTAAGTGTAGTGGGACTAATAATTTTCATAGTTAAAAGTGGTGTGACGATGAATTTTTAATCTGTAACTAATCATTTTCACCATTAAGTGTAGTGGGACTAATAATTTTTGGTCTGTAACTAATAATTTTCACAGTTATGTGTGATGGGACTAATAATTTTCACAGTTAAGTGTGGTTTGACTAATAATTTTCAGTCTGTGCCTGAAAGTTTTCACAATTAAGTGTGACTAATACATTTTAAAACCAGGGTACACTACAACTGATATTCAAGTGTGCTGTGGCCAGTTAAATGACTTGTAACAATCACTATGGCTGTGCTAGATTTTTTTTTTAAGATACCGTGACCATTCCACTAAATACTCCCTGTGATTTGAATACCTGCATAATTACATTCCTTTTTTTCCCAATGTAATGGACTGTATCTATCGTTATGTATTTATACCTTCAACATCATGCAAAGCTTTACATCACTAAAATGCTTTATACATATTATATGTTAAACCAGATTCCTGTACTGAATACCTTTTTTCTGATTATAAATAATGATGATGTTTGTACAACAGAGTTGTCTCATATTCTTTTATTCTTTGATGTATGTATGTGCCATTAAGCAGCAGTGGGAGAGCTCAGTATGTGTTAATCTGTTCAGTGTGTTAATTGTGGCCTAGCACGCTGAATGACGCTTATGTTACTTACTTAGTCATCCCTCTTCTACCGTGAGGATTAGAGGTTTGGGACGCCATACTATCCTATCGGCTGTCTTCCTTCTGGCCTGGTTCCATAAATCGTCGTCTTTAAATCATGCCAGTTCGTCATCTTTAAGACCAGTCTGATTCTCTCCTTTGGTTTTTTTAAATAAAATTTTAAAGCAAACAGGTGATTGGCCTGTTGTGCCTTTGCATGGTGGAGGGGCTGCCACCTTACGGCTTCCATGCATGCTGCCCTCCTTTTTTCAGCCGGACTTGGGACTGGCCTAGGTAGAGTTGATGCTTATGTTACTTACTTAGTTGTTCCCGTTCTACCGTGAGGTGTAGAGGTTTGGAAGAGAGAGCCCCAGACTATCCCATTGGCTGTCTTCCTCCTGGCCTGGTTCCATTCTAGTCCTCGGTCCTTCAAAGATTGTCTAATGTTGTCCTCCCAGCGGACTCTGGGTCGTCCTGGGGGTCTGGCTCCCTGGCTCTTTGTTTCCCATGCTTGTCGTGGTAGCCGATCTTCTCCCATTCTGCAGACATGGCCAAACCATCTTAGTAGGGACTGTTCTACTTGGGTCTGCAGGGGGTGGGATTTTAGGCCTTGACGTATTGTCTGGTTGCGGACCATGTCTCTTCTTGTTACTTCAACCACCTTCCTCAGATACCTCATTTCTGAGGTTTGGATCTGGCTTTTATGGGTTGTAGTCATTGCCCATGACTCGCATCCATATGTCAAGACTGGGACATAGGTGGAGTGGTATACAGCCATCTTCGTTTTCTTACCAACCTCTCTCTTGCTGAGGAATCCTCGATTTATGGCCTGAAAAAGTCTCCCAGCTGCTGCTTTTCGAGTGGCCAACTCTTCTTTGATGCCTCCCTTTTGGTCTATAATAGCTCCGAGATATTTAAAGTGGTCGACCTGCTCCAGTAAGTCAGAAGAGTTCAGGACCACCACTGGTGTAAGACAAGGTGATATCCTATCACCTTACCTCTTCATACTCCTTATGGACGATGTCATCAAGGCATGTAAGGAGAGAACAAGAAAGTATTCAGTGGGGTACTGGAAGATGAGACAGGTCTATATTTCGGAGCTGGCATTTGCTGATGATGTTGCCCTGATTGCTAAATCAGAGGCACATCTCCAATCCAACCTGCAAGTCTGGAAGGAAGAGCTGGAGAAGAGAGGGATGGTCATAAGCAGCTCTAAAACAAAATCCATGGTGATATCACGAGAAGAAAGAAAACATCAGATTAAGCTGGGAGAACAGGTCCTGGAGCAGGTCGACCACTTTAAATACCTCGGAGCTATTATAGACCGAAAGGGAGGCATCAAAGAAGAGTTGGCCACTCGAAAAGCAGCAGCTGGGAGACTTTTTCAGGCCATAAATCGAGGATTCCTCAGCAAGAGAGAGGTTGGTAAGAAAACGAAGATGGCTGTATACCGCTCCACCTATGTCCCAGTCTTGACATATGGATGCGAGTCATGGGCAATGACTACAACCCATAAAAGCCAAATCCAAACCTCAGAAATGAGGTATCTGAGGAAGGTGGTTGAAGTAACAAGAAGAGACATGGTACGCAACCAGACGATACGTCAAGGCCTTAATCCTACCCCCTGCAGACCCAAGTAGAACAGTCCCAATTAAGATGGTTTGGCCATGTCTGCAGAATGGGAGAAGATCGGATACCACAACAAGCATGGGAAACAAAGAGCCAAGGATCCAGACCCCGAGGACGACCCAGAGTCCGCTGGGAGGACAACATTAGACAATCTTTGAAGGATACTAAGTAAGTAAGACCTGCTCCAGGACCTGTTCTCCCAGCTTAATCTGATGTCTTATTTCTTCTCGTGATATCACCATGGATTTTGTTTTAGAGCTACTTATGACCATCCCTCTCTTCTCCAGCTCTTCCTTCTAGACTTGCAGGTTGGATTGGAGATGTGCCTCTGATTTAGCAATCAGAGCAACATCATCAGCAAATGCCAGCTCTGAAATACATACCTGTCTCATCTTCCAGTACCCCACTGAATACTTTCTTATTCTCTCCTTACATGACTTGATAACATCGTCCATGAGGAGTATGAAAAGATAAGGTGACAGGATATCACCTTGTCTTACACCAGAGGTGGTCCTGAACTCTTCTGACTTATGGTTTGCTGTCCTCACATAATTTCTGCAAGACTTGTAGAAGCTCTGTATAGCATGAATCAGAGGTGCTGGAATGTTCTTCCTTGCCAAACAGTCCCAAAGTTTGCTTCAGGGGACCCTGTCAAATGCCTTTTCCAGATCTATGAAACAAAGATGGATCTCACTCTTATACTCAAGGGCCTTTTCACTCAGCTGTCTAAGTGTGAAGATTAGGTCTTGAGTACTTCGGTTTGCTCGGAATCCGCACTGGACCTCATCCAATTGTGGCTCAGCTAGGCGTCGGAGTCTCTGCTCTAGGATTCTAGAGTAGATTTTACCAGGGACACTGAGAAGAGATATGCCTCTATGGTTTCCACATTGTCGATTGTCACCCTTTTTGAAAATTGGTGTTATGATGGCAATCTCCCAGTTCTTTGGTATGGTCTTGTTGCACCACGCTGCCTGTAGGACCCTTAAGAGTAATAGGTCGCCTGATGCTCCTATGTACTTAACCATTTCTGGTGTTATACCATCATGCCCTGCTGCTTTGCCCATCTTGATTTTCTCCAGTGCTGCCTTCAGTTCTTCCATCTTTATGTCATCTTCATCACCATTTGTTTCCTCTTCTGTGCTAGTGGTTATCATTTCTGATGCTTGACCTTGCTCACCATCAAGGAGTTCTGAGAAATATTCTTTCCATCTTTCCATTACTTCCTTCGGGGCAGTAAGCAATTTGCCTTGCTTGTGCTTTTTAAATTTGAGAGGGCATTGTTTTTCCTTCCTCATGTTCTTTAGGGTCTTATAGAACAATTTCTGGTTTTCTTGCGCATCTTTTTCTAGCTTTTCTCCAAATTCTTCCCAGGACTTCTGTTTTGCTGCTAGCACCTTGTTCTTTGCTTCTGTTCTGAGTATCACATATTCTCTATATTTCTCTATTTGTCCGGCTGTATTTTTAGCTCCTAAGTATTGTTTCCATGCCATTTTCTTCTCTCTTATTTTCTCTTTGACTTCCTCTGTCCACCAAGGTGTCCTCTTTCTCTTGTTCCCAAGTCGGACTTCACCACATGCTTCTGCAGCAGCTGTCTTTATGATGTCCTTGAATTTAAGCCAGAGGGTTTCCAAGTCATCAGGTTGTTCTTCTGTGTTTCTCACCGCTGTAGCAATAAGCCCCTGATATCTGGTCTTAATTTCTGGCTCTCTCAGCTTGTAGGTCTTAATGCTCATTTCTTCTGTTCATTTACTTGGTTTCTTGCGTGATGCTGGGCAGTTCCTAGGCTGAGCAACTCTTTCAGTTGTTCTTTTGATTGTAAGCAGGTAGTGATCACTTCCAATCTCTGGCCCCCTCCAGACTCTAGCACACATGCCACATGCTATGGTTTACCCATAATCTGTACAAGGTGTTTGTGTTTTCAGATGTGTACACCCTGTACATAATTTATGTACAGGTTTCCTAACCCATTCCCCTTATTACTGTGTCTCAGAGTTCTTTTATAAGGTCCTATGGAACACAGGATTTCCCAGTCTGTTAGTGATAATTAAGCACAGAAATAGACTAAATGATGACACCATCACATTATTTTTACAGTGCAAAATAAACTCAGACATTTATTGTTTGGGTTTTAAAATAAGTGAAGACCTGCTTTAAAAGGCAGTTCCTGTGCCGCATTTATAATCCAGACCACTGTAATTGAAAATATTTTTACACGAATGAACTCTTTTGATATGTTTTTTTCAGTCTTTGTACAGGTTTTGTGGGTCTTTGTACAGGGTTGTGATGGGGTACTGAAATTTATCTTTTTAATAGGCCCCATTTTTCCCCCTCGCTTTATTTTCACTACTTCTAGGGGGGGATTACAGGTAATCCACCCCAGATTTCTTCTCCTTCTATTATTTATGTTTTTCAGAGTGAGATTATGAGGGAGTTTTATCTTATCTGCATTATGTTTCTTCTCTATGAATAGAGGTGGTGTTTAGTGTTGGTGTGTAGGGAATTGTTGCAGTATTTTTCTATAGGGAGGACGGTAGAGCCTAGATCAGATTTGCACCAGTTTTAGTCTTTTTAAAGATATTGCGTGGCCATAGACGTATTTTTCGGGAATTAAATTATTTTCGGCCATTTTTGCTTCATTTAACAGTAGAGGGCTGAACTTTATTCCCGTTTCTTTGTTCAATGGGGGTAGTGACTTTAGCACGTGCTGGCAGTAACCGGATGAGTCAGAGTTGTTTACAATTCTGATTGGCTGAGATCTAACTACTTTGAATGGCAGCGCGTTCATTGGGGCTTAGAACAGAGCCGCGCAAATGACGTCATGAGGGCAGCGTGGGGGATCCTGATTATATATACTCACGGAAAGTCATAGTCGGTCTCTCTTGTATAATTGCCAGCCGCGTGCCAGAGTCAAATAGTCGATTTGCCTTTCAGTGGGAAAATTTCGAGTTTGGTAAGCATAATTTTAGCGTGGTACTTTATTAATTTTTCTAGTCCTAGGCCGATCAGTTAAGTTTTCTTTGGGCAGTTTAAGTTTAAATTAATTCTTAACGCCAGAGCCATCAATACTATCGTAGTGATAAACTGGGAAAACTTAAGAGGTCCAGATAATTCCTTATTGAAGGTTTAAAAGTTGAGATGTTACGGGCGTGCTTTGTATTATTTCAAAGTAGGTCTGTAGAGAACCCGCATCTGTGATTTATGGTAATTTACAGAATGGCGGGAGCGCGTGTAATGTGTACTTTCATTGAGAGGTTATTCTGAGTTATATAGTTACATATATATTTAGACGGGAGCACGTGGGTGCGTTATTTATTGAATATTAATTCGAGACGATGTTCAGAGAAATGAGGAGGAGTGAAGCACGTGGTTGTAAGAATTGTAAGCACGTGTTTGTAACTACCGGGATTTAATTGGTAACCTGGGGTTATGTATAACTTTTGGCAGTATGCAGATGCTGGCGTAAACTGGTTATACGTTATTGTTTGTGCATTGTTGTTCTGGATATTCAGAAGACGTGAGAAGTAATTTTTAAAGGAAATTATTTTTGTATTACATTTTGAATGTGATTTATTTTTACTGAACGAGAATCTGATTCCTAGAGAGGTCTATTTTATTTGTGGGAAACATTGCCGCATTAGTGGAAGTGGGCCAAGGTATTTTTGCACAAGTAGAGCCCAGTGTAAAACTGTTGTGTTTCAGAATTAGTCATGCAGAACAGGAAAATCGGGGTCAGCCGATGTTTACTTTGGAACGGGAGAAGGGAGTTGAGGGGGAAAGCTGACTTTTTGGGCATGATTAATTGGTATGGTGGTTCATAACGGGAATAGAGCAGGGGAGTTAAGTGTTAAAGACTTGGGTGTTAAATGTTAAAGTAAGGGAGTTATTTGTTATATAGAAATGTATTATTTATGTGTTGTTCAACTGTGCATTTTCTATTTTTGTCAACAGCAGGTACCGGCTTTGTGGGAAAGAGAGAGCGGAATTTTGATACCACAAAATTTCCCCCACGGCAAAGTTGGGGCATTCGCAGAAACGCAAAGTTTTGCGTTAATTGCCAGAGGTGGAAGAAGAGAAAAAATACGTTTTCCCAAGGCAGGGAAGACATTCTCCAGGTGAAAGGGATTTTGGTGGAAAAATCCGGAGCTCTGATGCTCAGTCTTCTTACACACGCAAATCGGCAGGTTGCCAGCGTGGTTGTAGTTTATTTCGCTTCGTTCCGGCCATAATAAAGCCGAAGGCCTGAACCCAGAGGGGAGCGGGCAGGTAAATCCAGAGTGGTAGCAGCAAAACCAGCTACCTATTCCAGTTTTTCCAGAATCCAGTGGGTAAACCTAGTCGTCAATTTCAGAATTGTGGAGGGAAACAGGGTTAAAATACCCTCTACAGATGTTAGAGCAGAGGGCAGCTGCTGAAGTTTAGTCTACAGGTGGTAGACCAGAAAGACAGAACTGAGACATAGTTTTGTTGAAGATCATAGCAGAGGACAGCTGCTGAAGTTTAGAGGTGCAGTTAGCTGTGGAGCAGTGTTCAGGAGATTTTCAGGATAGGCTGGGTAGTTAAGAAGTCTGTGCAGTGATTGTGTAGACAATTCGTAGTAGTTCCAGAGGACTGTGAAATTAGCAGTAACATTAGCATTTAGAACAGCTAGTTGAGTGGAGGCTCGACATCTGAGACCCCACCAAGTGCAGTGTGGTGTATTTTGTTTAATCTAAACTTCTTTCCCCAGACAGGTTGAAATTGTGGGAGAAGGGTTGGGGTTGATTCATTTTATATGTGCTTGATTTGTTCCAGGTGTGCACCCACGCACTTTATTTATTTGACATGTATTTGAGTTTTGTTTAAAGGTGTAAATAAAAACTGTACATATATAGTTTGGATCAGTCATTTCAATTACATACAGTAGTTATCTGTTGTCTGTATCGTGGTGTATGTGAATCTGAATTGAACCTTATCCCCCTTAGGGTAGTTAGAGGTGGTTAAGGCCATAGCAATTTAGACGTCCGGAGTGGCGAGGAAGAGTCAACTTCGGTTCTCAACCTCGGAGCCAATGGTCTCAACTTTCACATTTGCACTGTCATTTTCATCTGAATCTATCCTTTCAGTCTTTCTTCTCACTAGTGTCTTGTCAATATATGTAGACAGCCTCTAGTCGTAAAACCACTTCGTGACAAAGTGGCGGCGTTCGTCCGGTGGATCATTCTGTTGAGATCAATTCTGTGATCTACATTCATAGATTGTCTCTGTAGGAAGTTCTGAAAAATAGATTTTTCTTTAAATATCCCTAGACTGAGCTATATTAAGACTGATCCAGCTATAAGTTTTTTCCACAGGTTCCAGTTAGTTTAGATGGTAGTTGTAGTAAGGTTGTTTATGACTTAGAGGTAATTGATGGCTAATTGAATATTTTTCCTAACAGGAAAGTAAATTTGGGTTTTGGATAGCTGGATAACTATAACATTTTTTCAGGTAGTTCTTCAGACTTTGTGCTAGTCTGAGTTCGGGTTTTGGGACAGCGGTTATAGAGAGATTAATTCCTAGTAGGTAACGGGAAGTTATGGGGCCTTCATATCTCTATATTTGTGAGCTTACGGCAGAATTTGCAGGTAACATGGCCGATCTCGATAAAGTACATAAGATTGCACTTGAGGTAGCTAAGTTCATGGAGTACGGTGATAGCAAAATTCCACCCCTTCTGGAATATGCAGAAAGCCTGCAGAGGCAATATGAAGTAGACAACTTATTTGGCAATCGTCTAGCCTTGGCATGGACCTGTGCAAAAGCTGGGGACAGCGAAGCATTCATCCGAGAGTTGGTAGACGAAGTGATGGAACAGGACCAGGAATCGGAAAGAAGAAGACAACAGAGGGAAAAGGAGCTACTAGAAAAGGACAACCCCTCTGAAAATCTTGCGCCATTAAATGATAACTTGTCGGCTCAAACTGCGCCCCAACTCCAGGAAAAGGACTTTCCGTTGGAAATGGACCCGAAGCCCAAACAAGGGAGGGGGTTAAGTAAGGAAAGCAGACCTTACAACGCTGGGAGGATTACGAAGCGATCCCAGGCGTGGAAACTGCATAACAGGGGGAATAATGCGAGCAAGCATTATAATTCGGATGGCTACCGATTCTCCCATGCTCGTGAGAGAGCACAACATACTCGACACGGAAAGTCGAGGCCAGGGTTCGAATCCCTAATAAGGCATGTTTCGCCAGCTCCCCAGCGGGACAGCGAAAAACGACAGGCAGAGGCGCATTCGCCTGACATCCCTGTGCAGCCTAATGGCCAAACAGTGGTGACGCATCTGATTGTGGAAGTACATTCTTTGTCGTCGGGAATTAGGCCCCCGATGGTATTAGCTCCTTCAGGAGAGGGACATACTGACAAGAACTGTATGACATATGTCAACGACCAGCGCACTCTTAAAAGGGCACAAGACGGCGAATCGAGCGAACATATGTTTCCAACCAGCCCTGGAGCCCCATCCGACCAGCACTTTATTCAGACGGAGGAGGACAGTGATCTGAGTGACCGTTTGCCTATAAACGGAGATGGGCCCCACAACTCTAGTATCTCGTTTACAGGAAACGACTCTTGTAACGAGGAGCCTGAAAAATTGGCTATATTTTCCAATTTGTTTCAAGGAACATTGGAACAAGTCACTGAGAGCTTTATATCAAATTCTTCGCGATAAAATGGGATCTTAAACCGTCAAGCGTCACTGCAGAACACATTCCAAATGACGCCAGTAACTCTCACAGGGGAGGGCAAGGTTGAAGGTAGAACCAGGGTGTTAGACGGAGAACTCCCGTGGTCTACAGTTTCATCTCACCAACTTTTCAGGCCAGAAAAGAGTGATAAAAGCGACCTTACGCATTTGCAAGGAGCTACTTTAGAGAGCTCTGTCCCTCTTCATGTTGGTAGGGGAAGAGCGGTCACAGAACCACTGCCAGGGGCAGATATTACTGTCACAGCGTATCCTAGAAACGTGCCGCAGAAATACAGGCAGGTTCAAATCCTGTACTCACGGCATCAAAAACACCACCGCATCTGTGTCACAGTGTGTCCTGGAAACGGTCACCGTATTTGTAAAAGTTTATATGCCGCAATTATCTCGAGACTTCCAGTATCCTGAGGGTCAGTGCTAAACTCGCAACTCTACCTGGCACATCTGGAATACTCCCGAATCCACCTGTTACGGACCGTCCGTCGATAGATTGAGGTCATCATCTCAACTCCCAGCGTCCGTCAACCTTGCTCTGCCTTTTAGTGACTATTTCCTTGGCTGACCCAGCCCTTCCTTGATGATCGTATAGTGGGTACCTGTTGTGATTTGATGTTCTGCTGGACAGTGGTGGGGTGTGTGGGAAAACGAATTACTTCAAATTCGTTGTTTAGACCAATGAAGCAACAATACGACTCCCATCGGAGTATATAAGGAAAACTCTGTTTCTTAAAAGTCAAATTCTTTTATTTAATTTCTGTCATGATTAATTTGATTCGGAAGAAAGCCTGATCTCTCACGTCAATTACAACATTCATTCCAAGGGTTTCTCCTTTCTCCAGAATCTCTGGGGCAACTGTGCGAATCAATCATTGTTTTACCTACAAGTCGATTTTCTCCGACCTTCAATGCTGACGCCCTTCATTCTTAACCGGACTTACCGCTTTCCTATAGTTCATAATCGTTGTAGATGGGGCAGTTCATTACATAATCAGCGACCATAACAGAGCCGATTTATAACATGTGATTCTTTCTCTCGGTTCCTTTTATTCTTTGTTCTTTTCTACTGGGGTTGATGGAACGACCTTCCAAATCAGTGGACATCTTGTAACGCTCTGACGTCATCCCCGTTGTTCTGATATATGACGTCGTTGGTCTCTCGATGACTTTTCTTTTTTCATAGCTCGCATCGAGAGTATTCTTTTCTCCTCCTTATAGTTAGTCCTTTATTCCTTTTTATTACGTCATGTTGTTTGTATGTCACGGCTCCTGTGACATTACCTATCTTTTCCCAAAGATAGAAGCTACTGGGATCAGTGAGGATTCAGTAGAAACCAAGCAAGAGATCGGAAACTCGAGGTCAGAGGTACACGTGAGTTCTCATCTTCATTTTAAGGTACCAGCGGTTTCAAACCCGCTATTGAGCAGCAAGGTAGTCGCCATCGCCAGGCCTCTACATAGCAATTCGGTCATGTCAGTTGACCAAGCCAGCATTTCGCCGGACAAGGCAAGGGAAGTTCCAGACCCGCCATTGGAGGGCACAGGCTGAAGAGAGGTCAACTCTCCCACCTGAGCATGGAAGTAGTTAAGGAGAGGATGAAGGAACAGATGCGCGTTTCTTTGGCCAACAAACTTTTCCAATTTTGGAACAGTGATTCTCGCTCGAGGGACATTACAGTCGGCCGCAGGTATCTCAGGTCAACTAGGTACAGGCCATATAAACGTAAACACGCAGCGGATAGCCTTTATCGGACAGCACGTAACCCGCTAATTACCTGTTCAGTGGTCAGGGAGTTGTGCGGGAGCTGTACTCCACCAAGGCCAAGGACACTTATCAGGAAGAAACCCTGGCGGAGCAAATTAGGTAAACATGGCCAGGTGCACACAGGAAGGAGGTATGTTATGGTTGATTGGCCCAGCCGCCTGCCAGTTGCAGAACGACTCAAGGACAGAGGGAGAGAAAAGGCGAAGAGCGACCATTTGTGTTGCGGTCGCCAGGCGGTATTCACCAGTTGTGATCTTACAACTTTAGGGCATACAAACGGCTCTGTAGACCTAGATAGGGACCAATCTAAAAATACAAAGTTTCAGTAGATTTAGCACGGAGTCCCGTACTTCAAAGGGGAGAGTTATGTGATAACTTTGTCACGAAGTGGTTTTACGACTAGAGGCTGTCTACATATATTGACAAGACACTAGTGAGAAGAAAGACTGAAAGGATAGATTCAGATGAAAATGACAGTGCAAATGTGAAAGTTGAGACCATTGGCTCCGAGGTTGAGAACCGAAGTTGACTCTTCCTCGCCACTCCGGACGTCTAAATTGCTATGCCCTTAACCACCTCTAACTACCCTAAGGGGATAAGGTTCAATTCAGATTCACATACACCACGATACAGACAACAGATAGCTACTGTACGTAATTGAAATGACTGATCCAAACTATATATGTACAGTTTTTATTTACACCTTTAAACAAAACTCAAATACATGTCAAATAAATAAAGTGCGTGGGTGCACACCTGGAACAAATCAAGCACATATACAATTAATTAACCCCAACCCTTCTCCCACAATTTCAACCTGTCTGGGGAAAGAAGTTTAGATTAAACAAAATACACCACACTGCACTTGGTGGGGTCTCAGATGTCGAGCTTCCACTCAACTAGCTGTTCTAAATGCTAATGTTACTGCTAATTTCACAGTCCTCTGGAACTACTACGAACTGTCTACACAATCACTGCACAGACTTCTTAACTACACAGCCTATCCTGAAAATCTCCTGAACACTGCTCCACAGCTAACTGCACCTCTAAACTTCAGCAGCTGTCCTCTGCTATGATCTTCAACAAAACTATGTCTCAGTTCTGTCTTTCTGGTCTACCACCTGTAGACTAAACTTCAGCAGCTGCCCTCTGCTCTAACATCTGTAGAAGGTATTTTAACCCTGTTTCCCTCCACAATTCTGAAATTGACGACTAGGTTTACCCACTGGATTCTGGAAAAACTGGAATAGGTAGCTGGTTTTGCTGCTACCACTCTGGATTTACCTGCCCGCTCCCCTCTGGGTTCAGGTCTTCGGCTTTATTATGGCCGGGACGAAGCGAAATAAATTACAACCACGCTGGCAACCTGCCGATTTGCGTGTGTAAGAAGATTGAGCATCAGAGCTCCGGATTTTTCCACCAAAATCCCTTTCACATGGAGAATGTCTTCCCTGCCTTGGGAAAACGTATTTTTTCTCTTCTTCCACCTCTGGCAATTAACGCAAAACTTTGCGTTTTTGCGAATGCCCCAACTTTGCCGTGGGGGAAATTTTGTGGTATCAAAATTCCGCTCTCTCTTTCCCACAAAGCCGGTACCTGCTGTTGACAAAAATAGAAAATGCACAGCTGAACAACACATAAATAATACATTTCTATATAACAAATAACTCCCTTACTTTAACATTTAACACCCAAGTCTTTAACACTTAACTCCCCTGCTCTATTCCCGTTATGAACCACCATACCAATTAATCATGCCAAAAAAGTCAGCTCTCCCCCTCAACTCCCTTCTCCCGTTCCAAAGTAAACATCGGCTGACCCCGATCTTCCTGTTCTGCGTGACTAATTCTGAAACACAACAGTTTTACACTGGGCTCTACTTGTGCAAAAATACCTTGGCCCACTTCCACTAATGCGGCAATGTTTCCCACAAATAAAATAGACCTCTCTAGGAATCAGATTCCCGTTCAGTAAAAATAAATCACATTCAAAATGTAATACAAAAATAATTTTCTTTAAAAATTACTTCTCACGTCTTCTGAATATCCAGAACAACAATGCACAAACAATAACGTATAACCAGTTTAACATCGTCTCGAATTAATATTCAATAAATAACGCACCCACGTGCTCCCGTCTAAATATATATGTAACTATATAACTCAGAATAACCTCTCAATGAAAGTACACATTACACGCGCTCCCGCCATTCTGTAAATTACCATAAATCACAGATGCGGGTTCTCTACAGACCTACTTTGAAATAATACAAAGCACGCCCGTAACATCTCAACTTTTAAACCTTCAATAAGGAATTATCTGGACCTCTTAAGTTTTCCCAGTTTATCACTACGATAGTATTGATGGTTCTGGCGTTAAGAATTAATTTAAACTTTAACTGCCCAAAGAAAACTTAACTGATCGGCCTAGGAGTAGAAAAATTAATAAAGTACCACGCTAAAATTATGCTTACCTAACTCGAAATTTTCCCACTGAAAGGCAAATCGACTATTTGACTCTGGCACGCGGCTGGCAATTATACAAGAGAGACCGACTATGACTTTCCGTGAGTATATATAATCAGGATCCCCCACGCTGCCCTCATGACGTCATTTGCGCGGCTCTGTTCTAAGCCCAATGAACGCGCTGCCATTCAAAGTAGTTAGATCTCAGCCAATCAGAATTGTAAACAACTCTGACTCATTCGGTTACTGCCAGCACGTGTTAAAGTCACTACCCCCATTGAACAAAGGAACGGGAATAAAGTTCAGCCCTCTACTGTTAAATGAAGCAAAAATGGCCGAAAATAATTTAATTCCCGAAAAATACGTCTATGGCCACGCAATATCTTTAAAAAGACTAAAACTGGTGCAAATCTGATCTAGGCTTTACCGTCCTCCCTATAGAAAAATACTGCAACAATTTCCTACACACCAACACTAAACACCACCTCTATTCATAGAGAAGAAATATAATGCAGATAAGATAAAACTCCCTCATAATCTCACTCTGAAAAACATAAATAATAGAAGGAGAAGAAATCTGGGGTGGATTACCTGTAATCCCTCCTAGAAGTAGTGAAAATAAAGCGAGGGGAAAAAAATGGGGCCTATTAAAAAGATAAATTTCAGTACCCCATCACAAGGGTTTTAGATTTTTTGTACAGGTTTTTCATCTCCGAGGTGTGGCATGTATGCTCTAGCATCCCGGACATATTTGAATGAGTTCCTCCTAACAATGGCATAGTCGATCACTGACTTCTCATTCTTTGTTGGTTCACACCTAGTGTATGCATGTATGCGCTTATGGGGGAACTTTGTGTTGGTAATGATCAGATTCTGCTCACTGCAGAATATAAGGAGTCACTTTCCATTGTCATTGAGAGTATCTTCTCCGTATCTTCTGATAACTCCACCCCATCTAGCATGGTCATTTCCAACTCTGGCATTGAAATCTCCGAGCATGATAATTTCATCTAGGCAGTCATCCACTGTCCTTTGAAGCAGCTCAAAGAATTCCTCCTTGACCTCTGCTCTCTCATCCTCATTTGGCCCATACACTATGACCAGGTTGACTATGGTTTCTCCTTCTTTTAGTTTTACAACAATAATGCGCTCCGAGACAAAGTTCCATCCCTTGATACTATCTTTCTGGTTTTTGGCCACAATGCAACCCACGCCCCCTTTAGATCTTTCAGATGTGGGTACACCACTGTATAGCAGCGTGTTGCCATCGAGATCCATGACTCCTTGTCCCTTTTTCTTTGTTTCCGTAATAGCCAGGATTTCTAGTTTTGCTTTCCTCATCTCTTCCACCAGCTCCTCTTCTTTCCCATTTATACTTCTTGTGTTCCAAGTTCCATAAGTCGTAGTCCGTTCCAGTTCGTCGCCTTTAGAATCAGTCCGGTTTTCTCTCTTATATTACTCGTCTTCTTCTTCTTTGATCCATAACCGCCAACCGTCAAAGCAGTCAGCGGCCATCACGCCTGGTGGCGTCTTGTAGGGCAGCAACAAATTGATTCCACTTTGCTCGGTCGGCGGCCATCCTTCGTACAGTGCCCCAACTGTGGTTCATTCTTTGCATCTCAGCTTCCACAGTTCTCCGCCAAGTTGTTTTTGGTCGGCCTCTCTTTCGCTTTCCCTCGGCGGTCCATAGCATAGCTGTTCTTGCGATGGTATCAGGGTCCATTCTGAGGACATGGCCAACCCAACTCCAGCGTCTGCCAGCTATTACTCGTAATCATAGTTTAAAGCAAACAGGTGATTGGCCTGTTGTGCCTTTGCATGGTGGAGGGGCTGCCTCCTTACGGCCTCCATGCAGGCTGCCCTCCCCTTTTTTCAGCCGGGCTTGGGACCGGCCTAGGCGGAGTTGATGCTTATGTTACCATTTTAATATATGTATTTATACTATGCTGTAGGAAGAGCACTGTTCACATATTGTGCTTAAAGTCTGATGAACGTTTACTCCTGATAATAGGCACAACAATTTTGTCACTGCTCTTATTTTGTTTTTGCATTTAGAAGATAGAGTGGTCATATTAGGTCTAATGATACTACACATTTTTGAGCAAGGTCAAAGCCATCATCTTCATTTACTTTTGTACTCCTGAACGGATGACAGTGCCACCACTGCAGCTGGTCTCCTTGCATGGAAGCCTTCACCAAGCAGTCACATGCTCTTGTAGTGGTGGTTTTTGTGGCAATTTGTTTTACATGATAAAGCTGCCAGCCCCGTGCACAACGTCATATTAGTCACCTTGTATGACATGCTTGAGGGTGTAGTGATCCTATTCTCTCTGTGGCTCCACAGAGACCCTCTAGAACTACACGGAGCAAACAAAAGAGATGCTATAAAAATAAAACTCTGGGGAATAGCGGAGACTAGACAGAATGAAGCAGGATGTAGCACACTGAATACTCCAGAGAATATCTATTTAGAGAATGCAAATAAAACAAATACAAAGAAGGGTTAGGACTACCACACAACCTCAGGCATGTCATAGAAGGCAAAAAATATGAGGTTGGGCTTGGGGCTGGGAAGAGTGCGATATAAAACATACTAATAAAGTCTCATGCTGTTCTTTATGTGTGCTAGAAATGCTGTGAGTGTTAATCATTTAAAATATGTGTTATATCCCTTAAAGTTATCATAGCTTTCATAACATGGTGATTGATATTTGTGTTAGTTTTGTAAAATGCTCCAGAAAATCAATAACTTTATAACATATGTCAGATAATAACTATAACTGTGGTGATGATATACATATATATAATAATGTAATAAAAATGAAGACAAAAACACTGACATGTTTAAAAACAACATATACTAGTAGTTGTAAATTGATGTGCTCTGAAGTGCTGAACGTCTTATCTGTAGAAAATAATTTTGTTTTATACCAAGTAAAGTACTGACATTTGGACATCTGATTGCAATAAAATAAGCATTCAAGGAGGCCCTTGGATGTATCATACCGTGGTGCACAATATGGTGTGTGGGGTGAAAAAAAAAGGTAACTAAAGTCCCATAGTGGAAACGTCCATAGGGGCAGAGGCGTACTTAAAGTATTTGGCACCTGGGCGGATCCTACCTTTCGCACCCCCTCCCATAAAATCACACTTGCAAGTATATATTTAACAGTAAATACTATCATAAAAGTATCAGATGGCACCCCTCTCCTGGCTGTCACCCGGCTCTATCCACCCCCCTCGTACCCCCATTAGTACGCCACTATGAAGGGGAGTGAAATGTTAGAGACATAGCTATATGAGGTCCAGCTTTATGAGTGGGATAATTAATTCTCTTCATCGCTGCCTTTATCTTCCCTAACTCAAGAGTAGAGTCAGGTGCCCATTTACAGCACTGGGTGAGGCTACCAGGTTTTGATTCTGGGTTCTGAAAACTTTGCTACAAGAGGCAAGCATAGAAAGTTTTTTTTTTTTTTAAATTGACAATTTAAGTTATTAAGGTTACTACAGCTAATCTTCCTTTTAGATTTGTATTGCTCTTCTAATATGATTACTGATTGTGATGATTGTTACTCTCACCCTTCTATTGTAGTTTAAAATATTCTCACTACAATAAAAGTAAGATTGTGTAATATAATGGAGAAGAAATGACAACAACATAAGGAAAGACAGGATCAACATTTGCCAATGAGAGAAGTCACCTGAAGAAAACAAGGTATTTTCCTTATAAATCTTTGTATTTGTTCCAGGCTTTATTACACATTTGAATATTCCTTGGATGATAGATATAAACAGAGAGAAACACAGGCTTTTGCTTCATAAACCAAATATGGAACTGACTCCCCTAGACAATCTTTACTTCAGGTATGGAGTCACTCTTTCAATTCCAAGCAAAAAAGTGGGTTTGGCCCAAACAAAAATGGCTACCCCAGTGTGTTTTTATTGTTGTTGTTTGGAAATCATTTTTTAAAATGTTCAGATGCATAAATAACTTTGTTGTTGTATATGAAACTGAAGATAAATGGATATACTTTACTCCTGTGCTACAAGTATGAAAGCTTTCACTGAAAAATTATTAGTTATTCAGGGTAAAATGAAGGAATAAGCCGGTGAAAAATTATAGCAAAAGTATTCATTAAAATTCTTCTATAATTGTTCCTCAGGAGAATATCCAAGGGTAAAGTTTCAAAATGTCACAAACAGAAGTATTCTAACAAAGCACAATCAGTTTTTAGTCAATAAACACTGAGAAATTAAAAAATCAGCTCTAGACAGGAGCAAAAGATACGACATCCATTTAATAGGCTCCCGGGTCAAATGGGTCTAAATCGAAAGCCTATATAGTGGTTCTTGGGGCTTAACGAGCTTAATGAATCCCTCAGATCAGATCTGTCAAAATGGATACCGTGAATCAGATAATCTGTATTTATGATCTGAAGTCAGGAGGTCTTTAATGAAGGCCTAGGTCAGGGTTGGCATAATGTAGATCCAGATCTGGTAGATCTGTAGGCATCGGGGTGAGATATAAATATTTTTAAAGCTAGAGAAATTCTGGACTAGCCCTTGCCTGCCTGTCTTGTGTGATGCTGACCACATCACCCCTAGTGTGCCGATGGTCAAGACAATATGGGCCTAACACCATATGCCTCAATGAGCATGTAACGGGACCCTTTACCTTTTTTTATTCATGCCTGCCAGTACATACATTCATGGCATTCCCAAGATGAAAGAGCTATGCATAAAAACAAGAACCAGACCACAAGGTCTTTTATATTTTGGACATGCGCCCTAATATAACTGATGGACAGACAGAGACCGTAGTGTCTAGGTTGAACTGGCTGTACCACACCATAACGAAGCAAATAATTTTTTTATTTTTTTCTTAAAGCAGAAAAAAAGACGAAAGATAACTTGTTCCACATTTCCAGTGAAAACTGATGAGCTAGCTAACAAATATTCATGCTAATCATGAACTGAAAACGAAAGGAGCGCGATATTTTCTTTGAAGTGAAAATATCATTTAGTTTGAATTGTCCAGCACTTCTGCTGATGGAACTGTAGGAAGAAGATCTTCCTGTGGAGATTGTTATTGTTGAACAGAATCGACATCATTGCACTATGGGCAAACTCATAGGTGCTCAGTCTCCCTCAGTATATGTCAAGGAGTGTGAATGCTAACTGTTCCTTTAGCTCACTGGTTGTAGACACAACGGATGCATCCTCTCATACGTGATTCTCTGCTAGCCTTGCGTTTGATGCCAAATTCCAACAGTCTTAACCTTGATGATTCATCTATTTGAGTGTCATTCTCTAACAGGCGATCGTTAATTGTTCTCAGTATCTCTCCCTTATCCATATCCAGTGTCCACACTATGGGTGCTCTTGATGCTAGTCTGTGAGCTCTTTCATTACTGCGTACCCTTGTGGAGATAAAATTTACTGCATAGACTCACTGCCATGGTGAGATGGTGGTGCCACACAGATGGTCCTAGGTTCAAGTCCCCCAGTAAGCCAATCACTTCTGTTGTTTGTCCATTGTCAATTTTTCTACTTCTTTATTTCTTGTGGTTGCCAGCAACATTCCCCCTTAATGTGTATTATTTATGAAAACTGAAAACAGACATTATTGTATCTGGGAATTTCTTTAGAGTGTTCATTGTGTCTAAAGTAGCTTCTGGGTCACTTGTCAGTCTGGAATCATACAAAATATTTTTAGTGTTTCATTACAATTGAAGATAATCATCTTTATATTGTCCATGACGCCAGCTCCTTTCGTGGAAAAGCTTTACGGGGATTCAAATAGCCTCAAACTGACTGCTGCTTTCTTTGAGAACATTCAAGTGGACGTCTGAGAGTGTACGAAGAAGAAGAAAGAAGAAGATATTGTCCATAGCTATTACTCAACAATCCTTCTGGTCTTTAAGACTACATCTTCAGTGACTATACTATAAACAGATCTCCCTTCACCTCGATTATTATCTTTTTTTATTTATTAAGCTGTTTACTACTTTTCTTTGTAGCACACCCTCTTCAACCATCTACCATATTTTAGTTATAGTTTATATTGGCTACCACGACAAGCATGGGAAACAAAGAGCCAAGGATCCAGACCCCCAGAGTCCGCTGGGAGGACAACATTAGACAATCTTTGAAGGACCGAGGACTAGAATGGAACCAGGCCAGGAGGAAGACAGCCGATAGGATAGTCTGGCGCTCTCTCTTCCAAACCTCTACACCTCAGGGTAGAAGGGGAACGACTAAGTAAGTAAGTTTATATTGTTTTATTGTTCAGAAAAATGGTACTATCTATACTGGTATGCATTTAAGGGAAGTTTAGATATAGTCAATCCGTATTTATCTGGGCGGAAATCCACCACTGTAAATAACTGGCTAGCATTCTTATTTATTTAATTATTTTTTATGTTAGTTTTTGTTTTTGTAATAGTGTTTTTTTTTTAAATTGTAAGCTAATATGTAGCTTCGTCCTACATTAACATTTCAAACAAAAATGACCTATTCCTAAGTAAAGCGTTGAAGATTTCACAATACCAGTTCCAGCTTTTTATTTCCATAATTCAAGAGCAGAGTCAGGCACCACGTTTGCTGCTGAGTAGCGTGACGTCACTAGGTTTCAATCCAGTAACTTCGCTGCGAGAGGAAAGCGTTGTAACTACGAGTTGTAACCGGTTAGCCAGTCGGACGCGCGTGATTAATCTACTGCCTTGAAAAGTAGTACAAACCGAGGCGGATTTACTGTGAAGATATTGAAGCTTCAGCTTCCAGGCCCCTAAGTTCACTTTTCTCTATAATATGTTTCTTTCCCATTTCCCCAACACCTCTATTTTTATTATAACAGGGGCTCCTCCAAGAATTCAAGCTTCAGAGCCCCCAAAATGTAGATCCGCCACTGACTACAGTTTTTTTAATTTTTTTATTAAAGTGTTTGCTACTGTTCTTTGAATCACGCTACTTTCAACCATCTACCATATACATGGAACTGTTGGTTATAACGCGTTTCATTTATTGTGATATTTCTCTTGACTGTATTTATTGTATGCTCGGTGTTGTATTATTCCTCTCGATACAGATGAAACTGTGAACACCTTCATAAAGCTCAACTTAATGACTAATGATTTTTTTTAGTTAGTCCTTAATATTCAACCTTCATGATAATTAAATGAGACTTAGGATTAACACGAGCTGTTTGGTGGATTTATCATTACAGGCTTTTCACGAGGCATACAGATATCATTGCGCTGTTTTTAGCCGATATACAAGGAATTACCGGGGTAGGGATTATAGTTAGACGAATGCAGGCATGAGGAAAATAAAAGTAGTCCCCAACATAGCATTGTCAAATCCGTATCATATCCTGTTGTAACGCCGACTATATCGAGATGATGAGGCAGCCAAATCCATGCATTATCACAGATGTATCAGGGCAGGTACTGGTGTACAATATCAATATAGCTAACCACCTGTGCTTGAAGGTACGTCGCATCTCCTAAAAACAGGAAAACATGGACGGCAGCGGTAGACAAAGTTGTAGGTGTATGCTTTAGAAACCCGAAGCTGTCAAAAGATCGACCGTGAATAAAAGCCTGTCTGTTTTCAGTCTCAGAATAATTGGATGAATCGCAACCTATATGTAATTATTTTTTTTTAAGAGTCTCTTGGGTAAACCCCACGAGACTGCTCGGGGGTCTCTGAAGAGACAAAAAAATACGACAACAGTACCCTCAGGCAACTCGTACAAGGCGACTAGTGTGAGGTTGTACATGAGGCTGACAACCTGATCACGTAAAACATGGTGCCACAGACACCACTGCTGCAAGATAATGGGAATGTTTGGTGCAGGTTTACTACAATGGGGACCAGCTAAAGTGGTGGTTTTATGTTCCGTAAGGAGACCAATGGAAAATTATATGTAACTTGTTATCTCTGCCTAACGATTTGCTTTGTTGTGGTTCCATCATTAGAAGAGTATCAAATGTAAACCAAATGATGTTTTATCGCATATTAACTTCACTTCAGATAAAAGATCACTTTCTTATCTCATAAATTTCACGATCAAAGGGAATTTTTAAGGTCACGTTCCTATGTGACATATTACCTTGTTAAAGTTAGTTGCTTATCCTTTACAGGACGTGGCAATCAACACAAGCTTTTATTGGCTGTTTGTGATTTTTCTAGGCAATTTTTTTTTTCATTCAGTAGTTTGCCATTGCTTTCTGAACGGTACGGCGCTTATACCATTGTTAAAAATCCACACAAAGCGATCTGCTACCAAACCGCCTGCAGCAGGTTTCGAACCTGGTATATCTGGATTATGAAACTGCGTTCATATCCATTAGGCCACAGACGTTATTACCTTGTTACACCACTTTTTTTTTTTTTTTTTTTTTTTTGTAATCGACGCGTTGTGGGGGAAATTGATTAGATAGTAGAACCGTAGCAGGACATTTTTGCGCTTGGACATAGTTTTTTTTTTTTTTGTTTGTAAAGTTGTGCCTCGTTTTGGCGAGGCGCGTCCCGTTCAACCTAGTCGGTTATATTAGGGCGCATGTCCAAATATAAAAGACCCTTAGGTCTGAGGTATATGTCTTTTGTCCTACCCCCTCTTATTTTGGCGACGAATATAGAGAAGACTGTCTTATATATATTGTTCTGCGCCCCCCTTTATTCGTCACACCCGTAACTGCTGCCTCGAGTTCACATATCAACCTCATGCTATCGTTCTGCCCGTTAACTTATATAATGGTCACATAGCTCTTATCTTTTCTGTTCTGGAGATTAACTGCCAAGTGGTTCTGTAGTCTTGTCCTGTACACTTTTATTACAGACTGTCTTAGCTCTATATTTCATACTTCCAGTATTCTACTCTTTTTGTTGTTGCGGGTTTTGCCTTCTTGTGGTGAGGCACGTCCTTTCAACCTAGACTTAAATCTGTTGGTTATATTGCAGTGCAATTTGCCATTCCAAAATAAGTGAACTCTTGTCAACTGAAGCGCTGTGTTGATAAACTCTAAGACCTGACAAAGACTACTAGCATCTATCAGCTAGCATGAAATGCTCTGAACAGGACTGCTAGCCCGACCAGTCGTTGATAGATACTAAGTCCTGACAAGGACTAACATTATCCATCTGCTAAGCATGAAGCCTTGAAAAGGACTTGCCCTAAAAAACAAAGAGACGCCATCTACGCCAACGCTGCCCGTTACCTCCTGCAGTTTTAATCTACTAACCCGCTTCCATCCTGTCTGTCAAAGAAGCTAACTCTCCTCCTGTCATGTTTTCCTGCAAATTGCTAGTATTAGTATAGTATCCAGCGTTCCCACACGGAATTTTGAAATAAGGATATCGGCTATTTTGGGAGATATGTGGGTTATTTTGGGCGAATGTTGGGCTATTTTGGCTGATTTTGGGCGAAATCTAAGTGGCGTTCTTCAACTAATGAAGGAAAATGAAACCTTGACGGGACCCAAAAATCTAGATTTAGGTGAATCCACCTAGGAGTGGCAACGTTGATAGTATCCATAAGGAATCGATGACAAATAGCATTATGCGGGGTTATAGTTTTATTTTGTTTCATTGGTCTTATCCAATACCATAATTCCAGCCGTAAGTACGTCGGTCGGTCGGTCACATCATGCACACCGTCATTTGCGCACTTTTCTATTTTCGAGAGAGTACATTAACTTTCAACCACAGCTAAGGGGTGCAACTGTGGTTGAAAGTTAGACAATAATTGTATTGTTTCTCTTATACCATACTCTCCCGAAAATAGAAAAGTGCGCAAATAACGGCGTGCATCAACAATTTGATTATGGAAAGTCAAGATTTTAAAAGATGCACGAACAATTACGAGACATGTTGTCATAAAAGAAATGTTAGTTATTTAGTCAATTTCAGGTCCATTAGATCATTATCACTGCTCCACATGTCATTTAGGAAGGTTACTCTATGTCTTTTTATTTAATACATCCACATAATTTTCGCTACATATATCTAATGACGGTCGCCTGCAATGAAATGACCACAGTAATAATAGTACCGTCTGTAATACATGTAACAGAAAGAACACACTCTAATTAAAAACCTGTCAGTTTTGACGGGTTATTGCTAGTATATTAGTAAACGGTAACTGTCACATGATGATGTTGATGTCAGTGTAATACAGATATCGAGCAAATGTTGTAATGATGATGGTGATGTCAGTATAATTGTGGTGAAGTGGGATGTTATAA
Source organism: Oreohelix idahoensis (assembly GCA_024509875.1). Classification (NCBI taxonomy): domain Eukaryota; kingdom Metazoa; phylum Mollusca; class Gastropoda; order Stylommatophora; family Oreohelicidae; genus Oreohelix; species Oreohelix idahoensis. Next base: position 231,812 of record JAMPIV010015724.1, on the reverse strand, counting down.
ATATTTATAGGGGACTTAGTGTACTGACTGAGATCAGCTGTGAAGGTATCTATATCTATTAAGAGTAGTGTATTATAGATAACCTTACTTGCTACCACATATCTATATATCTCAGTCAGAATTATTCTGGAATAGTGTGATGACTACGTTATGTGTCTAGGGTATGTGTATGATGAAGTGTAAGTCACAACAACAGACAGATAAACAATTTAATTTAATCCACTACACTTGACAACACTGTGACACTCACATACATATAACACTCTATGAGAATATCTTAAAGGAGGCACTGATAACTTTTCAAATAACAATCTGTATTAATTGCTATCATAAAGGTATATGTGTCCTGATTCAAACACAAAGGAACCCGGAATCACAATCAATTTTAATTACAAGTATATGTACAGACTTTATCAATATGAATATCGTAGTGACATATATTATTAAAAATATCCTATGTGTGTCAGTTGTGTAGTAGTAATATGAGGTAATACTGGTTTTGTTTTGTTCAAGCTCTGTTTGTATTTGTCATCATGACTTCAATAGTTTGTCTTTAGGGACTAGTATTGGAGATGTTCTCAGTTCCTGATATTAAGACAATTAAATTCCCCTCTGAATATTATTTTTACAAAGTCATTTCAAGATGAGGGGACATAATGTTGAGCTCAGCTGGCCAACTCTGCTTATCTTGCGTGATGGCGGCAGGAGAAGACTCCTCTGCTCGAATTCTCCTCCGGGCTCTGGAGACACCTCACTGATAGCTAAAAGGACCAAGGAGTATGCTGTCCTACACTGGATTCAGCACAGCTCTGACCAGGTGCTGCTCAGTACCATCAAGACCACGGTCCCACAATTTCATGGAAATAAACACAGATACGTTGATTAGCAATGAATTCTGGCACATTTACTGGCACAAATTCCCATCTGCTTATGTTCCAGGCTTTTATTTAACACAAATATGAGCTGGCTTCAACGCACTGTGGCTTTATCAAGATCATTTAAACAAGTGGTCTCGAACTAACGCTCCCAAGTGTGTATATCAGCGAGTCTGACCAATGAGCCCCGTTTCGACAAGTGTTTGAAAAAATGTTACCCTTCCCCGTCTCCCCTGACAACGAAAGATAGTATTTATAGTCCGACCAATCGTGGTTAGGCTTTCATTTGTTGCGCTCCAATCAATTGGGAGTTTACATGGTAGGCTAATTCTGTAACGCAAGGTTTTTTCAAACACGTTATAAAAAAATTTTATGAGCAGAAATGATTTCATGCTGTCAGGTGTAGTGGTATTGATGGGTTTGTATGATGATGATGATACTACATGTAAATTGTATGAGGCCAGCTGTGAAGGCTCCTGAGATAAAATGTAATTGAGAATTGTCAGAAGGCCTTTCTTGCTACCACTACGACCTCACACTTAATTTTTTTTTTTTTTGAATGTAGCTACGTAAAGTGTCTAGGGTAATGATGTGTACTGTGGTGTGATAGTTATAAATATACCCATAAATATTTAACAAGACTAATAAGATTAACAAGTGTTAAAATACACTGAACTAACTCACGTGTGTAAAGTTTTTGATATAATTATATTACATTTATTTGTTCTGGATCAAGTTTTATTTTGACCAGAACTTGTTTTAAAAGAAGGATTTAAAATTTATAAAAATTATGCATGGAATGTTACATAATAAATGCAAAAGTGAACATATTTAAGTACTAGAATAGTTAGTTTTATTAAAATGTTCTGGTAGTCAGCTACTAGGGAGGATATTTATTGTCTGTGCTGTTGGGGTGGTCTCATCACACCTGTCTATATTGACTACACCGTGTCCAGAAAATGGTGGGAATTTTTATGGGGTATCTGCAACTAAATGGGGTTGGTGAATATCCAGCAGACCAGAGGCTCACTCATCTGGTATTTGTAGCTCTGGTGCTGAATTCAGGCGGTCCCACCTCTCCGTGCTGGCGGGCACTAATGGTGGTCTCTGTCACAAGGACTGCACAGATACACTTGTGTAAATCACCACCCGAATAGATACTTCTTCGTGGACGACAGAAACTCGCAGCTCTGCAATCAAAGTATGGGCCATGTGTCAAAATCTATTCTCTACCCACGTCTGGACACCACACTGACACAACAACCACATTATACAGACAGGTCAGATCTCTCTGACCAAACAGCACAGTTACCATGGTGGGTTTACATCCGATAGATCCTCCCAGACTATAGATTCTGAAAAATAATTATTAGTTTTCTACCCTAAAAGAGGATAGGTAATATGTTTCCTTATTCTCAACTCTTGATCGTCTTGCATAATCCTTGCTGGTGTTTAGGTACATTGTTAGTCCCTAGACCCTGACTTGGGCGGGGGGTCTAGAGCAAAATCCCTACTTGTTTGTAAGGCTAGATTATGATATGGCAGTATCAAATCACTCGAACATGAAACAATATTCAAAATATATAAAGAAATAATTTCAATCTTACCAGATTATGAATAATTAACACAGAAGTGCTAGCAAAACTCAGCTGAGCTGCTGGCTATAGGATGGCGTCCCTAAATTTAACTCACTGTCTTTCATATGGGAAAACACCACACTTTAAAATCTGTGTCTAACACTGAACAATTATTGAAGAATGACCCCAAATGCGCTCTGAGCGCTAATGATATGATTGTCTGTGGCCAATCACTGCCGAGGTTTATTTTTAATTTCAAATTTCCTCACTAAAGTCATTTCAGTCAAGCTTCAGTCACGTATGGATGGTTATCTGTTAGTCTGTCCGTCTCTACTTGTGTTTCTACAAAATTGTGCTCGATTTTTTGACCCAACCGTTCTCTCCCCTTCAAATTTTTGTTGTAAAAAGTTATATTTAGACACAGCTACCACCAATGTCCCTTCACTTCTATGCCAAGTAAATTTGAACATCTGTGTCCAAGGTCGTGTTTTTGTGTGCAAATAACCACACTTTTTAGATTCAATTCAGTCTGTCGATGATGTGAACTACACTGTCTTTTGTCATTATTTTCAATATTATCTATCCGTCTGTAAAATTAAGACCATATTCGTTCACTGCTCAGAATAGGCCATCTGGCCAGCTAATTTTTATATTCCTAACATTAATATTAAGAAAAATTTACTTTTTAATTTTTGTAATTTTTTTCAGACATCTGCGTTCTTCCGCTCAAATTCAAATCAAGCGCTTGGTATCGCAAAACGTCCAATTCCGTACCTCGTGTCAATTTGGGGGACTTGAATTTTTTTACTTTCATCCATTTCTCCCCCCCCCCCCCCCCCCCCCCCCCTCCCCCCCCTCCCCCCATTGCGTCTCTTTAGCCTTTCCAGTCATATTTTTTTTTCCTTTTGATACTCCGTTCCCCTCCGGTCTAGCAAGTCAAATTTATGGAGGGTGATGACCCGCGGTCTAGGCGATCATGTACATCAGCAGCCTACGCATTATGTTTTTATCCTTAAATGTTATCCTTGGAGGAATTTTACCGTTGTATCTCTGTCAATTTCACTACACATCTCCCCACCTGAAAACATGCCTATGGCAAGTTCCAAAACCAGCGATACACATAGGTAAAATTACTCCTCCCGTCTGCCATTACTCTAATTTTGATCACAGGGGTGCCGACTGAGGAAATCTGCACCGACATTCAATTTGCCTGGGATATATTGGATACTAAACTGATAAGGTTGAAGCAATAAAGACCACCTCAGCAATCTTGCGTTTTCATGCTTAGCCTGAGACAAGAACACGAGAGGCTGATGATCCGTCTCCACCACAAATGTCCTACCATACAGATAGATTTGAAACTTCTTTATTGCCCAGATTAATGCTAAACATTCTTTTTCGCTTGTGGAGTATCCTTGTTCCGCCTTATTCAATTTGCGGCTTGCATAAGCGACTGGTTTCAGTTCCCCATCAGGTGAAGATGATCTTTGCAACAAAGCCCCTCCAAGTCCTACATTACTTGCATCGGTTCTTAAGACAAAGTCCTGTGTCAAATCAGGCAGTTTGAGAATAGGCTTGCTAGTGAGTTTTTCCTTTAACTCTTGGAACGCTAATTCACATTGTGCAGTCCAAATAATTTTATCTGGAAGTCCCTTGCGAGTCAGATCAGTCAGAGGAGCACAAATGGCGTTAAAATTTTTGATGTATTTCTGATAAAATCCGCATAACGACACGAATGATCGCACGTCCTTTTTGGTTTGCGGCCTAGGTGCTCTCTGCAGTTTTTCCAAGTTCTTAGGATCAGGGGTCATATTACCCTGATATACAGTGTGTCCCAAGAATTCCAACTCTTTGCATCCAATACAACATTTTGTTGGCCTAGCAGTTAAGTTCGCCTCCCGAAGTCTATCAAACAACATCTCCAGAGCTTCAATGTGTTCTTCAAATGTCTCTGTGGCGACGAGAATATCATCCATGAAATTTGTGATACATGGGTTATTCAGGGGGTCCAACAATTTTCGCATCATCCTTGAAAACACACTCGGAGCATTTTTCAGTCCGAATGGTAGCATATTGAATTCATAATGTCCATCCGAAGTGCTAAAAGCCAAATAAGGTCTCACTTCAGGCTTCACTGGGATCTGGTAATAGCCTTTACTAAGATCCACTTTTGAAAAGTATTTTGCCTTGTTCAGTCTGGCAAATAGCTGTTTTGTGTCTGGTAATGGATCCACTTGTCCTTCTGTGACAGCATTCAGTTTCCTGTAATCTATGCACAGTCTGTGTTCCCCAGACGGTTTCCTCAACAAAACGACACTAGAACTAAAAGATGATTCACTGTGCGAAATAATCCCCTCCTTCAATAAATAATCTATTTCTTCCTTTAATGCCTTCTCCTTCGCGAACGGAATAGAATAGGCTCTCATACAGATTGGGTTTGAGTCTACCAGTTTCATGTCATACTGTAGCAAATTTGTATGGCCTGGTTTATCTGTTAATACATCTGTATGTTCCTCCAGAACTTGTTGAACTCTCTCCCTCTGGTTTTTAGTCAGGTGCTTACTGACTTTTACCTGTGCTGCTGTTTCACAAGGATGTAATGGGTATTCATGTGAGGTGAGTGGTTCTTTTTGCATCTGGGTTGCAATAGCCAAGGTCAATAAGGGGGTGCTTTCCTGGAGTGGTCTGTCCAGATACTTCTTTAACAGGTTTACATGATAAACTTTTTCCTTCCCCTTTTTGTCAATTTTATAGTTTGTTCTAGACACCTTCTCTAGAACCGTATATGGACCTTGCCAACCAATTTGTAATTTATTCTGGCTTCCCGGTAGTAGAAGCAGCACCTTCTCTCCGACTGCCAGTTCCCTGTCCTTTGCCTTCCTATTAAAATATGCTGCATGTTTCTTCCTGGCTTGTTTCAAATTATCATTTGCCAGTTTCCATCCAGCTTTCAAACGAGTGGTCAGTTCGTTCACATATTGATACGATGAGGTAACAGTCTCTTCTGCCTTCTCATCTGTCCAGGTCCTTAATAAAGCTTCTAAAGGACCTTTTATTGGCCTCCCAAATAGCAGAGTTGCGGGAGCCATCCCGGTTGAACTATGTGGTACCTCCCGGTACGCAAACAATGCGGCGGGCAGGAATTGATCCCACAGATCCGGTTTTTCGTGTGCCAGCTTTCTCAGGATAGAAATGAGAGTCCCATTGAACCTCTCTACCTGGCCGTTCCCTTGTGGATGGTACGGACTACAATGAAAGTGCCTGGCTTGAAATAGCTTAAAAACTTCTTCCGTTAGTTTCCCCTTGAACTGAGAACCATTATCCGTCAAGATTTGATGCGGGAATCCTAATCGGGTAAATATTGTAAGTAGTGCCTCTGCTACATGTTTTGAATCAATTGATGGCAGGGCTACCGCCTCTCCCCACATAGAACAAGTGTCCACCAGAGTAAGGATGTAACTGTTCCTCCTCTTGGTCCGAGTGAGAGGTCCTACAATATCCACTGCAACCCTCTCAAAAGGTGTTCCCACTATGGGCATTTCCCCTAGAGTTGCAGGGGCAGTCCAGTGCTTTGGAGCTACCCTTTGACATTCTGGGCAGGATTTGACATATCTTTTTATATCCTCCGTTATCCCTGGCCAGAAGTAATGACAAGCTATACGCTGTCCTGTGGCGCTGATCCCCATGTGACCACTGAAGGGGATTGCATGTCCGAGTTCCATCACTTTCTCTCTATATGCAATGGGAAGAACCAGCTGGTTGTGACCATTTGTTCCAGTTCCGGCCTTCCTGTATAAGAGTTTGTTCTTCATGAAATATTCCCCCTTGCTCGGAGGTGTGTGGCATTTGGGTAATTTTTTAAAACAGGGCTGGAGTGTCCTATCCTCAGCCTGCGCCTTCCTCATCTCCTCTGGATGAGCGTTTATAGGTTCACCTTCTTCCTCCTTCTTCTGTGACCTGGTCTGCACTGTCGCCATGATCACAGGTTTCTCGGGATTCCCCAAGAAGACGTATCTACACCCCAATATCAGAGGGTAGATTGGTTCATCTATCACTGCTGCTCTGATTTCTCCTTCCACATAGCGAGTTTTCACCGTTATCCTTGCGATGGGAAGTGTCATGAGTGGTATGTCCTTAGTCGCCCCTTGTATTTCCACTGTTTCTGTGGTATACTGACTTGGGTCCACTAGGCTAGACTTCACAACTGAATCATAATCCAAACCTGTATCATAAAGGCACCTTATGGTGACCCCATTACAAATAACATCCTCACAAACTGGGGGGTGATAAGGTTCCTGTTGTCCCTTAGGATTAACCTTTAATCTTTGCGTCCCCGACTTCATTGCAGCAATGTTTGAAGGTTTCCTTCTACAAAATTCGGTGTTATGGTTATCCTTCTTGCACCATTTACACCATCTTTTTCCTTGGTTCAACGGTTTTCTTTCATTGAACTTTTGGTCATTGAACTGTGAGTTTCTGTCGCGATAGTCATTTCTTGGCCGCTCAAAGTTTGTCCTACCTTTATTTCCCTGCTCTCTATTATCAAATTTATTAAATTGCTGTGGAGCTTTAAAATTGTCTATGTGCTTCTTCTTAGCACCACTTACCTCTGCCTGGGCTGCCTGATACCTCTCAGCAACATTTAAAATTTCCCCCAACTTCTCTGCACCCTGTTCCATGAGAAATTTTCTCATGTCTGGAGCCATGGACTCTCTCAATTGCTCAATCATGATCATTTCTTTAAGATCTTGGGTCTTCCCCAGAGCCGTCCATTTCTCCAAATAGGTTTCTAGTCTGGCAGAGAATTGGTGGTATGTCTCCCCAGACAACAGTTTGGCATTTCTAAATCTCTTACGATAAAATTCACCATTCTTCTCGTACCTTAATAACAAAGCCTGCTTTAACATGTCATAATTGTCTTGGTCTTCCCTGTTCATTTTGGCAAATACTTCATAAGAAGCACCCCTCAATCCCTGTGATAGCTTTAAACTCCACCTCTCTCTCTCTAACCCATATGTAGTAGCTAATAACTCAAAACGTCCCAGGTACCCCTCTATGTCATCGTCTTTCTCAACAAAATGGTCTAAATGAAACCCCATAGCTGAGTTTGAGGCTCCCATACTGGGCGTAGCATCTGAGGCAAAAGGGCTGGCACCATTTTCAGGGGCCGGGCCTTGTAATTCCAGCTCCCTTAGTCGTAATTCGTGCTCCCTCTGCAACCTTCTATCTTCAGCCTCCCTTTCGGCAGTCAACCTTTTTTCCTCTGCCTCCCTTTCGGCCTTTTTATCTTCTGCCTCCCTTTGCTGTCGTTTTTCTTCTGCCTCCCTTTGCTGTCGTTTTTCTTCTGCCTCAATCTGCAGCCTCTTAATTTCTCTATCAGCCTCAATTTGTAACCTCTTCTCTTCAGCTACCTTTCTATCTTCCCTTTCAATATATTTATCACATTCAGTCGTTACGTATTGAATTAAAATTTGACCATCCATCCCCATCTCCTTCGCAGTGAGCACAGCAGCTGATCTAAACTTTGCTAGCTCAGCCATACTTTTTAGACAATATAATAATATATAAGCTAAATCTCTAACCAGTAAATACACTAAGTACTTCTAATTACTATAGTCTAACTAATTCTAACTAACCAGTTAACTAATTAATTATTACTGGCTGTGAAGATTCACCAACTTTTATCTGCAGGGACACTTTTAATTTTAAAGGAAATTTTACAATTTATTTCCCTACTTTTATTTCTCCCACCAGGAGATCTTAATATTACTGTTGGGCTAATTATCCCGGACGAGCCCCCAATATATGTAGTGGTATTGATGGTTTTGTATGATGATGATGGTACTACATGTAAATTGTATGAGGCCAGCTGTGAAGGCTCCTGAGATAAAATGTAATTGAGAATTGTCAGAAGGCCTTTCTTGCTACCACTACGACCTCACACTTAATTTTTTTTTTTATTGAATGTAGCTACGTAAAGTGTCTAGGGTAATGATGTGTACTGTGGTGTGATAGTTATAAATATACCCATAAATATTTAACAAGACTAATAAGATTAACAAGTGTTAAAATACACTGAACTAACTCACGTGTGTAAAGTTTTTGATATAATTATATTACATTTATTTGTTCTGGATCAAGTTTTATTTTGACCAGAACTTGTTTTAAAAGAAGGATTTAAAATTTATAAAAATTATGCATGGAATGTTACATAATAAATGCAAAAGTGAACATATTTAAGTACTAGAATAGTTAGTTTTATTAAAATGTTCTGGTAGTCAGCTACTAGGGAGGATATTTATTGTCTGTGCTGTTGGGGTGGTCTCATCACACCTGTCTATATTGACTACACAGTGTCCAGAAAATGGTGGGAATTTTTATGGGGTATCTGCAACTAAATGGGGTTGGTGAATATCCAGCAGACCAGAGGCTCACTCATCTGGTATTTGTAGCTCTGGTGCTGAAATCAGGCGGTCCCACCTCTCCGTGCTGGCGGGCACTAATGGTGGTCTCTGTCACAAGGACTGCACAGATACACTTGTGTAAATCACCACCCGAATAGATACTTCTTCGTGACGACAGAAACTCGCAGCTCTGCAATCAAAGTATGGGCCATGTGTCAAAATCTATTCTCTACCCACGTCTGGACACCACACTGACACAACAACCACATTATACAGACAGGTCAGATCTCTCTGACCAAACAGCACAGTTACCATGGTGGGTTTACATCCGATAGATCCTCCCAGACTATAGATTCTGAAAAATAATTATTAGTTTTCTACCCTAAAAGAGGATAGGTAATATGTTTCCTTATTCTCAACTCTTGATCGGTCTTGCATAATCCTTGCTGGTGTTTAGGTACATTGTTAGTCCCTAGACCCTGACTTGGGCGGGGGGTCTAGAGCAAAATCCCTACTTGTTTGTAAGGCTAGATTATGATATGGCAGTATCAAATCACTCGAACATGAAACAATATTCAAAATATATAAAGAAATAATTTCAATCTTACCAGATTATGAATAATTAACACAGAAGTGCTAGCAAAACTCAGCTGAGCTGCTGGCTATAGGATGGCGTCCCTAAATTTAACTCACTGTCTTTCATATGGGAAAACACCACACTTTAAAATCTGTGTCTAACACTGAACAATTATTGAAGAATGACCCCAAATGCGCTCTGAGCGCTAATGATATGATTGTCTGTGGCCAATCACTGCCGAGGTTTATTTTTAATTTCAAATTTCCTCACTAAAGTCATTTCAGTCAAGCTTCAGTCACGTATGGATGGTTATCTGTTAGTCTGTCCGTCTCTACTTGTGTTTCTACAAAATTGTGCTCGATTTTTTTGACCCAACCGTTCTCTCCCCTTCAAATTTTTGTTGTAAAAAGTTATATTTAGACACAGCTACCACCAATGTCCCTTCACTTCTATGCCAAGTAAATTTGAACATCTGTGTCCAAGGTCGTGTTTTTGTGTGCAAATAACCACACTTTTTAGATTCAATTCAGTCTGTCGATGATGTGAACTACACTGTCTTTTGTCATTATTTTCAATATTATCTATCCGTCTGTAAAATTAAGACCATATTCGTTCACTGCTCAGAATAGGCCATCTGGCCAGCTAATTTTTATATTCCTAACATTAATATTAAGAAAAATTTACTTTTTAATTTTTTTGTAATTTTTTTTCAGACATCTGCGTTCTTCCGCTCAAATTCAAATCAAGCGCTTGGTATCGCAAAACGTCCAATTCCGTACCTCGTGTCAATTTGGGGGACTTGAATTTTTTTTACTTTCATCCCTTTTCCCCCCCCCCCCCCCAATTGCGTCTCTTTAGCCTTTCCAGTCATATTTTTTTCCTTTTTGATCCTCCGTTCCCCTCCGGTCTAGCAAGTCAAATTTATGGAGGGTGATGACCCGCGGTCTAGGCGATCATGTACATCAGCAGCCTACGCATTATGTTTTTATCCTCAAATGTTATCCTTGGAGGAATTTTACCGTTGTATCTCTGTCAATTTCACTACATCAGGCATCCTCACTATTTTATTTTGGGTATAATTTATTAATTCCTGGACTATTTGCGTAACGTTTTACATATTATTTGTCAGCAAGCCCTAAGGAACCCAAATATACAAATTTAAAAGAGCTACGTGGCTGCGTTCAAAATATGCAATTTCTTCTACCTCCTGTTTCGAAGATGTGCTGTCTGGGTACGTAATGTTTTCAAACGTAAACCCATCTAATGTTGTCTTTCCTAATAAGCGTTTTTTATGATTTATAAACCTAACTCTGGGAAAGGGTAGTGTATTTTATCACTGTCCGTCTGAAAAAAAATTAGTGCATGTAGACTTACACGCGTGATGGCAGCATTTGTGTATCGCGCGACGCGTGTTGCATGCGTTCCTGATTTTCAGCCCTCCCTCTCTCTTTATCCTTTTGTCCATCTGTTCGTTCGTTTTGGTAACGCAGTGTAGAAAAAGACATGAATGGAATTTAAAATTTAGGTCAACTTGCATATTTCAAGGTTTTTCTTAGAAATACAGCACACGTTTCATTGAAGAAAGCGGGTATAATACAGTAAGCTTTTACTATCAACGTGAAAGCGTTACAATTTGCAGACGAAGCAGAAAACAAGGGGGATTTCGAGTACAGTCATTGTGACAGCACTGTTCTTTACCATTCTTCTTCCTTTATTTATTATATGTATTTATTAGGCTTTATATTTACTTGATAATTTATATATGTGGATTAGAATATTCCACGACAATAATACAGACATCGAGCATATGTTGTAATGATGATGATGATATCAGTGTTGATTGGTTTACTCAGGAATGGATGTGTCAATTATGGTGAAAGAACGTAGAAAGCATCTTCGAGGATTAATAAATGTGACAGCATGTATCACCCCAGCATGTAGTAAACGGTAACGGTACTCCCTTAGCTGCTAGCAGATACTGCCGTAAGGGTGTGATATATTACAGGCTTCACTTCACTAAGTCAAGCTTTATAGGGTGTTCCTTTACTTACTGTCTTTGCCTTCTCTAACTCAAGAGCAAAGTCAGATATGCAATTATAGCTGGGTAAGATGCAGTGGCGTACTAATGGGGCTGCGAGGGGGGCGGTCCGCCCCTGGTGACAGCCAGGAGAGGTGGGCTATCGGACACTATTATGACACATATTATACTGTTTAAAAATGGACGTACAAGCATCAAATATTGTTCTGTATGTTTTATAGGCGATGCCAAAGGAATGATCCGCCCCGGGTACCAGATACTTTAAGTACGCCTCTGGTAAGATGGATCGTGACGCTCTTAGGTTTTGAACAGATGCCTTGTAACTTTACCGCGAACGCTCATTTGAATGGTTAAAAGAGCTAAATGTAGTCCCATAGCAGAAGTGTTAGAGACTTCACGATACTAGGTCCAGCTTTTTAATGAGGGGATGCATTTTTTACATGCATTCCTTTACATTAAAATAGTCTGTACCTTTTTTCCCAAACAATGTGAATTGGCTCGGGCCTCTCTGAGCTCTTGGACAGTTTGGTTTTTTGTTTGGTTTTAATTTTCGGTTTCCTGGGTAGTGAGATCGGATGCCTTGCCTTCTCGGATAAGGGCGAAAAAAAAAAAAAGGGAGGTCTCGTGTGCAAGTTGCGCGCGTTAAAAATCTCACGGCAGTTGAAAATCGTCAAGAGTATGCCATACGGCCGCTGCCCTGACAAAATTAAAAAAATTAGAAACTTACCCACCACAAAAGATATTTATAGAATGTGTGATTCCTATATACACACATTGGGATTCTCGCCGGTACTTGTGTGATCTAAGGGGGGATATCGGAACACTGCTGGAGTTGTCCGTGTACAGTAAAGATAGTCCTTAAAACCAAACCAATTTTTTTAATGCTCGAAGATGATTTTCTACTAAACAAGTGCGTGAGAAAACCATGTTTATTTCCATAACGTGCTGATATATGCGATAATATGTTTATATATATATTTTTAGTACCGGTACTGAAAATCAGAACCGGTCTTAGGCCGATTTATACTACTGGACACAATCGGGCCCCGTGCTCGCAGGGGCTCCTCACTCGGGTTCGCACCTGCCGCTTTGAGAAAAAAAAAGTTAATGAACGAAGACTATTTCAAATGAGATGCCAGGCATGTATGCTGTTACACTGTATTAAACGTAAAAGAATACTTACATGTATTAGCTATATGTTAACATAAAACATGCTACAACAAAAGTAAAATCTAAAGTCCCAGAATGGTCAAAAGTTCAAACCCCGCAATTACTAAGACTTACCCTGCTGACGATACAGTATATGCAAAAATGCAAAGGTTACTTGATTACTTGTTGACCGCATGAGTGTGTACCAGGACAACAGTTCAAAGTGCACGATGTCAGACGGGCCTGCGTGCCCCATTTTGGCCCCTTTTAACATAAAGTTCGTTCGTTCGTTCATTCCATGTAGGTACTCAATGTTACATACATTTTTATGCAATTGCGCCATCTGTCACTTAAATTTCCTCTATAGTACTGCCTTATACGAGGGAACAAAAAAAAGTTTATAATTTCATACCCTTTCTATTGTCTTTTTTTGTTAAAGCTATTTATTCTGCAGGATTCTAAATGTTTGTGAACTTCAACGCACGATTACACTTAGTGTCCCGACAAAGACTTTTTAAAATGCGGCCTGACTGTTGAGCCAGAATTTTCTTCCTCAATTTTTTTTTAAGCCTTGGTTAGGGTCAGTGGTTGTTCCTCCCCCGTTGTTAGGGTCAGTGGTTGTTCCCCCCCAACATTTACATTTTAATACCACACCAGATTGGACCAGTTCCCTAGAGCTTGCTCTATTAAATATAACAGATGCTCTCAGTAAGATGTATCATGTGTGCACAGCTATAAAAATGTATTATTGCCTGAATATGGTCCTCTTGTCTCAATGCACGCAGCTGTGACGAGGGTTAAATGAATTAATCAGGACCGAGTGTTGGCGTAACTCTTCATGGATGAACTAATGGGTGATTCACATTACAGGATTTTGTCTCTCAGTGGCTCTTTAACTCATGTCTGTCCCAGCCAATTTTTAATAAAAATAAAAATTTTTTGTAAAATTTTACCCGGAAGAAAGTTATTTCGGGAGGTACGCTCCTATGGTCAGTAATGACTGGAAGGGAAGATAGACAGATAGATAATCATCATCATCATCCTTTAGGCTCCCATATGGAACATTGAGCAACTACTATATCTGGTGCCCGTGTAGGTAGCCTGCACTTAACATTCATGTGTCCTCACAGCAGTGGTTTCTGTAGCTATTTATTTTACATCATGAGGTTGCCAGTTCTATGCACATCTTCATATTATTCACCCTTTACAATATGCATGAGGGAGCAATATTCATATTCTGTATTCCCGTCTCCTCAGACACCCCCGGGAACTACCCAGGGGCTATATGGTTGCCTAGGGAGAATAATGTACCACCATATCGTGGCTCCTGGGGGTTGAAAGAGTTAACGGGTAATATGAACGTTTTGCTTCGTTAGTTTTATTGTTCCTACAAAAGCTATTAACTTTCATATATTTTAATATCATTCATAACCCTCCGCTCCCAAAGGAGCATAGGCCTTCAACAAACACATGCCAAGTCCTCCTGTCACGTGCCATCATCTCAAGTTCTTTCCACGTTCTCCTCATCATTTTCACCTCTGTTTCCAGCTCTCTTCTCCATGTGCTTCTTGGTCTACCTCTGCCTCTCTTGCCCTGGGGGTTCCAGAACAAGGACTGCCTTGTAATGCTATCAACAGGTTTCCTCAGTGTGTGTCCTATCTATCGCCATCGTCTTCTTCTCATCTCTTGTTCCACTGGCACTTGTCTAGTTCTTGTCATCAGTTCCACGTTGGTAACCTTGTCATACCATTTTAATCCCTCTATTTACACAAGCACCCATTTATGAAAGTCTGTAGCTTTTTGGTTGTTGTCTTTGTTGTTCTCCATGTCTCAGGGCCATACAATAGGACTGACTTCACATTTGAGTTGAAGATTCTTATTTTCGTATTGGATCCGATTTCTCTTGATCTCCATATGTTTCCCAATGCAATGAAAGCTCCTGTTGCTTTTAGCATTCTTATTTTAATATCACTGTCTATCCCTCCAACTTTCTCTATATTGCTGCCAAGATATGTGTACGATTCTACATCTTGTATTGGTGCTTCTTCAAGTTCAACCCTGTTTTCATTACCTGCATTTATTCTCATTATCTTTGTCTTTTCCCTGTGTATTTTCAGACCCAATTGCTGTGACCTCTCATCGAGTGTTTTCAATTTGTCCTGCATGTGATTACGGTTATGGGATAGAAGAGCCAAGTCATCAGCAAAATCCAGATCATCCAACTGCTTAGTCAGAGTCCACTGGATTCCATTTCTGTTGTGTGTTGTTGATGTTCTCATAACCCAGTCTATTGCTAATAAGAAAAGAAATGGAGACAAGAGGCATCCCTGTCGCACTCCTGTTCTTATCCAAAATGGTTTTGTAAGCTGTCCTTCATGAAGAACTCTGCATATCATGTCTTTATATGTTTTCTTTATTAAATTAATGATCTTTAGGGGAACTCCATAATGCCTCATCAATTTCCAAAGTGATTCTCTGTCTACACTGTCAAATGCCTTTTCGTAGTCCACAAATCCGATGTATAATGGGGAATTCCATTCCAGACTTTGTTCAACTATTATTCTCAAAGTGGCTATCTGGTCTGTACAGGATCTGTTTTGTCTAAAACCTGCTTGTTCATCTCTCAGTTTCTTGTCTATGGACTCTTTTAATCTCTCAAGGATAATCCTATTTAATACTTTTCCTGGCACTGATAGTAACATTATTCCTCTATAATTTGTGCACTCTTGTAAATTTCCTTTCTTAGGCAACTTTACCAGATATCCTTCCTTCCATTCTGCTGGTATCTCTTCCTTTTCCCAGACTTTACCAAGTAATTTATATAACATCTCTGTAGCCGTGTCGACATCTGCTCTGCGTTGATGGCCTCTGCTGGAATGCCATCTGGTCCAGACGCTTTTCTATCTCTTAGAAGCTTTATGGCTTTCTTTATGTCTTCCTTCGTTGGTCTGTCACCGTTAATTTGTAGCTCTTCTTCTGCTGGCTGGATGTCAGGGGAGTTTTGTGGAGCTGGTCTATTGAGAAGGTCCTCAAAATATTCTGTCCACCTCTTCATTTGCTCTTGTATATTGCTGAGCAGTTTTCCATTCTTGTCTTTTATGAGGCAACTTGTTTGCTTGTATTTCCCTGTCAGCTTCTTTGTGCTGTTATACAGTTCTCTCATATTTCCTTTGGCTGCAGCATCTTCTGCCTCTCTTGCCAACTCCTCAATTTACTTCCTCTTGTCTCTTTTGATACTTCTTTTAACTTCTTTGTTTGTTTGTGTACACTTCTTGAGCCTTGGCTTTGGAACTTCTGGTTTTGCTTGTGTTTAAATCTGCTTTCTTGTTTTTTCTATCTTTTATCTTATTGATGGTTTCTGTTGTTATCCATGCTTTTTGTTGTCGTTCCCTTTTGCCAGTATTTCTTCACAAGTCTCACTCCATACCGTTTTGATTTGCTGCCAATAGTCTTCTGTATTCTCTACGTCTTCCAGCTGTTGGAGCACTTGGATTTTGTGAATTTGTTGGATATTGTGACCACATATTTGTCTCTTGTTTCTTGATTTCTTAGATGTCCTACATTAAATTGTTGTCTATAATTTTGCATTGTTGCATATCTCTTGAGTTTCATTTTTACTTTGGTTATCAGAAGGTGGTGATCTGATGCCACATCTGCACCTCTATATACCTTTACATCCTGCAGTGATGATCTAAACTTCTTGTTAATGCATATATGATCAATCTGATTTTCTGTTCTATGGTCTGGTGATATCCATGTTGCCTTGTGTATTCTCTTATGTGGAAACATGCTTCCTCCTATAGCCAGTTGATTTGAGCACAGAAGTTTGAGAATAGTTCCCCATTTTCATTCATTATTCCTAGCCCCTGTTTTCCCATGACTTCTTCAAAGCCGATGTTGACTGTACTAATCTTTGCATTCATGTCACTCATCAAAATTGTGATGTCTCTTCTTTTTACTTTTTCCATAATTTCCTGTAGTCTAATATAAAATGCTTCTTTCACAGACTCTTCTTTGTCATTAGTTGGTGCATAACATTGGATGACATTTACATTTATTTTCTTTTTAGCTGTTTTAAAAGTAGCTGTTATTATTCTGGGTCCAACGGCTTCCCATTCAATGAGTGCTTTCTGTGCTTCTTTAGATAACATAAAAGCTACCCCTTCACTGTGGTGTGAACTTTCGTCTTCATGTCCTGAGGACAGTACCAATTCACCTGTGATGAGTTTCTTCCTGTCTACCCCCTTCCACTTTGTTTCACACATTCCTAGAACCTCGATTTTATATTCCCTCATCTCTGCTGCTACTTGTGCCACTTTCCCTTGTTCATTTAATGTCCGAACGTTCCAGGTGCCAAATCTGGAAGTTCTCCAAGAAGAAAGAAGGTTAGTCAGCAACACAGACTCCTTTCGGCTTTCTCTGTGTTGCATCATACGCCTCCCTGCGAGAGGACCTTCCCCTGTCTTGGATTCAGATATAAACACCACTGAAGCAACGTATAGACAGACAAATGGTAAGGTTCTTTAAAATATTGTGAGAATGACCTGCACATTAACCAACAACTCAGGCCATCATTCATGCATGTTTCCAGCTCTGTGTGTTTTTCTGTCTTCCCCAGCCTCTCTGTCCCTAGGGATTCTAGAACAAAGGTTGCCTTGTAAAGCTTATCAGCAGGTTTCCTCACAGTGTCTTTTCTTTCTGTCGCCAGCATCCTTTTCTCATCTCCTGTTGAATTGATATTTGCCCGGTTCTTGTCATCAATTTATATAACTCCTTGTTTTTCGTTATTGTGTTTCTCCATGTTTCATAACCATACAATAGGTCTAAACATATTATTCAGCTCACTAATGTCGCATCAAAATGGAAATGGGCAAAATATTTAAAGGATTGAAGGAGTGACTGACATCTAATGAAATAAAATACGCAAGGCTCACTATCGTCGGCTATTTATAAACCATCACAGCAACGCTTCATGGCATTAGCAAACGGAAGAATGGAAGATCTTCTATTTGTATCCCTTCATTAAATGTATGTGGACTGAGAACACTCGAGAATAAACTAACATTTATTGGCACTATGTTTTCAAAGGATATATGTCAAGAATTGGTCCCAGACGTAGTGCGGAAAATATATACTCATGGAACAAAGTAAGTGTGCAATACTTTATAGGGCACTGTGCGTGATTTCATGGACGAAATGAAATAAAAGTTGGCACACAATGTGGTTGAATATTGAATAAAAGACCAAGTGATCACTTTGATTTTAGTGAAAGTGTCATGAAAGAAAGACAAAAACTAAAGTCAGTGTGGCATCCCCACGAAAAAAAAATGAAATCTTGATTTCAGTACCGTGTTTGTCCACCTTGAGCTGTTATCACTGCTTGACAGCGCCTTCTCATCGAGCCAATGACACGTTGGATCTGTTGTTGGGGGATGTTATTCCATTCTTCTTGCAACGCTTGTGCTAACTGGTGGTGGTTTTCAGGAGGATTTTGTCTTCTTCGCAGCCTACGCTCCAGTTCGTCTCACAGGTGCTCGATGGAAGAAAGGTCCGGGGAAACAGGTCTTAAACCTGGAATGTTCCTGGCAGTCCATGTTGCCTGAATAAACCTGTTACGCAAGTGCATAAGGTGTATGTAACGGTCTTGTGCAGGGGTGGTAACTCGTGGTCGGTCACTTCTATGGCGATCAGCAGTGGATCCAGTTTGGGGGAAACGAGCTTGAATGCGTGATATAGTGTTCCTGTGAACATTGAAATGTTGTGATACAGCTAATATTGTCGCTCCAGCAGCTAACATCCCTATAGCTATTGCTCGCTGTTGTTGGTTTAATCTTGGCATTGTCAAAAAAGATGTTTCTGTTGGACTCTTGGTACTCTCTATTTCAACGATTACGTTTTCACATGCTTGTGATTAGAGCTACACACTTACCTTCCTTTTATCTGTGATAAATTCTCCCCTACGGCACTTTTCACGTGATTTATCTTGCACCGTGATTATCTCCCCATGAATAGTGCGATCCAATTGTAATTGCACAGGTAAGTGAACAACACTCACACAAAAATGTGTGCCAACTTGCATTTGAGTTCACACAAGAACAAACGCACAGTGCCCTGTTGAGTGCTGCACACTTACTTTTTTTCCATGAGTATACATCCAAAATTAGGATGCAATGGGCGTGGTCAGGAGTAAACGTAGCGGCGTTCTTAGCTTCGTCCACTCCATTTTTTTTTTGGCAGTTAAATAACTTTTGAGTGTTCACAACCATTGTTTATCATGCCTAAAGTCTAACTACTTATTGTTTTTCTTCACTATTCGGCGTATTCTATGCACTTTACTTTTTAAACCGACTTTATTTTTTAAACTACTTATTTGATTGATTTCTTGTGTATATGTACATTGATATAGTGTTCTGATTTCTTGTGTATATGTACATTGATATAGTGTTCTGATTTCTCGTGTATATGTACATTAATATAGTTGTAACGGGGTGTTTTATACAATGTTACGGGGTAGTAGATTTCTTTGGATATATTATTATTTCCCAAGTGTCTATAAGGGTAGGCCCTTCAATCCCCGAACACCACCGTACTCTTGAACATCAAAGACACAGTAACTGCCAGGTTGGACGATTCAAACATGAATTTAATGGACGTAATATAGCTCCATCTCAGATATAAGCAATCTGCATAATATGTTATAGTATCAACTTGACAGTCTATAGCGTCGCAGTACAGTCTGATAATGAAAAAATGTCCTCAACATTTTTCATTCATATATATTTTAAGTTCATCACTCACGTGCATAATATTCAGAATTCCTTTATAATATAATAATCTAACATCGACCCACGGAGGTGTATGGGTGATGTAGAGGTCGAACACTTCAGGAATCTGTAGCAAGTAAAACATATAGGAGCTCGGCACACATGCGTCCGTCCACCTTGAGATACACACAGAAAAAGGCCCTCCAAAGATCTTTTAATGACGTACTTCCGGTAACCAATAGTCACCGATCCTAACAAATATGACTGCCTGTCGAACATATTTGATATCGACAGACATGTTATGAAAGTTACTCATAACAACTCCCCCCCCCCCCCCCCCCCCAGTCAAATAATGAAAACGAAGTTTGCATTATTTGGGTGGCGTGAGTTTAAACATCACTGGAGTGAAAAGATGAGGCAGACAAACAATTAATAATGTGTATGACTGCGACATTTTGTCAAATGACTAAAGTTATGTGTCATGCAAAATGATATGTTATTAATATATCATATTCATAGGAAGAGAAGGAAGAAAATCCTGTATGTAACACCTCAATGTGGGCAATAGATAAAACTATGCCTAAGTGTCGTATCAATCGATAACAGTAGGGCGTAAGAGCCACGTAATGTTGCAAAGACTAGTGTGAGTGTGACATAGATTTGTGTCAAAGACTCAACAATCGGTAGTGAATTCAAATTAATCACTTCTTAATAATATACACAATAGTGCAAGTTTATAAGGAAATGTCATTCCCTTAATACTAAATGTTTATATACTGTCCTTAGAATTATGTTGAAATCCATTGTTGACCAATGTCCATGATTGTTCTCCATGCGATATTACGTTAGTACGAATCCAAATGTTATTAAACACAGTAGTCAACCAACACAAATTAGTTCCATATGAAATATCTTTGTTACTTCCCTTTGTAGGAAGTCAGTCATTTTTCGAGTCATGTCCCTTTACGTAGAGACCAGTTTATTGACAAACCCTGTTCGTATCCAAAAATGTCTGGAAATGACACCATTTTAAACATTATATATACGGTGTGTTGGAAAGTCTGTAACTTGTCTATAAGCACTGTCAATAAGGCACGATCACTCTACGAAGTACACTGAGTTCAAAAATATATGACATGATTTTTAGTATGAGAAAATCCATCATCATCCTGTTGCTGTGTGAACCGCTTTTGTATATTAGTCATGTGATCACTATACAACTTGAGTAATGTAATGCGAACATGTAATCATCCACGCAATAGTTTTCCGAACAAGGCATCACCATGTATATTCCTGCGTTAGATTAAATTCTGTGAATCATCCGTATTAGTAGATTTGATAAGTTCTCTCGGGTTTGTTATGCACCTTGAAAGACCATCGGCTGACATTTTGGCTCCCCTTTATGGCTTTAATCTCGAAATCATAAGGTTGTAATGCTAGCGAGGCTCTAGCTGCTCTTTTATTTTTAAATCGAGCTGTTTTTAGATATGCTAAGGCCTTCTGATCAGTCTCCAGAGTGAATGGGCCTTCCATCAGATACCGTTGTAGTTTAGTGAAGCAAAAAACGATTGCTAGCAATTCGCGTTCTACAGTGGGATACCGCTGCTCTGTGGATGACAGTTTCCTGCTGACATACATAGTTAGGTGCATGTAGCCTTCAAATTCTTGCATTAACGTGCCACCAATGCCTGTATTCGACGCGTCTACTCTGAGGACAAATGGAAATCGAGTGTCAGGTAATCTGAGAATTGGTGATTTGGAAAAACAAATCTTCAATAAATTTAACGCCACATGACACGCATGTGACCAAATTATCCTATTTGGAGAATGCTTTTTCACCAACGATGACAATACTGAGGTCATATTTGAAAAACTAGGCAGGAATTTTCTATAAAAGTTTAACAGGCCCAACAAACTGCGAACTTGTTTCTTAGTTCGAGGAATTTCAAGATTCAAGATTTTCGAGATAGCGGAATCCTCAGGTTTTAGAAACCCACCTCCTACTTTATGACCAAGAAAAGAAATTTCAGTGAATCCTATTCTGGTTTTGGAAGGTCTAGCAGTAAGGTTGTGAAAACGTAAAGTATTCAACAAAGAATGAATTCCGATAACATGTTCATCCCAAGTATGATGAAACAGGCAGATATCATCAATATAGGTGATTAAATCATCAAGATCAGAGAACAGTCTACGCATCATGCGAACAAAAGTAGCAGGAGCGTTAACAAGACCGAACGACATAAAATTGAACTGAAACAAACCAAAGGTGTAGCGAAAGCTGTATAGGGCTTAGCTTTGTCTAATAGTGGCACTTGCTAATAGCCTTTTGACAGGTAGACAATTTATCAAGGAGCGATTCTAACAAGGGTAAAGGTTAAGCGTCCTGAATTGTGACAGCATTTAAACGCATGAAATCTATACAAATACGAATAGATTTATCTTTTTTCTGATCAAGACCATAGGAAAACTGTATGGTGAATTAGATGGTTCAATTATGTTTAACTTGATCATTTCTTTAATTTCTTCTGTACCTGTGATTGTAAATGAATAAGTATAGGGTAAGGTTTCAGTTTGATAGGTCTGAAATCTGTTAGCACGATATTATGTTGAATGATATCTGTATTCCTTTGGAACATCCGTGAGCACATCAAAAGAAGATTGCAGTTATAGAGAAATCTGCTCTTTCTGATTAGAAGGTAGAGTAGGAGCAACGGAAATATCTTTCCAGCTTTCAGTAACTAAAAGATGTATCATAGGTAACGATAAGATTGGTTCACTACCATCAGTTAAATCAGAACTCTCTTCCTGAATAACTGCTAAGGAAGAGCGACGATCAACAGATTCGTCGATAGCTTCAAAGACAGGTTTCAGATGTGGAGGGCGTGTATGAAATTGCTGTAACATATTAATATGAAAAGTTTTTTCCTTCCCATTAATAGATAAAATGTAGTCAACATCTGATAATTTTTCAAGGACTGTATAAGGTCCTTTCCATGACACCAGCAATTTGTTGTCTTTGTTTGGTAATAATACATATGCCTCATCACCCGGCCATAATTGGCGCAGTTTTCTGTTTTGATTGACAAACAATCGAG
This sequence comes from Oreohelix idahoensis, assembly GCA_024509875.1. Classification (NCBI taxonomy): domain Eukaryota; kingdom Metazoa; phylum Mollusca; class Gastropoda; order Stylommatophora; family Oreohelicidae; genus Oreohelix; species Oreohelix idahoensis. Next base: position 209,333 of record JAMPIV010015724.1, on the reverse strand, counting down.
CCTTTAATTTCGCCTTTTCTGACGCCTCCACTGCTATTTGGCATGCGTCAATAATCTTTTGTCTTAAATTGATAACATATTGGTAAGAGGTTTGAACATCCTCATCCATGTTAGCTCCAACCAATAATTGTTTTAAAATGGACATAGGTCCTCTAGGCTTAGCACCAAAGATCAATTCAAATGGCACAAACCCAGTATGTTGTTTGGGATTTCTCTATAAGCAAAGAGAACTGCAGGCAAAATTCGATCCCAATCTTGCGGATACTCAGCCGTAACTTTGCCTAACATTTGTTTCAAACTTCTATTTAATCTTTCAATTTTACCGTTCGCTTGAGCGTGATAGATTGGACTAAGCGAACGATCAATATCAAACATTTTCATGACTTCATTCATTACGTCTGAGACGAATTGCGTCCCCCTGTCTGACATAATTGTTTCGGGAAAATCCAATCTGCTAAAGATTTAAAATAGAGCATCTGCCACGTCCACGGTTGATATGGACTTAAGCGGAATCGCATCTGGCCAGCGGGTACACATATCAATGCATGTAAGCACAAATCTGTGCCCTCTAGCTGATGTGACCTTTAATGAACCAATAAGGTCGATAGCCATCTTTGCGAATGGAAGTAAAGAAATACCAGATGCCTGGATAGGTGCATCATGCCTTGGCCTTTTAGTAGCCACACCTTGGCACACTGTGCATGTGCGACAAAAAAGCTTTCATATCTTTTGTCACACCAGGCCAAAAGAAATGCGACAAAACCCTCTGCTTTGTTCTTGCAATACCCATATGACCTGCGCAATTAATGTCATGTGCATGTCGTAAAACAAATGGTCTAAAGCAAGTTGGTACTATAATCTGTTTTTTTCACAGATGTAGCATCCTGAAAATTTCGAATCAAAATACCATTTCTTACGGTATACCAGTGTTTAGCATTATCATCAAACATCACATCATTTGATTTTGCAACCTGGAAAAATTTCCTCAAGGAATCATCATCTTTTTGTCTCTGAATGAAAGACTCCTTATCAATAAGTTTCATCTGGAAATTATCATCACTTTCCTCTTCTTCATTTACACCATCGTCATTATTTTCCTCAATATCGTTATTCTCATTATCATTATTATGTTCTTCATCCATCATCACCTCTTCATTGTCATTCTCATCATTCATCACCTCATCTACCACATTATCACTTTGAATGTGACATCTAATTTAGCACGAGCCTGAGCTCTGGTTGTAACAGCATTTGCACATATGAGATGCTGATGTTCCCATTTTTCAATATCATCCTTTGTACATTCACGAATGCCAGGAATATTTCCTATGATAATTCCTGCGACAGGACTATTTAGCAGGCACACGGGACTTCTCCCTGTGAAGTAAGGGGTATCAAAAAATTCTTCCGCAGTTGGATAGTATTCCACTGTGCCTCCAAATGTTATGCATTTCACCTCTCTCCCTGTATAATCTGACTGATCCACCAACGACGTGCGCACTCGAATCGTGGTCGACCCAGTGTCTTTCAAAAGTGACACTAGTTTGTTGTTCACAAAGCCTTTATTAAGCACCGGTGAACCTGTTCCATCATATGAGGACATAATTGGTAATGGATGTCCCCATAGAAGTCTTGGGACTCCCTGTAGCTGAAACAAAGAGTTACATTCAGAACAATTAGCACTGTTGGATAAATCAACACTACACGCATTTTCATGAGCTAAACCATTATTATTCTGAACTGGATCATTGTCACCAACACGTACGACAGCATTTGAACGTTCAGGGTTCCTTGACTGTCTGAAGTTATTGTTCTGTTGAGAACCTCTATTATTAAAGGATTTATCATTATTCCTATAAAATGATCTTTGTCCTCTGCCTGATCTGTCATTATATCCTCCTCTATTTTGATAATCATTAGATCTGATGATGACTGTTGACCATAATATCCATCATCATAAGAGTTATAATATCTTTGAGGCTGTTGAAATTTTTTATTAAAATTGTATCTGCCTCTGTTGTTGCCATAGTTATGGTTTTGATTCACTCAATAGTTTTTTTCTATGCTGTTTGATCTCTGCCTAGGTGTATTATAATTTACAATCCTAGCAGATGCTACTGGCAAGGAATCTTTAATGTTATTCTTGCTCAGGTTCCTACCCGGATGTGCAACTTGAAACTGACGACCAAGGGTTTCAAGGTTAGATAAATTCTCTGGTTTCCTCTCCTTCAGGAATGACAAAAAGTCTCCACTAATTGAAGACAAAACTTTGTCTCTCAGAATCAAATCAGATAACCATTCAAAAGTGTTTTCAATCTTGGACAAGTCAACCCATCTAGAAAAGTACAGCTTAACAGATGAGAAAAATTCAGTAAAATCTTTTGCTGAATCTGGTAATAATGACTTAAATTTTAACCTGTAGCCATTTTCATCAAATTGATACTTCTTCAGTAGCAAGGCTTTTACAGCTTCATAGTCCTTTCTAGACTGATCATCCATAGTACAGACTGCAACAAGTTCACGAGTTTAGCTTTATCAATTTTAAACTCTTGGCAATATGTCTCATATCTATTGAGGAAGCATGAAATATCGTCTATTGATGAGTTAAATTTAGGCAAACTGAGTTTAAAATTAGAAAGGTCTTTCTTTTCAGCACCATCATTCATAGGATTAACCTGTGGTTGTTGCAGTCTTAATTTCTCCAATTCAATCTCTGCCAATCTAAGCTCCTGTTGAGCTCTTATCTCAGCCTGAGCTTGTTGAGCTTTTAATTCAGCCTGAGCTTGTTGAGCTTTTAATTCAGCCTGAGCTTGTTGAGCTTTTAATTCAGCCTGAGCATAGGCACATTTTTCTTTTTCAAGAGCCATGTCATCTGCTATTCTTTTTTCCACCAACTCCTCTTGTCTTCTTTTTTCAACTAATTCTTCTTCTCTCCTTTTTTCAGCTAATTGCAATTCTGCAGCTGCTTTCTTCTCATCTCTCTCCAATTTTCTTTGATCTCTGGCTGCATCTTCCAACCTCTTTAACTCCTTAGCCAGCTCAGTAGATGCATATGACAGTAAGGCTTCACCTTCCTTACCACATTCTTTTCCAATCTTAATAAAATAATCCAAGGTAGCCATGATTTACAATTATTGTGCTTTCCCATAGCAAAACAGTAAGATAACTTTTATATAATGACTATGTCAGCAATACATATTCAATACTTATTTCACCACTCTAAAATCATCAACTGAATGTAATAGATGTTGATATAGATGTTATATAGGAGCAATAAAGGACAATAGCTACGAACAAGATGACTGAAGACAGTGACAAGAGCTAAATGAAGAAAATACTAATTAAGAAATAATTCAGAACTGTATAAAATGTTACAACAAATTAACAAAATGTAGCTCTAGCACACATATGACAAGGCAAGCACGAGTGTACAACATGTATGACATCTAATAAATAAAGGATAGCAAGGTTAGACCAACGACCACAAACAATAATGTAGCAAACTGAATAAAAAATTACAAGTAACTTTACCACAAACACAAACTTGCCAATTAACAGGAATGCACAACTAGACAAATAATGGACCTGTTTAATTCAATTGAGGCAGTACCACTCAGCCATGTTCGCCGGCTCCTCAATTTGAACCAAACAGATGCATAAACTAAAGAACGCCTATGAATCTTTCTCGACCAAACATTAATTGGTATTGACAAAAATTCACAAGTCCCGCCAACCTCCCACTACTACAGTGACATAAAAGCACAGAAATACATTTAACATGTAAAGAGAACCATGGCAAACAGAATAATTAGCGTCACAAGCTGTATGCAACGATAAATTTACTTATCTGATTTGCCAGAACAAAATTCCTCCTGGTTTCAGCGTCCTTTTCCTCCAAGGAACGATAAGAATCCACATAAGTAAACCAGGTTAGGTCTAGCCGTCTCGACCAGCTGACTCCGACAGGACATCACTGTGGTCTGATATCTTTATAAAACACGCCATCTCCGGCATCCAACTTGAGACTTCAAAGAATAATATGGCAGCAAATACTTGTGACTGCAATATATTCAGCTTCTGCAGCGAACTGGAAGCATGAAACTTCAATTTATGGTTCTGCAACCTCACATCGGTTTGCAGACGACATCCGGCGCCATTTTTGAAAAAAAAAATTGATTTTCTTCACAAAAGTAGTGCAGAGACTCGAAAAATTTCTTCTTTTTGCTGCTGGATAACACAGATCCTTAGGCTTTGGCCCCCACTGTTACGGGTGTTATATACACTGTTACGGGGTAGTAGATTTCTTTGGATATATTATTATTTCCCAAGTGTCTATAAGGGTAGGCCCTTCAATCCCCGAACACCACCGTACTCTTGAACATCAATGATACAGTAACTGCCAGGCTGGACGATTCAAACATGAATTTAATGGACGTAATATAGCTCCATCTCAGATATAAGCAATCTGCATAATATGTTATAGTATCAACTCGACAGTCTATAGCGTCGCAGTACAGTCTGCTAATGAAACAATGTCCTCGACATTTTTCATTCAGATATATTTAAAGTTCATCACTCACGTGCATAATATTCAGAATTCCTTTATAATATAATAATCTAACATCGACCCACGGAGGTGTATGGGTGATATAGAGGTCGAACACTTCAGGAATCTGTAGCAAGTAAAACATATAGGAGCTCGGCACATACGCGTCCGTCCACCTTGAGACACACACAGAAAAAGGCCCTCGAAAGATCTTTTACTTCTGCTAACTATAGACCGTAGACTTTTGCTACTACGCCCCAAAAAGCAATGACGTACTTCCGGTAACCAATAGTCACCGATCCTAACAAATGTGACTGCCTGTCGAACATATTTGATATCGACAGACATGTTATAAATTTTACTCATAACAATAGTGTTCGGATTTCTTGTGTATATGTATTGGATTATTTGCAAGCATCCCACTTACCTGTAAATATAGAAGAGGTGTTAAGAATAGACAGACCTAGGGAACTGCATAATTGGTCAAACAATATTTGACACGAACCAATGTTAATATATAGTGGCTGGGAATGTGAAGGTCTGATGCTGTTCTTACAATGTATATGACTTTTAACAGATGAAAGTCAATTAAATATCTGTTAAAGTCAGTTATATAACTGGAACCACCAGGCCTTTACACCCCTCCACTTGAATATTATTCTTGTTCAGAGTTTCTTCTTGATTTTTTTTTTTACATATAAGCACAATTGTGATTGTCCCTATTTACAATGATGTGACAAATGTGATGCCACTTTCTCAAATCGGCAGTTGTTCATATTATTTGGAATTGAAAACACTATATATCCTAATTATAACCCATCAGAGGTTGAACGGGATATTTTCTTCATTAAATAAAAGAAAACAAATATGTACATTCATATAGTGTTCTGATTTGTGTATATGTACATTCATATAGTGTTCTGATTTCTTGTGTATATGTACATTGATATAGTGTTCTGATTTCTTGTGTATATGTACATTCACATAGTGTTCTGATTTATTGTGTATATGTACAGTGATATGGTGTTCTGATTTCTTGTGTATATGTACAGTGATATAGTGTTCTGATTTCTTGTGTATATGTACATTGATATAGTGTTCTGATTTCTTGTTTATATGTACAGTGATATGGTGTTCTGATTTCTTGTGTATATGTACAGTGGTATAGTGTTCTGATTTCTTGTATATGTACAGTGATATGGTGTTCTGATTTCTTGTGTATACGTACATTGATATAGTGTTCTGATTTCTTGTGTATATGTGCAGTGAAATGGGGATCTGATTTCTCGTATGTACATTGATATAGTGTTCTGATTTCTTGTGTATATGTACATTGATATAGGGTTCTGATTTCTTGTGTATATGTACAGTGATGTAGTGTTCTGATTTCTTGTGTATATGTACAGTGATATGGTGTTCTGATTTCTTGTGTATATGAACATTGATATAGCGTTCTGATTTCTTGTGCATGTGTACATTGATATATTGTTCCGATTTCTGTTTATATGTACATTGATATATTGTTCCGATTTATGTTTATATGTACATTGATATATTGTTCCGATTTATATTTATATGTACATTGGTATATTGTTTTGATTTATGTTTATATGTACATTGATATAGTGTTCCGATTTATGTTTATATGTACATTGACATATTGTTTCGATTTCTTTTTATATGTACATTGACATATTGTTCCGATTTATGATTATATGCACATTGTGTCATGGATTGCCTGCCCTGCTTTGCAGTAGTGGTTCAACAGTGGCCCAAACTCAAGAGTATCTAAACTGGGTCGTCAAGTGTGTTTACCTTCGCACAAAATTACTCTTGACATAGATGTAGATAGAAGTGTAATGATGCTTATATCCGAAAGGAGAGTTCACAAGATAATTCAGAAGTAAAGAACCATGCGGCATAGCGCTGAGCAATGGTTAACTTATATCTGTCCGTTGCCTTTTGTAAAGGATTTAAGCAATGGTTTTTAGCCCGTTCAAGCCCCCAGCTGAGTTAATTCAGCGAATTCCTCTTATAATGGTATAGCTCTGTTTAGAGGTAAATATATGTCTAGGTATATATATATATAAAATATTCTGGCTCATACGTTTGCGTTCATACTTACTTACTTACTTGGTCGTTCCCCTTCTATCGTGAGGTGTAGAGGTTTGGAAGAGAGAGAGCGCCAGACTATCCTATCGGCTGTCTTCCTCCTGGCCTGGTTCCATTCTAGTCCTTGGTCCTTCAAAGATTGTCTAATGTTGTCCTCCCAGCGGACTCTGGGTCGTCCTGGAGGTCTGGATCCCTGGGTCTTAGTTTCCCATGCTTATCGTGGTAGCCGATCTTCTTCCATTCTGTAGACATGGCCAAACCATCTTAGTTGGGACTGTTCTATTTTGGTCTGCAGTGGTTGGGTTTTTAGGCCTTGGCGTATCGTCTGGTTGCAGACCATGTCTCTTCTTGTTACTTCAACCACCTTCCTCAGATACCTAATTTATGAAGTTTGGATCTGACTTTTATGGAATGTAGTCATTGCCCATGACTCGCATCCATACGTCAAGACTGGGATATAGGTGTAGCGGTATATAGCCATCTTCGTTTTCTGACCAACTTCTCTCTTGCAGAGGAATCCTCGATTTATGGCCTGAAAAAGTCTCCCAGCTGCTGCTTTTCGAGTTACCAATTCTTCTTTGATGGCTCTCTTCCGGTCTATAACAGCTCCGAGGTATTTAAAGTGGTCGACCTGCTCCAGGACCTGTTCTCCCAGCTTAATCTGATGTCTTCTTTCCTCTCGTGATATCACCATGGTTTTAGTTTTAGAGCTGTTTATGACCATCCCTCTCTTCTCCAGCTCTTCCATTCAGACTTGCAGGTTTAATTGGAGATGTGCCTCTGATTTAGCAATCAGGGCAACATCATCAGCACATGCCAGCTCTGAAATACAGACCTGTCTCATCTTCCAGTACCCCACCGAATACATTCTTGTTCTCTCCTTACATGCCTTGATGACATCGTCCATGAGGAGTATGAAAAGATAAGGTGACAGGATATCACCTTGTCTTACACCAGTGGTGGTTCTGAACTCTTCTGACTTATGGTTTGCTGTCCTCACATAATTTCTGTAAGACTTGTAGAAGCTCTGTATAGCAAGAATCAGAGGTGCTGGAATGTTCTTCCTTGCCAAACAGTTCCAAAATTTTCTCCAGGAGACCCTGTCAAACGCCTTTTCCAGATCTATGAAACAGAGATGGATCTCACTCTTATACTCAAGAGCCTTTTCACTCAGCTGTCTGAGTGTGATGATTAGGTCTTGAGTACTTCGGTTTGCTCGGAATCCACACTGGACCTAATCCAATTGTAGCTCAGCTAGGCATCTGAGTCTCTGCTCTAGGATTCTAGAGTAGATTTTACCAGGGACATTGAGAAGGGATATGCCTCTATGGTGTCCACATTGTCGATTGTCACCCTTTTTGAAAATTGGTGTTATGATGGCAATCTCCCAATCCTTTGGTATGGTCTTGTTGCACCACGCTGTCTGTAAGATTCTTAAGAGTAATAGGTCGCCTGCTGCTCCCATGTACTTAAACATTTATGGTGTTATACCATCATGCCCTGCTGCTTTGCCCATCTTGATTTTCTCCAGTGCTGCCTTCAGTTCTTCCATCTTTATGTCATCTTCACCACCATTGGTGTTCTCTTCTGTGCTTGTGGTTATCATTTCTGATGCTTGACCATGCTTACCATCAAGGAGTTTTGAGAAATATTCTTTCCATCTGTGTCTGGACAGCGCGAATACTGATTTGTGCCTGCACTAACATTAACTAGTTACATACTTGTATATCTCACAAAATGATATGACACACTTGAAGCACATGTGATCTAATAATCACTCATCACTGCTCCAGTCGGAGTCTGGAGTCACCTCTGCTGTCGGGTTTTCCGCACAACTAGCCAGAAACAATCACCAGCGCTTGCTGTAACGGTTTATGAATATACTATTTTCGTATGTTGAGGTTGCCAGCTTCATATATAACCACTTAGCAAGAAAACATGTTAATTCACATTTGTAAAGAAATGTTCACAACTTACCTCAAGATTTTGGGTTATACACACAGGTTTCGGATGGACACGAGCAATTTCGGTGCATTCTCGACTCAATTTCGTCTGAGAAATTTTGAATCCCTTCTTATGACGGGTGTTCTGCGATACACTTGGTCTGGGAAAGTTTCTCTGATGACGGGTGATCCAATTCCTAGGTTTCCAGTCTTGATATTTAAAGTCCTGGTCCTCAAGTTTTCAGTCTCTGTATTTATAAAGGCAGGCTTACTTTTTAAGGTTTTAAGTTTCCCAAATACTTCGATCTGTCACTTGTAGGTATGGAATTCTAGGTCCGATCCTTCTCTTTCTGGCTTTTTGGGAGTTGCTCGTTTGAAGTTGCGAAGCTGTCTGTTCTGTGTCTCTGAGTTCGCTAGATTTTATTTTCAGTTTCCAGTTCAAATCACAGAATGTACTTCCTGGCAAACTTACAAATGAGATTCATTGTGTATTCTGGCTCTCCCTTCCATCCAATCGTAAGCTCTTTTCGCACTACGTGGGTTGGGGTTTTTTAATTCATAATTTCCCCCGCGTGTTTAAAATATTAAATTTAATATTCCCACGCGTGACCTCTTTATAATAAGACGTAATATTTCCGGTGACATCTTGTGCACTATCACAAACAAATGTGTGAACTGATTTGCCAATCGTAATGTCTTCCACCAAGATGTCTACCCAGACATATTATCTTTAATAATCACTATGGATGGTCCCACAAAGGCGATAAACGCATCTACCACCTGTATAATCTGCCAGACAAACAAACACGGTTTCAGCAACCCAAGACAAACAATCTGGTACCGTACTTTTCAGCGATCGGGCGCTTTACCGTCTAGTGTATACACCGTCATCAGCTTTTCACCTGGAGTCAAATGTTGGACCGACGCGTTTCAAAGGATGGTCAGACTGAGAGAATAGATAAGCGTATGACTGGTATAATTACCTGGTATTATCGCATTTACCTTGCGGAATATAAACAATTCTGCGTGTAAAGCAGATACGTCCGTATGGGAGTTGAGTGTTAGAGACTTCACCCTAATAGATTCATTATAGAGCAAAATAATGAATGAAAGGGCAAAAAATTGCCAAATAATAAGCGATTGGAGAGAAAAATAAGAAGAAGAAATGATACTGCCGGAGGGCTGAAGGTGTGAGAGATCACACAAAAGAGCATGTTCAGATGTTATGTGACACATTGGTATATTGTTCTGATTTCTTTGTCAAATGTATTTAACACCCAGTACATTCATATACAAGGGGATTGACATAAGTCTTGGGCCTGACCATGAAGGAGTCACAGGAGGAAGATGAAACTTGGCACATTTAAAGTTCATCATATTTGCACTGAATGTATGAAGTACGCGTTTGTTTCTTCAATGGGTTTTCCCTCTACGGTGCACGGCGCAATGTACCCTATTGACCGGATCTACTGCTCCAAAGATTTGACAAAACAACGGAAAAGAAGGAGGCCAGAGCTGTGATAAAATGTCTGATGTTTCAGGGAAAAACACCTACAGAAAAACACAGAGAGATGGAACCAGTGTTTCGTGATTCTTGTCCTTCATATACTTCGGTAAAAAAACTGGTGTCAACAGTTTAAGTGCGGCCGCTCAAATGTTGCTGATCTGCCAAGATCTGGTAGACCAGCCTCAGAGTGCAACGAAGAAAATGCAACAAGAGTGAAGAAAATCATTGACCAGGATCGAAAAATGACAATTATGGAGATAGCTAGTAGAGTAAAACTAAATGAAAGAACAGTTTATAGAATTTTACACAACAGACTGAACATGAGAAAAGTGTGTGCACGCTGGGTTCCGTGACTGTTGACACGTGAACAGAAGCAAACGAGGGTAAATTGCTGTCAACAGTGGCTCAAAAAGTGTCAGTCAAAAAAAATTTTGGAGACCATGGTGACTGTAGATGAGACTTGGGTACACCATTTTGACCCCGAATCCAAAATTGCCATCATGCAATGGAAAACCCCGAACTCCGCAACACCTGTCAAGCCGAGAGCGCAGAAATCGGCAGGAAAAGTGATGCTGACTGTTTTTTGGGACGGCAAAGGTGTCCTGTTGAAAGATTATCTGCCTCGTGGCAACACAGTTAATGGACAGTACTATGCAGATCTTCTCACCAAACCAAGAAAGATTGTGACCAGGAAACGAGGGATAACGCGCACTCAAAATCTTCCTTGGCTTCAAGACAACGCGCCCTCTCACAAAGCACGGCTTGTGCAGCTAGCAGCCAACGATTTGAATATTGAAATTCTTCCACACCCACCATATTCTCCAGATTTGGCTCCATCAGACTTTTTTTCTATTCCCAAATCTTAAAAAACAGCTAAAAGGAAATCATTTTGACAGCGATGAAGAGGTTATACTGGCATGTGATGACTGGTTTAGTTTGAAAAATAGGGTGTTCTACTCCCAAGGTCTTTTCAAGGTCAAGCAGAGATGGCAGAAGTGTGTCAATTCAGACGGTGGCTATATTGAAAAGGAATAAACACTATACAAAATTTCAGCTCTCTGTGACTTGTGCTTCATGGTCAGGCCTAAGACTTATGTCAATCCCCTTTGTAGGATGTGTCGGCCGAAAGGCGCAAATACCGCAGTTTCGCTGTAAACGGACACAACGCAACCAACGTCTTTTTCAGGACGAAGGAGGAAGAAGAATATTCTGTCCTGATTTCTGCTTTATATGTACATTTTTAATATTGTTCTAATATCTTTTTTATAAGTACATTGAATATCTTCTACGCACAACTGGCAGATGGCAAAAGAACAGTTGGGCGACCATAGCTGAGATTCAAAGATGTGTGCAAGAGAGACATGAGGGGACTGGACATAAATCCAGCAACCTCGGAGGATGAAGCTGCGATCACACCAAGTGGCGATGCTATCTACGGCGCCACCTCAGATTGGGCAAAAAGCTCACACAACAAGCAGAAGAAAGGAGAAAGCGTCGAAAAGAACACCAGGAAAATAAGCAGCTGAGGGCTGTCACCTCAGGGGCGCATTCCCATAGTCACTTATGACTGAAGGGAGTATTATTATTATGTCCAGTATATTATTATTATTTTGAGTACATTGGTGTATTGTTCTGATTTCAGTTTTGTATGTACATTTTTATATTGTACTAATATCTGTTTTATAAGTACATTGATGTATTTTTCTGATTTGTTTCATTTATACATTAATATATTGTTGGGATTTATGTGTATATATACATTAATATATTGTTCTGATTTCTGTTTATATATACATTAATATATTGTTCTGATTTCTGTTTTATATGTACATTTATATATTTATTTTGGTTTATTTTATATCTGCTATGGTGTGTCAGGACGTGCCACCTATAGCTAGAACAAGGCACTTTAGAAGTTGACTCAGGTCAGAAGAATGTCATCATCATCTCAACCCCTAACCCGTCATGGGTCGTAGGGATGCCATGGTGGAAGCATCAACAGACATGGTCCTCCACTGCTCTCTATTCTCAGCAATGCGTACAAGTGTGGAAAAACCGTGGCCTGCCCATTCTTTGATGTTATCAGCCCAGGATTTTCTTTGCCTTCCTCTTCTCCGTTTACCTTCGACTGTTCCCTGGAGGATCGTTTTCGAAAGGGAGTCATGACGAGTTACATGCCCAAACCAAAGAAGAATGTCACACAAGCAATATCAAGTAATTCTATTAAACTGGACAAAGAGACACGTAGCGATTTTTTATTTTTTTTTTAACTTTGTTTTAATCCAGGTTAGCAACTTCATGAGAACAGTGAAGGTCATTTAACGGTTACGAGAGTGGTTAACTTTCCCAGGTAGTATTTGGGGAAAGATGACATTAAATGTTAGAACTGATATATTTATAGGCATGAAACGACGTTTGGTTTCGGGTAGACAAAGGCATTGTACTGGAAAGAAAATTAAACAAGTTCTCAATTTTCTGAAACGGTTGGACACGAAATAACGACATTTAGGTAGGACAGTGCAAAACAGCAAGAATGAAAAGAAAGACAGTTAACTCTGAGTCAGCTGTACGAGGGGACACTAACCGAAGGTTGTTGCCAGAAATGTAGATTTTTTGGAAGAAGAAGAGAATCATATTAGTAGAAGTTAGGATTGTTTCAGACAGTCTAAGCCAAGAAGCCTAAGTGAAAACATCGCGGGAAGTTCATCTGCGATTTTGCAGATACATGATGTATTGAGATATGATAAAGAACATGAAATAAGGAAGTTGTTGTTTTTAAAGTAGCGTCGAAGTTACAGTAATAGCAAGGGAACACAGCGCAGTAATTGTGCTAGTAAGAATATTTGTACACAAGGACATTTCATGCAGTGATCTATCAGTTTTACACAAGAATAAAGAACGAAATTAGTGCAAGTAGATTATATATATATTCATTCTGGTCGTGAAATTAATAACCCTGGAGTTAGTCCGGCCTGACTTATAAGATACCCCAGAGATCTATTTGAAATAGAATGATTGAGAACATTGCATCGCAATTATTTTGTGCATATAAAGATTTCTTGACAAGTCAATATATCATCAAGCAACAATATTTTGAATGTGTCAACGATTGAACCTTCTTATCTCTTGGACATTTCCAATGGCGAGTTGTATTTGCTATTCCTAAAAGATGCATATTTGACATGTTCATTAAATTTCCTCTTCTTTGATTTGGTTTTCCTTATTATGAGAAGTGTGTGACTGAGGAAGGTTATTTACACCTGTATGAGGTTATACGACTCATCACCACTACATCATGTGCCAAACTAACATCAAACATATATGTCTCTCCGGTCTATGAACCTTGGGTTGAAACAGTCATCCATCATCATACATATAAACACAACCCGACTGTTACAATGGGACTAGCTTTATTTCTTTTTTTTTAAACTTTTGCTTTCAGAACAGACATAAAATCTTTCCAAGCTTTATTAAAAATGTGTAATAACCATTACACGCTGTTGTTATTGCATGCATGTATTACTTTTGTTGTTAAGCCATAAATTCCGACAGGATGGTTACAAAGGCTGTTCTCGGAGGCCTCTATACCTTATTTACATGAAGATTTCAGGTTTCACAAAGCTTTTCACATCTTTGAATGAATGGCTAATGTTGTTGGTTAAATTTCAAGCAAACTAATTTACGCGTTTTCACTGACAATATCAAGATTAATCTATTAAAATGATCATCTTTCAAACATCTGATGTGCTCAACATGCAAATAGTTGACAGTCGATGTATATCTTTCTTTTTTTGGGAAGTATTGTGTAACATCTTGGCGTATTACTTTTTAACCTGCATACTAATTTTCAGCTGTTCCCTAGATGGCGCGATAATGCCAGGTTTAAATATCCCTGAAATCGAAGTAAATGAAGCTGTTTGATTCATCATGCCACTGTGAAAATTCTCATTTCGTACAATGTCCTTCCTCTCCAAAGCCATTAAATTCAGTACGCGCGTTTACGGTCTCCATGAGATAATTCTCCCCTAAAAAATACTGGCGTGAATATTGGAGACTACCTGCCTGAACTTGTCTATACTATATTCTGTAGATCTATGACACCAGCCAGGCGTGGTATCCTTTGTTAAGATATTGATTGTAGCATTTTTGCACTAGTCTGCGCGTGCGCAAAGGTTAAATGGCCCGGCGGGGGTGTATTCCGGGAACGTCATGCAGGTATAGGTTCCTCCCTGGCAGACACAATGACTTGTGTGGTTCTTGTGTGCGCCAAACAAATGGGATATGTACCGAAAGAGCTTAATGAATTTTAAACGTTATTTAATTGGGCTTCTAATGTGTTATTGTTGAAAATGATGATGTTGTTTTTTTTGGCGTAATAATCGTTCCGTTATTTTCCACCCCATAGTGATGTCACCACGACCTTTCTTCTCTAGTTATCACAAGAGTAAAAGAGAAAAACAGATGCAGCAGTTCTTTGTTAACATCGATTGCATATTTCTTGCGTTAAAGATAGGAACTACCGATGAGTGTAACTGTGACACTGATACAATGACTGCGGAGTATCTACTTCAAAGGTGCCCAACATATGAGGAACAGAGAAAGCCCATATGGCCATCACCAGTGCCATTCCTAGAAAAGCTCTACGGAGATGTCAACACCCTCAGACTGACCACTGCTTTCTTTGAACATATTCAAGTTGACGTCTGAGGGTGAACATATTCAAGTTGACGTCTGAGGGTGAACAAAGAAGAAGAAAAAGAATATTTCTCGCCATTTCTTCCACTTGTCTTTGAGTATAACAGTTATTAGAAATAGCATTAATGAGAGATTAAGATGGATATAGCAAGCTGAAAGCACGGGGAAATGATGAAGATAATGAGAATAAGTGCAGAAAACGTTAGCAGCATTGCACTTGGAGAAACGCCCTTATGAGATGTAGAATCTTGGCTGCAGCATTGACATGTTTGGATGGACAGACAGTGATATCTAAATAAGGATACAAAAAGCAAGATGAGCTTTCATTGCATTGGGAAATATATGAAATCAAAAGAAATTAATTCTAACACAAAAATAACAATCTTTCAACTCAAATGTCAAGTCAGTGTGACGAAATCAGCTGTGTAATTTGTCATAACTTTTCGTTCTCTCCTGCAGTATCAATTCATTTCTTCATTCTTCTCACTGATCGTCTTATTATTTGGCATATTTTATGCACTTACATGTTTTGCTCTGACAACTTCCTAGACATGTTTACGTTTTGCCAGGTGAATCTTAGTACTACAAGGCTAAGATGACAGGTCAGCGGATAATACTTTTATCATTTAAGTCGTCTAGCCACCTTTGATAGAGACGATCCTTGTTGACACAAGGTGGTGGCGCATGATAGATGGAAAGAAAGCCAGATTGGCTGTCTAAGAAATCCATCTGAGGAATGTACGCAAACACAGGTGATAATATGTAATCGCTTCCGCTGGACCATCTATGTAGTAATAGTACGTATAACCTGTCAGAGGAGACAATATGGGCGGAAGGTATTAACCAGGAAATAAGTTCACCGATGTGTTTCTGAGTTTGCACAAATGCAATTGGAAGTATTACTGCCATATTTGAAAGAGGCCACGAGTTTAAATGTTAAAATTGATATTTTAAAACACGCGGGGGATAGTAAGGATTTAACACTCCCAACCCACATAGTTCTAAAGAGCTTACCTTTGGTTTAATTTGAGAGCTTGAATAGACTTTTGCTTTCATTGGAAAGTTTGTCGGAAATACCATCATGTACTCGAACTGAGAAATGGAAATATAATCTAGCGAAATCGGAGACACAAATCAGACTGCATTTTTCAACAACGTCAAGTGACAACTGCCAGTAGCTAGAGAGAGAAGGATCGGACAAAGAATTCCTAAATTAAAAGTGACAGACTGTAGTATTTGGGTGTCTTTATAACTTAAAGAGAACCCGCAATTTTAAATACCAAGACTGGAAACTTAAGGAATCAGAACACCCGTCATAAGAGAAATACTAAAATTTTCCCGACCAAGTGTTCGAAGCATCTAATCAAAGTTGCTGTGTCCATTCATCTGTGCCAGGAGATTGTATTCCCAAGTAATTTGGGGTAAATATAAACATTTATTTTACCATGTGAATTTTGACATGTCTGTACTTGCTAAGTGGTTATACAAGGCATAGGAGGCTGGCAACCTCAACATATGAAAATAGTATGTTCATAAACCACTACAACAAGCCCTGGTGTTTGCTTTATGCTAGCTCGCGCAGGAAAGCGAAAGCAGAAGCGCCCCAGACTCCGAATAGAGCAGTTAGATGATTACCTCACATGTGCCTAGAGTGTATAGTACCATTTGGTGATATATATGTACCTTGTTAATTGTAATTCAGGCAAGCAATTGCACTCACGCTGCCCAGACAAATTTTCCCAATTTAAGTGACCAAAAGAATAACGGTAATTTCTAATCATATTCCCTGAGTTATACTCTGTATACTCAGGGAGAATAATTATTCAGAGAGGCTAGCATTGGTGGGTGGAAAGCGAGACAATGCACCTGTTTATCTTCAGCCCACAAATGTACTTAGCAGAGGCATTTGTTCTTTTATTTTCCTAAAGTTCGTGGTTCGAAGCTACAAGATGGTTCTTAGTACCAGACCAGTCTGAAGTAAGAATCTTCGCCACTATCTTGTGATTCAAAGAGCGGGGTTCGACAGCAACTACCTACAGTGGACACGTTGTGAAGACACCGACATTGACATTAGGAGTGAAGTCCATCTAGACGCCTCTAGAGAAGAGTCCTCATCACAAACGACCTGTCAACGACCCATTGCAGTACCCCGCCAGTTTAGTCATTTTGTAACAGGCGCACGCAACGGACAATAATAACCATCAGTCCCCAATTAAGTTTCAGTGAAGACAAATTTTAAAAACCCCTAAAGTCACTTTCATCCATATTTATTTAAATTTGTGAAAGACACACACACACACACACACACACATATATATATATATAGTTAAGCCATAGAGCCAAAGATACTTATACAAGGAATTTTGCTGGATTACATCAGCTGGACGCTCGAACAAGCCAAACCATTGCTTAAAACTTCACAAAAGGTGCCGAGTCAGATATACGTTAATAGTGCTCTGCCCTATGCAGCATTGGTCTTGACTTCTGAATTATCTTGTGAAAAATCCCTTGAGATAGAAGCATCATTATCCTTCTATCTACAACTCTGCCAAGACTAATCTTATGCGAAGGTAGACACCTTTGAATACCCATTTTAGATACTCTTGAGTTTTGGCCACTGGTGAACCACTACTGCAGAGCAAAGGGGAGGCAAATCCCTTGACAGTCAGCCATATTGTATTGCTCAGAAACATGGGTACCAACAAAAAACAATAACAATGCATTCAATCAAGCAAGTATGTCTTCAATCATCTTTGTCTAATCACGTGTCCATAACTGGCATATTTCCTTTTTATGTTTCACCTCCTTCAGTAGAAGGCTTTTCACAGCCTACAATATATGTTTTCATCTGAGATTGTCTCTCTTTAGATAAAGGGATTTAATTAGAATAAAATAAACAGGACTTCACGCAAAACTCAAGTGTTTATAACATTTTGAGAAACATAACTAATTCAGTATACAACAAGTCTGGCATATAACAAATTTATGTATGATATTTCAACTACAACCAGCAGAAGATAACAAACTGAAAACGATATGAACATGTTTTAAAATTACAGTAGAACTTCAATTAACCGAATTAATTCGTGACAGTGACTGTTCAGTTAACTGGATTAAGAAAAAAAAAAACTTTTATTGATGAAATTTGTAAAAGAAACTTAATTAGTCTTTAATAAACATCAGAGCTTTCTTTTACATAATTGGTGTGGAAATATCTGTCCAGCTGATCTTTATTTGCACGAACTATTTGTAGATATATTTTTTATACTTCGTCGTTGTTAGCCTTTTTTCATTCCCCCCCCCCCCCCCCCCTTTCACCCCACCCTTTTAGAGCTACCATCTTTACATTCTAATACATACGCGAATTGGAGAATTCACTCTCTATTTTTACTGCCAGAAATTGTGGCCGCCTCAACACCATATTTTTCAGAGATTTTCTTTCTTGACACCCCCCCCCCTCCCCACACCCCTTTCCAGTTTTTTTTCAATAAAGTAATGATGTTTGTTTGTTTTTTGCACTTTATCCGACTTTGACCGACAACAGGTTTTATTTTATTTTGTTTTAAACACACAAAGAAGGGAAACCCGAAGCCTGTAAACAGTAAATAAATATTTCACACGCATAAAGGTATTTTTTTCTGTTGTCTAGTTTTCTACTTCTGTATTTTTCACGAGTGCCTGAAAACATACCTTTATGCGTGTGTAATATTTATTTATTTCACTTGACTATGTAAATTTTCTAGCGTTCACGACAATCAGAATGTTTTTTTTTTTTTTTAATGAAACTAAACACTACATTAAACTGATTACACAACTTCTTGGGTCAGGCGGAATGGACTGAAATAGTAGTAACTACCCTCTCTCTCCCCCCCCCCCCCCCTCTTTCAGTCATAACTGACTAATGGTAATGCGCCCCCCGAGGTGATTGCCCTCAGCTATTTTTTTTGTGCCTTGTGTTCCTTCCGGCGTGTTCTTATCTCTTCTGCTTGTTGTGAGAGCTTCTTTTCGTCCAGTCTGAGGTGGCGTCGTAGGGTGCATCGCCACTTGGTGCGATCGGCAGCTTCACCCTCGCAGATTGCTGGATTTATGTCCTGTACCTTCATATCTCTTACACACATCTTTGAACCTCAGCCTGCGGTCGCCCAACTGCTCTTTTATCATCTGCCAGTTGCCCGTAGATACTGAAATAACGACCACTCAAGAGCTAAAAAAGCGAGTGGAGGGGTGCTGGTGTCGCAGTGCATGCCCGCGTTCTTTGGGGTTTTGTGTGTGTGTGTGTGTGTGTGTGTGTGTGTGTGTGTGTGTGTGTGTGTGTGTGTGTGTGTGTGTGTGTGTGTGTGTGTGTGTGTGTGTGTGTGTGTGTGTGTGTGTGTGTGTGTGTGTGTGTGTGTGTGTGTGTGTGTGATATTCAGTTAACTGGAAGTTTGGATAATCAGGGTTCTACTATATACCAAACTTTTCGTAACGATAGGAGCAGATAACATAATAAAAGAATATTTTAAACACACGCTTTTAATACACTAAAAAGCCACAAATAATTTTTCAAGGAGTTTATAGCTTGCAGTCAAAAAATTTAACATCAAATTGACGAGAAGCGTGGGGCGCTTAAGCGCTTATCATATATTTTATCCATAAGTGTGTGATGAAGTATAAAGCAGAAGTTAATTTCATGCAGAATCAGCGCCCCAGACTTTTTGTCAATTTGATGTGACATTTTTTGACTGCAAGCTATGATCTCCTTGAAAAATTATTTGTGGCTTTTTAGTGGATTAAAAAGCGTGTGTTTAAAATATTTTTTTTATTTTCTGCTATTTAGTGTTAATTTTTTTTTTTTTAAACTTAAGTCTAATGTAATCGGTCCGCTAATGACATTATCAGTTTTCGATAAACGAGTCCAGAGCACAGGAGGCGGATTTCATTATTCAGTATATTACACGGCAAGTTAATATTGTTATTTTTTTTAAATTGTGATAAGGGTTGTAAATTACATTTTTTTTTAAATGTATTAGTCAGTTTTGTGTATGTCTGTGCACGCGCGTGCGATAGTGTGTGTGTGTGTGTGTGGAAGGGAGGGGGGAAGGGGAGGAGAAGTTTCAACATTTCTCTGAAGAGAGACAATCTTGTTGGATAGAATACACCTAGATTATTTGCAGTTATCGCCCATTTCCGCGCTAATACAATACCCCAAAAAAAAATGAGTATTAATTTTAATTTTATTCATTTTATTATTTTTACGACTGATTATTGTATTGTCATGGGTAATATACAACTATGCCAAGTTTCAGAGCTATTGCTCATCTGGAAGGGATTGAAAAATCGATTGCAAGATTTGAAGGTGACAAGAGAGTGACATTCAAGGCAAGTTAAAGAAAAGCGTGTAAAAATGAAGTGCACATTTTTCGGTTTCTCCTACATATACAGTTGCAATACCAAAGACAAAGGAGAGAAAGAACCAGAAAAATGCCAGTGGAACCAAGGTCTGAGGAGAAGACACTGGTGAAGGATATGACACATATTCATAAAATCATCTCACTGCCTTACAAGGCAATCCTTGTTCTGGACTTCCCAGGGTAACATAAACAGAGGGAGACAAAAATTAAATTATAAAAAAAACATGAAACGTGGATAAGTGAATTAGACATTGACATTAGGGGGGGGGGGGGGGAAAAGACAACGTGGAAAGACATTGAAAGGATGGCACTGGAGATGCTTTTGTTGAAGGCTTGTGCTCCACAGGGAGATGAATTAATGAGCTGAATTATATAGAGGACACACAGACATATATCACTGGGGGATGTAAGTGAGGGGGGGGGAGAGAGAGAGAGAGAGAATGGAGGTCATAACGTTGCATAAATTGGTTTTGCCACCTTATAACATTGATAACATTATACACGTCGTATTTTGTAGATTGTTCCCTTCAACAATTCCTCTTTCTCTTCCCCCCCCCCCCCCCCCCCCTCCCCCCAATAGCCTTGTCATATTGATGAAAACATGTGCCATTGTTCGAACACTGGATTTATTATTATACAGGGTGCCCCAAAAGTATGTATTCAAAATTCGAATGCGTATAACTCACACATAACTTAACACAGAATGTTGCTATTTTGCAAGAATAGAGCGGAATAATGTTAAATAAAAATGAATAATGCCTTTAGATTATTACTCGTAAAGTTTGTTTATAAAAGGGTGCGCTCATCTTAAAATGCACACATTGTGGGACCTGAGACATCAAATAAAACTGCATGTTTCTTTAGTTAGCGGTCAGTTGTTCATCGAAATTAACAATGCATTGTTGCAGGTCGTCGACACTTTGATCATTTGTGACTTTAAATGTGAAAATGCCATAATTCTATATCAGATGATAATTGAGTTTTCAGCATTCAAAGTCCGTATACATAATTTTGAAACACCCTGTTATTTTTAAATCCTCATCATTTTACTAAGAGGTCGACAGAAATTAAAAGGCATTAATAAAGGTAACTCATGGAAACTAAATTTCTGAACAAGAGAACGCGGTTGATCACTGTGGACGATCTCTGAGCTGGTATGGTGTTCCGATGTTTACGTGAAATAAACATAACAATGGCAACAACTTGTGGGTAAAGGCACACGTTGGATCACTTTTGAAGAAGCACAAGTTTTGTGAGAAAGTCACTTGACCACACACCATGTTTGTCTATATTTTACCCCTCATTGTTCTTAAGTTGTGTAAGGATTCACTCAGAGCGTGTTCCATTTCGTCTTTAGCGTTTATTTTTCGTCGATTTTCACGCTTTTCGTTTTCGTCTGTGGTGCCTTTCACATGACCTATTCTGGCACTTCTGTCACTGAAGCGGCCCGAATTAGTTTTGCCTCTGATGGTCTCGGTGCGCGGTGCTGACTGCGCCCTCTTACCACGTGACTTATCTTTAACTTGACCCGCATTAACCGATGCCCTTCTTTCTACATCCGACCCACTTTCTCCTGAACTACTGCTACTAGGAAAACTGCAATGAGCTTGTAGATTTGCGACATCCAAAATGTTGTCTGTGTGTGACACTTGAACATTGACCCTGCCTTTTCGACCAGTCTTAAACAAATTGGGAATTTTGGGTTTCCTATGAGAATCTAGACTTTTTCCTTGGTTTTTTCCGTGTCTGGGATACCTTTCCTCGTCGCTCTTAGCTCTACTCGTATTAATTGTAAAGCATGGCTTAGAATTAACCACCGGATTCAGTGCTTTCGTGCCACCGTGGAACTCGGCAATATTGCTATCATCATTAACGTTCAAATTGACAATGTTACCGAATTCTGAGGTCTTGAACTCGCAGTCACCGTGATCTATTCCTTCTTCGTAAAAACATGAACGCAGTGGGTTTATGTTGGCCTGCATCTCCTGGTAGGTCCTTTGGGCTGGTAAAGTCAGCCACGAGCTTTCTTTTTGGAAACATGTTGGATTCGTAGGAATTTTGCTCTCTTCGTGAAGTTTCTCGTAAAAGTCAAGTAGAAAAGTTATTGCGGTGGCCACGACTGCAGCAATGATAACCCCGTACCTGTAAATATAGTTCGCCAAAATATGGTGTTAGAAATTTTAGAAAGTAATCTTCGACCATTGATAGGCAGTGGGATTAACAAGAAATAACATGCGTCTTAATTGGACAAAAGCCAAAGAGAATTGCCTACGTTAGGACTACAAGGCCTTCGTCAGGGACAGACACACGATAACAGAAGAGGAAGAAAGCGAGAAATAAGTTAAATACATAAAAACTAAATGCAAATGATACGACCAGAAATTGATGTCGCAGGTGATAATCCTGTAAGAATCCGAATGAAACAAACAAACAAAGGCACATTATTACCCAGATTTAACCCAGCTGTCATCTTGTTTATTTGGATTCTCACATCACACGTTTAAATCACACGTTTCACAAATCACACGTTTAAATTACACGTTTCACAAATACACATCTAGTTTTATTTATCAATGGTCATCATCAGGCCTACACATATCCCAAGGCCGGTGGTATGCTCAAATAGATCGGGGGTTAATTTTCCGTTTCTTTCCCATGGCCATATGGTTAATTTGGTAAGAAATGTCTCTCTCCTCGTGAACATTTTCTTACTTATGTAATAAAAATCTTGTTGTTACCAGGTCTTTCATTAATCTCTTTTTTTTTTTTTTTTGCGATTCACTCACAGAACTGCGCCTCACATTTGATTGTATGCCCTCAACTTAGAGATTGTGACTGCTGTCTGTGTGCCCTTCTTGAAATAACAATGCAGCACTATGACGTGGGCTCCCTAATCCGCCGTTGTGGTCCACAAATTGTGGCTCAGAAAGGTTCAGAGTGAAGGATAGTTTAGAAAGGCAGAGAACGTTTATTCAAGAAATACTCTATTCAGTAGAATAGATAGAAGAATAGTATTCCTATGTAGGAAGCACCGAAGGATGAGGGAAATCAGCTGCAAAAAAAAAAAAAGATATACGTTTGTTGTATTTGATACTCCTTGCTGTGTTTTTGCACTTTCTTTCTTTGCGGTGATATTCCTTCTTGTTTAGTTGGTTTTATTTTTTAAAATTGGGTAATTAATTTTTCTCGCAAGTTTGCTGATTGTCATTTTCTCATAGCATATCTATAGTCCTCATCTATGTTTCCTGTTTGCGATTATCGCTGACGAATGGTAATCACGAAATGTTTCGTGTTTTCAATGATTTGTTCACTTGTAAAACTTAATCCAATACCACTTTTCAGTGTTTGTTGCTCTCAATATGGGAAGTGAATGCTTTGAGCACATAATGCTGTCTATTCACACCTAGTCCTGAAGGTAACCCTCCTCTGTTAACTAACTATCGCTAGTTCACCCAGACGTAAGTCTGGCTTTCACCTGATTGGCTGCATGCAAGAGGATCTCACTACAAACCCATGATAGGCAGGGGAAGCTGAGAAGTGGCTCTGTGTAGGACGTGACAATTCCTTGGGAGAGCCCAGAACCAGGGCGTAGTATTTTAGCTCTGCATAGTTGGAGAGCCGCCTTGGATGACGGGGAATGCACATTATGCCACGCGCTTCTTCCTTCTAGCTTGGGACCACATATGATGATCCTTTAAGTGCAAGCAAGGCTAGAGAAACTGGAGCTCATGACTGTGACGTACGTCTAGTTTGTCAAGTGAATTTTCCCTGATTTGATGGATGATTAAAGGGACTTTAGCTTTTCATAACATTAGAATCCCTGAACATCAGTATTGTTGTAACTTTTCATCAACGAAGAGTAGCGGCTATGATCAAAGCAGTCAAAGAAGATCCCCAGAACAGAGAAGCAGAAGTTTAGCATCTCCGTACGAACACTGAACCGTTCGCAAGACGGACACGAGCGGTCAGAAGAAAGCTTCTTGCAGACTTCGCACTTCTGTGGCCACCGGCAGACTTGCCCGAAAGACGGAACGCTCAGCGTAGCGGATACGATCTGAGGAATCAGGAAACTCACCGCGAACGAGGCTACTCTCACCAAAATTTTCACATCCTCGTGCGAGCAGCCTGAGACGAACGTAGATCGGAAGCCAGTCGGGCCATCGTGGTTAGCATGGCGGCTAAATAACTTCGACTTCACTGGGAACTGAAGAGGCGCAAAATTTTCACACGTACCATTTATCTTGCCTTTCTAATAGATAAATACAGAATCTGAAAAGGGCAATGTTATCATTCGTTCTGACAGAATTCTAAGATTCACTAGCATATAGCTAAATTCCTGTTAGATTTCATCTAAATTGTTGGCTATTGGAGTGAAATTCTTTTTCTGTGCAGACGGTAATTAATACTTTAGCTTCGAGTGATCAGTGGTCTAGTTATTTCATATTTAGTTCACGGGATTGTGGTGTAAATTTAACCTTATTAAATAAGCCCATCTTCTCAGTTCTAGTGCCAACTAAATGTTACATCTATAAGTTTATTTCCTAATACAATAGCCGCTTAAGGGAATTATAACTTTAATACAGTTTAGTTCTGTATAAATAGATGTGCTTTCAACTATTAACCTCACGGGGAGTTTTTTCTTGCTTTATTAATTGAAGACGCGAGTGCAGAAAATAGTTAAACTGTAAATGTATCGCGCGTTAGATTTTAATATGATTTTATTGTATTTCATGTTTTTTCTATTGCATCCAGAATGATCTTTTGAACCTCGCATCCCAGCAATTTAGCAGCAATGAAACATCATTTAAGCAGCCAGTACGCAGCAATAATATATATCTAGAGTCTTGCCGACTCAGTTCGATTACTCCAGTGACTTATGAACATATTTGAAATTTAATCTTTGTGGCGATCCTGTTGGGATTCAGCTATCTGAAGTATACAAAAACAAAGCAAACCCAAAGACTATTTTAAAATCCCAATTCATAAAATCGTTTTATAGTTATCAAACTGGAAGAAGAACAGTCAACAGTAGCAATATTTTACTCACTGCTCTATTCGTGAAGAAGAACATAGATTTCCCTGACACTGTCTGTCAAGCATAATCATTGGATTTTACCACCCCCCCTGAAGAACTTACCTCAGTGTTTTGTAGTTTGTGCCATTACTGCAAAAGAAAGTTATCTCCACCAGCTGTGCCAATCTTAGACACCACACCATTCCTCACACCTAGCCAAGTGCCTGTGCCATTCTTTAGGAACTTTATCTAATAAACAAACAGTACCGTTAAACTTCAACGTCCAGCGATTTCGGGACACTTTGTTAACTTCAACAACCCGCTAATCTGGGGCTGTACACGGAAGAAAATACTTTTACCTAAGCCAAGGTTTAGTGCTGTTTTTTTTATGTATTTCCTATGAAGTGCCAGAATTCACCATTTGGTAAGTCTGTGTGTGTGTGACTGTGTGCTGGCCAGCCAAGCGTGTTTTTTTTATTATGAAAAAGGAGATTTAATTTTTTTACCCTTATAATTAATTCAACCTAGTATTAAGGTGTACTGTATTAATTGTACGGGATTTCTCCTAGCGGGATTATTTAACTGTGAGCATTCCCCCCTCCCGGGAAAATTGGTTGATTAAAGGAAAACATTTGATGACCCTAGCTTTTCCTTTACCCCCTATTACTGTAACCCCCTTGACTCAGAGTAATAAATTTACCATTGGGTTAAATTGCCCATCTCTGATCATCACCCCCCCCCCCCTTCTCGTCCTTGGGACCGGGTCTTTTCTGTTAGTAAATACAAGCGGGAAAAGGTGCATTGGATACTTCTCCTCAAACACCACCCCCCCCCCCCCCCCCTGTCATTTTGTATTTTGTAACCCATGATTTCTGACTGTAAATTGATATTACTTGTGACTTGATTTTATGATAATAAAAGTATTAAAAACTTTATTAGCATTTGGTGTCGGCTGGCCCAAAACCCAAACATTTCCCATATTTTGTTATCGTAGTGTGTATTCATGTACGTTGTGCGTCAGAATCACCAAATCGGTGTGTGCGCATGAGCGACTGGAACTGACAAACAACTGTTTGTTCAGAAGAGTGGTAGGAATAGTTTTTGAGAGACAAATATTGTCGTAATAAGAGACTGTCCTTACTCTTCCCCAGCCCTTGTGAATCTACTACCTCACTCTCCTAAATCCTTATTCTCAAAGAGCCTTCACTAACATTCAACACTCTAAAAGGACCAATATCCATCAGAACTCTCTCAGATAAAAAAATTACGACAATGACTTCAACTCAACACGTTTCGGAATGGCAGAAAAGCCACAGGAAAAGCCTAGATCTACAGTTAGATAATAATACTGAGTATGAGCTGTAAAACAGCGAGAAACTCAGCAGTCGTTGTTAAAAATTTAACACCTCACCGTAAGTTGTACCCAGCCTCCGCAAGCCACGACATGGATGGTTCAAATAGAGGTTTCAGTCTCAAACCTCGCTGTAAGATGTTGCGATGGCCCCTGAAAGCGCTCCATGCTAACACTCCCACATCAACTGCGAACAGGCGAAAGACTACGCCAATGAGTATTCCCAGAAGCTAGATAGGAAATTTTAAAGTTAGTGTGAGAACAACAAAAACAACAACCAAAAAAGATAAAAACATTCATAAATGTGTGCTTGAGTAGAATAGAAGGACTGAAATGGTATGACAAAGTCACCAATATGGAACTGATGACAAGAACCAGACAAGTGTCAGTGGAACAATAGACAAGAAGAAGACGCTGGCGATGAGATATGATGCTTATTGATTAAACCTATTGACAACATTACAAGGCAGTCCTTGTTCTGGAATCCCCAGGGAAAGAGAGGCAAAGGTAGAAATAAATCATGGAGAAGAGAACTGGAGACGGAAGTAAAATGATGATGAAGAAGGCGTAGAAAGAACTTGAGCTGATGTCACGTGACAGGAGGACTTGGCATGTACAGTATTTGCTGAAGGCCTATGCTCCTAGAGGAGCTAAAGGTTATTTATGGATTGGCAGATTGAGACGACAAGTGGTTGAACAGTCACGTTCTATTTTTAAACTGTTATTCCTTCACTCCTATCCAACTAATTTATATGAAACAAACATCACAACAAATACAATTAATAATAATAATAATAATACTAATAGCCCCTTCAGTCGTAACTGGCTATGGGAATGCACCCCTGAGGTGACAGTCCACAGCTGCTTATTTTCCTGGTTTCGACTTTTTCTCCTCTCTTTTGCCTGCCTTGAACGAACGAATGAACGAAACCTTTTTTCATCAGGGTAAAGAAATAGACATAATTGCCTTTTTACATTTCTGCCATGCAATACCATTTTCAGAGAGCTTCTTTTCGCCCAATCTGAGGTGGCGCCGTAGAGAGCATCGCCACTTGATGCGATCCGCAGCGTCATCCTCCAAGGTTTCTGGATCTATGTCCAGTGCCCTCATGTCTCTCTTGCACACATCTTTGAACCACAGCTGCGGTCGCCCGGCTGTTCTTTTGCCATCTGCCGTTTTATTACACAAAATACTGTGTAACATTAGCACCATGACTCAACGTGAGATCCTATTTGTTCAACACGTGACTTCACTTCGGGCATCAATTTCTGCTGTCTCTTGTAACGTCAGTATATTGGCCATTTTAGATGTTATATTGTATTATTTGTTTCTGACCAACTACGATGGTTTGGCCATGTCTGCAGAATGGGAGAGGATCGGCTGCCATGGCAGGTATGGGAGGCTAAGAGCCAGGGATCCAGACCTCCAGGACGACCCAGAGTCTGCAAGGTCGCCCTTCTTGGGCAATTTGACAATTATTCCTTTGTTCCACCGTTGGTGTTGTCCCTGTTTTCCAGACGTGTGCAAATAGTGGTTCTAATAGTTCTGCTGCTAGCTCAGGGTCTGTCTTAAATAGCTCTGCATTTAAGTTATCGTGGCCAGGAGCTTTTCCATTCTTTAACCCTTTGACTGCCGTGATGATTTCTTCCTTTCGTGGAATGTCTGTATTAACATCTCGATCATTTTCAGCCTCAGGAACATTCAATTGTGTCTCTGGTGGTTCCTTGTTCAGAGTTTCTCTGAAATGCTCTGCCCATCTTGTTTCCTGTCCTTTTGCTTTGGTGATGAGATTTCCTTGCTTATCTCTTACTAATGTAATATTGTTTGCACCTCTTTTTCCGCTGATGGTTTTAGTTATTTTATACACGGTGATTTGTTCATTTCTCAGTGCTACCTCTGCCTGTCTTGCAAGATCGTCTAGGAATTTCCTTTTGTTGGCTCGGGTTTGTCGTTTAACTTCCTTGTCCAGCTGACTGTACTTTTCGCTATATAATTGCTTTAACCTGGGGAACTTCACTTCTGTTTTCTGTCTTTTCATTTCCTTTCTCATCGCTGTGGTGTTTAATGTTTCTGGTTGTCGTGTATGATTTATGAGAAAGGTAATAGAAGTTTATAGCTCTGTCTGAGCAGAGGTGATAGTGATGATAATGTGAAAGTAAGGGGTCAGATATAGTTTTTTCACGAGGGTGATCGTGTAAGAGAAAGGACAGTCTCTGGATAGAATAATTTATCTAATGCAGCCTATCTGGACGACGATATTTAAATCAGACGCACTTTCTCTCCATGTACGAAAATACAAGTTACACTGCACTCACATGCACACAATTCTGTGACAAATACGCACGAACGTGAAAACAAACTATGGATAACATATAATAGATAGGGGTTCACCGACACAGTAACTAAAGGTTTAATAAAGTTTATTATAAATAGAAAATCACAACACAAATCATATGCATCAAGAGATCATGGTTTACAGACAAAATGAAAATTAATCAAATAGGTTCTCCCCTCTGGTAAAGGAAAAGAAAGGACGATCCCAACAGAGGTTAATTAACCCAAAAGATCCAAGGTTAACAATAAGTTATGAAATAGTCAGTATGGAAAAAGAATGGGTTCCTAATGTAAACTATCTCGTGACTAATCAGATTATTGAGATAAAAAAAGAAAGACGAAACCATATAAGTATATTATGTTAACAAAAGACATAAGTTTTTTTCTCTGTTCATTCAATTCACATACACGCAGTGGCCACTTTCAGATACACTTACCCCAGTAGTTGTCGCAGGCATTCCAAGGAAATACACTAATAAGTAATATATATATTTAGTGTCAAATTTAAGTTTGCCAAATCCAGCCCCAGACTCTCCGTAGTTGCTGACTGCAAATTTCACAGGAGTCGCTAGAGTCGGTGTTAAATTTGTACTGGATACAATAAGTTATCTATGCCTTCAGTTGGTTGGAGTAAGGTTCATGCGTGGTGATCGCCAAAGTAGAATAAATAGAACATATACAGTTCCTAGGTAGTTTAGACTCAGGTGGCTGACACGCTAGGTTTAAGTTACACAAATGTTGCTGACAATATATTGCCCAGTTGGCTGATGAGATATATATATATATATATATAAGTAAATCTGGTAATAGTTCTGGCCCAGTTAATATTATAATTGGGAGCCGCGCTAGCGTAGTGGTTACAACACCGCTCTGGCGACCGGGTGATTCAGGATCAAACCCGGGCGACGGCATTTGAGGATTTTTCGTCGACCGGGATTCGGACTGGATTAACTCGAGACCTGGCGAGAACATTTGAAGGAGTGTCGTCGACCAGGGATTGGCGGCTCCTGAGCCGACCCAGCTCTAGTGGGTACCTCCGAAATTGGCGAGTATCTGCCTGAATGGCGAGGGACACCTGTCTCTGTACAAGAAAAGGGATACTCACGTAAAATCAATGTCAGCTTAGACATTAATAATAACCTGAGATTTTGCCTCGAATATTAGCGGGCGTACAAAAAAAAATATATATATATATATATTATAATTCAATGGTTCTATTCTGGTTTCTCTCAGGAAACTGAGGAAAATTGGACCGCACAGGTCACAGCTAGAAGCTCATCAATATTAAATATTCTTGGATGCTTATAATATTATAAGTTCGTATGATCATAAGTTCATAAGGCCATAAGAAAAGCCGCTAGTACTCAGGTTTTAACCAGCCTATATAAAAGAGAATATAAACATTTAACCAAATTACCAATATCATATCTAACACGTGTTAAAATAAGACCTCTTCACCACTGTTATAAATTAGATTTAAAACACACGTGACTAGCCTATCCTATCATTCTGCTAACGCGTGATATGAACACTAGTCATTAAAAAAAATTACATAAAATGAATAGAAGTAAATAATAGATGCCGTCAGTAGACAGTTATTTAATGTATGTACCAGTCAATTTAAAACATCTCTTACTGGAAAAATAGCGAGTAATTAAATTTACTTTACGGCTGGAAAGTTAGCTATAAGTTATTTAATTAGCACAGAAAATCTCAGTGAAATATATATTGAAAACTTTAAACACACTGAATCACTTCAAGGCTAGTATATAAATTACTGCAATCAGAAAACTGAAACACTCCACGAAAATCTATTAATTTTCACTCTGAACGAGAAATTTTAAGATAACGAGCTGGTGAATTCAGATAGATTTTCTGGCAACTGATCATGGCTATCGGAGAGACATGGTATATATTGATATGTTCCGTACTATCGTTCTTTAATGTGAAAGTCACACCTACTGCCAGACCCGAGCCAATTCGTCGTTCGATTTCTTGAATCAAAGGTAATTTTACCACCTCTTGACTTTCATCATCTCCGCCTTGCCGAAAATCAGCTACGCAATTTTCACCTGAAAGTTTTACAATCCAAGGCCCGTCTCACTGAATATCGTGTGTTCCCCTGATCAAAGAATCTATTACGCCATGCTCCGCGCTTCGCTCTCTGTTTCACATAGGGCTTAATTGCCAGATGGCCCACGTGTTAATTACACTGGTGAATCCTTCGTTCATGTTGCAAAAAATATATAAACTAGATGGGGAGGGGCAAAAGTGGATGATTACTGCTGCACTATTCTCATCTGTGACACTGGTGTTATTAAATCTTGATTCTTCCTTTCCTGGAATCCTAAGCATGATCTGCTGCTTTCCTTATATATTGCTGAAATGGTGTTGAATTTCTGGTCAGTATCATTAGTCGATGTCTTTTCCTGGCTTTTGGCAATTTGATATCGTTTCTTTATATCAGCCACAAAAACTTTTCTTGTGAGGGGGTCCTTCAATTTGCTGATGTCAAGCCTTTTCTGTTTAGTTACAATTAGTCCAGCAGTTCTGAGTTTCACCTTCAGTTTTACTACTACTAAGTGGTGATCACTTCCCACATCTGCACCTCTTTTTACTTTCACATCTTGCAATGAATGTCTCCATCTACCATTAATCATAATGTGGTCTATCTGAAAGAAGTGTTTGGCATATTGGGCATTCCCCGCCATATAAGGGGGCTCTCCAAATATGCAGAGCTAAAATACAACCCAGCTGTAAATGGGTACCTAACTCTATCTTGAGTTATGGAATGTAAAGGCAGCAAAGTCGAGAACCGACAATCCGACCTGATGAGGCTGAAACACAACATATGGAAGTATCTAACACTTCACTCCCCTACCTCAGTATCTGCCAAGGGACTACCTTTACCTTTTACAAATAGAGCAACCAACCTTCCCGTTCATGTTCTGTACCAACCACGGCAGACACATCGTTATCCAGGCGCTGTAGACGAAGCAGTAGACGAACACATCAACCGTTGGTGTGTACGAGGTCCCAGACTGTACGACAATCACCGTCAAGAGGACAGCGCTGAACACACTAAACACAGACTTTCTGACAACATCCAGGCTAGATACCGGAAAGGCGATAGAGAGAATGTGTAAAGAGAAACGCTTTTCATTGGGAAATATATCGAGATTATAAAAAAAAAAAATCAAGTCCAACACAAAAATCTGAATTTTCAATTCAAATATCCAGTCAGTCCTATTGTATGGCTCTGAAACATGGAGGACAATCAAAATAATAACCAATGGACGTTTCTGTTTTACAGAAGGATTGAAATGGTATGACAAGATCACTAATGTGGAACTCATGACACGAAAATAGACTAGTGCCAGTGGAACAGGAGATGAGAAGAAGACGCTGGCGATGGACAGGACACATATTGAAGAAACCTGTTGATAGTATTACAGGGCAGTCCTTACTCATGAATCCCCGGGGTAAAAGAGATAGAAGGACAGAGAAGAACATATGGAGAAGCGAACTGGCGACATACATTAATGGAATAAGGAAGACATGTAAGACTTTAAGCTGATGGCACGTGACAGGAAGACATGGAGTACGTTTGTTGAAGGCCTATGCTCCTTGGTGAGCTGACGATGTTGAACTGACGTCTCCGTCACTTAAGTTTGGTTTGGTTTTAAGGACCATCTTTAGTGCACATGGACAACGCTTTTTGTCAATTTGATGTTACATTTTTTTACTGCAAGCTATAAACTCCTTGAAAAATTATTTGTGGCTTTTTAGTGCATTAAAAGCCTGTGTTAAGAATATTTTTTTAAATATTTTTTATTAATACATACATCAGTGGTATGACTTTGTGCTAAAAACTGCAGCGACAGGCGTCCCAACAAGAAAAAAAGGCATATACTAAAGACACAATGGGCAGTTGTCAGATATAGACCGCAAAGAACAGTTTTAACCAGCACAGCAGGAATACCAATTAGCACATGAACAATGTTCACTTCATACAAATTCTTGTCACCTCAATACAAATATTGAAAATACGTATCGGTACAGCGTACGATATGAGTATATATGAGGAAGACTGCAGTAAGACGGGGGCAAAACGGTAGAATGAAAAATATTTTCTTACTTTCCACTGTTATTTCCACTCTTATTGTTGATCTATTCACCTATTTTTATTTCTCACTTTCTTTCCCTTCTGCTTTTTTGTTTGTTTGTCTGTCCCTGGCTAAGGACTTATGGCCGTAACGTAGGTTTTTTTCTTTTCCTTTCTTCTAGTAAGACGTATTACTGTTTTTTTTTTTCATTCTACCGTTTTACCCCCTTCTTATGCATGGAGGCATATCTGGAGTCATCCTTATATGACCACCAGCTATGCATAATGCTACAATATACACATGTGGAAGTGAATCTATGTCTGTGAGGCTAATTACATCCTCATTGACTCTTGAAATCATCCACATACTTCCAGGGATTCCCCTTGTGTAGTGAAACTTGTTGAGAACCCAGCATTGCACACTAAGCTTGGAGAAGTCACTTGAGCCCCAGGCGTAATTCTTTGGCTTTGACTTGATTGACTGTATGCAGAAGGATCTCACTATGGACCTAGCGATAAGCAGGGAAAGCTGAGAAGTGCCTCTGTGCAGGACGTGACAATTCCTTGGGAGAGCACAGAACCAGAGTACAATATTTTAGCTCTGCATAGTTGGAGAGCCCCCCCTTGGATGGCGGGGAAAGCACATTATGCCGCGCACTTCTAACTCATAGCTTTGGACCAGATGTGACAATCCTTTACAAGCAAGCCAAGCTGGAGAAACTGGAGCTCATGACTTCAACTCAGCGCGTTTCGAAATGGCAGAAGAGCCACAGAAAAAGCCTAGATCTACAGTGTAGATAATACCAAGAAGTCTTGAACTTGGTATTGGCTGCTAAAGAGCGAGAAGCTCAGCAGCCGTAGTTAAACAATAACAACCCCCGTTTTACTGCAGTCCTCCTCATATACTCATATCATACCTCATACTTGACTGTACTGTCTACCTGTTTTCTCACTTTTCACTGTTATGTCCACTCTTATTGTCGATCTATTCACCTATTTTTATTTCTCACTTTCTTTCCCTTCTGTTTTTTGTTCGTCTGTCCCTGACGAAGGCCTTATGGCCGTAATGTAGGTTTTTTTTCTTCTCCTTTCTCCTAGTAAGACGTATTACATTTTTTTTTTTTTTCCATTCTATTAGTCACAGCGGAAAGTTACTTATACATTTGCGACACCGCTAAATAAACTGTCCGACTACTAGCTATACCGGTACCTGAAGAAGGATAGCTTGACTGACTGATCCTTCGCAGAAGTGTTTATTATTACATTATTATAATCGGGAGTAGCTAACACGTAAGATTGCATGAATTCCTCTGTATTAAACAACCTTCTTATATTACTGCCAGTTTTGTCTTGTGCTAGACTTAAAGTTGTAAAAATGTGAAGATCTTATCAAATAATCTTAATCGACTGCGGTTTTGTCAATATATTCTTTGTTATTATTTGTTATAAATTCTTCCATTGTTCAATCGTGTCTGATAAGATTACAAAGCTACTGGACAATCTATTGCTTACTAAAACTTACCTCAGAAGACTGGAAAAAACACAGCAGATGTCATTTAAACTGATTTCTCCAAAACTCTCTGGGAACGTGAATTGCATGGTTCTGTAAAACCACTGTTCAAAATACGTCCAGTTACGTGATTGGGTCGTTTAAACAAAGGTCTGATGTAGTCAAATGATTGGAATGTAACGTTGATGACCAATGGTTCTCAAACGATGGCTACGCTGTTCTCTTACAGGCTTAAAGAACTGAGGAATCTATTTCTGTATACAGGGAAATAAAGGAGATCAGTTGTTGGGAAGTGTTTTTTTTTTTAAAAATACAGTGATCATTCATGACATAAATAAACGATACAGCTATCTTTTTAATATTAGACAAGAGAGAAGAATTTTCCAACATTCGAAGGTATCACGAGACAATTTTTTATATGGCACCAAAATTAAAATGAAAAATAAGTAGGCCATCAAATTCGAGATATGAAAATAAAATCATCCTGGAAAAAAATGACTGAGAAACGTGCTAAGATAGTACCTGCTGAACAACTGCGAACGAATACCTATATTGTACCTGGAAACTAATTACAAGTATAAGATAGAAAGGGAAAGGAGAACAATGCTTTACGTTTTTAAGTTTACCGCTCAACGCCCAAAGCGTTTCCTGAACATTACTCACCGGAAATTGACACACATTTTCCGTCTGCTGTACTTATCTCCGTTCAGCAGTGGTGCTAGGCAGTGTCGCATCTTCGTTAAAGTGAAGTCCGTGTTTCCAGGTACGTATTTTAAGACACATAAGGAAGGGAAACCCGAGGCCTGTAAACAGTAAATAAATATTAGACAAACATAAAGGTATGTTTTCAGGCACTCGTAAGAAATAAAGAAGTAGAAAACTAGACAACAGAAAAACAACAGACGTGAGTGGCTTACCCAGGACTCGAACCCAGTGCGACAACCCCGCCTAGCTATACAAGCGAATCACACGATCCTTCCTGCCATCTAGGCATCACCAAAAATGATGCTTCGATGACGGGTCATTAGTATGAATCTAACCCTAACCTTAATTAAATCCCTAACGACATCGGTGACTTATGTGTATGATTTCAACGAACTCTTCTTCATATCAACAAGTGTTTTTGTCAAAATATCTCAAGGGGAGGTTGAACTTCCAAAAATAAAGATTTTCATTGAACTTTTATTTTTAGATATATTTTACACTGGAAAGTATATTCATTTTTACTACAGTTTTGTATATTTCTTTTTTACAAAAACCTTCCTGGGTGCTTGAATATATTTTTTTAAAGTAAGTCAGGTTAGTATATTTTTAACCGAAATATATATAACGGTAAAGGATCCCGTTACACGCCCATTGAGGCATATTGGGAATATGGTGTTAGGCCCATATTTTCTTGACCATCGGCCCACTAGGGGTGATGTGGTCAGCATCACGCCGGCCGCCTTAACTTTCCCAGAGTTGCTCTGGTACCCAATTCATGAGGCTGGGTCGCCCCCGGAGCCGTTTGCGGTCTAAAAAAATCCCACCTCAACTGAGGATCGAAGAAATATATATGCAAGCTGTAAACATGTATGCATCTTTGCTTCAGGTGCATGGACTGTGAAAATGTATTCGGCATTCAATTCCCTGAAGGAAGCACAATATAGTTACAGTATATAACAAGAACTAAAATTAATATATAAGGATCAAATCACGGTGTGAGGATAAGGGGTAGTCTGATGGAGTGCTCGTGTGGATGATGGCAGATAGTTGGTGGATTTGATGTAACTCGGACACTTCTTGGCTTTCTCACCCCTTTTCACCTTGTTAACAGTAGGGCAGTTCTGATAGACTTTATTTTTTGTTTTTTTTTTCGTTTTGTTTTTCTTGTTTGTATTTTTTTTTCTTGTTTGTTTGTTTCTTGGAAAGGAGAGGTCACACACAAATAGATCCACACAATTTTGGTTTTGATTAACTCTATTTGGACTGAGTGGAGAGGGGAAGGAGATACTATATTTGGATATCAGAAATCTGATTTTATTGTCTTGAATTCATTACACTAAATGTCCTAATTATAACCCATCAAGGGTTGAACGGAATATTATGTTTAAAATAAAATTAAGGAAGCAGAATCAAAGTTGTTTAAGCATCATTTAAC
Organism: Oreohelix idahoensis; assembly: GCA_024509875.1. Lineage (NCBI taxonomy): Eukaryota > Metazoa > Mollusca > Gastropoda > Stylommatophora > Oreohelicidae > Oreohelix > Oreohelix idahoensis. The sequence goes on along the minus strand of JAMPIV010015724.1, from coordinate 172,685 downwards.
GGACACTACGGAGCAGCCATTCTAGACATGTAGGAAATATTTCAACAGTAAAGAAAAAAAAACATATGGGCAGTGTTGAAACAAGACAAGGAATATGTGAAAAATGCGATGGATGGTGTTCTGTGAAGAAAGATCCAGTTGCAGAAAATAAGAATCATCTTTTTAGTAAACGTGCCTGTTCCATCATTAAAATAAGTTTTTGAGGAACATTAAAAGTATGCTCATGACCTTTCTGGAAAAGTGTGCTCATAGTGGGATTTAAAATTCAAATGAAGCATTACATAATCTAATATGTTATATTTGTCCAAAGAATATTTTTGTTGGAGGAAGTAGGCAGCAAATAGTTTTAAATGATGCACACATTATGTTCAACAATGGGGAACTGAGGAGAAAAGATTATTTTGAGAATCTGGGTCTAATCTTTGGAAAATATGCATTTCAGACTTTTTCAAACATTGACAAACGGCAATAAAGAATTTTGTGAAAAAGTAAGCTTCCTAGGAAAAAACATCCTGTGATATCAGAAAATGGAAATTGTGAGAAATAATACCTACATTGCAGGAGGATACTGAGGTGAATAAATTTTTTTCAGTAAGTGTAATTTTCACTTTATTTCTATTTTTTTCCCCTAAAAAAAGCAATATATATATATATATATATTGAAATTAAACGCGTTTTAAAAGTTTGAAACTCCGAGGCACGCATCTTTCGGGAAAGTGCCTCCCAGTCTCTCAGGGAAAATACATTTACCTTGTGTAAGACATCTTGCAAGGTACTAAAACTGATGGTACTAAATACAGTGGCTATTGTTCAAGTTAAAATCTAACTCATTATTCTTGGCACTGACACCGATTTTAATAATTTTAAAGTATTGATCGTTCTACATTTAACGCAGTGCTTTCAAAATTTGCTTAATATAAAAATTAAGAGCCATTTTAAGGATCTCCTCGCAATATGCACTGCCGGTAACACTATTTAAACTGACTTCTCAGTCTTAATGTACTTATCATTTCATTTCATGGGTGTTTTTCTTATTGTTTCCAAACTGTGTGGTGATGTGTGTAAAACTATGCTTTCAAAAGCTGCCGCAAGGGAACTGGAAGAGAATGAAAAGCCATTTCCTTGCAATATACACTGTTGTTAGCTCGTTAATTAAACCGTAAACGGCGCGACTTACAATATGCTTGCGTGGAGTATATCTTGACCACCAATTATAATTTTCCCCAATAAATAAGACCCTATCTTATCTTACACGCGTCTGGTATGTCCCTTATAAATGAAGGCAATTATTAAAATATCACAGTTACCAAAGACGCGTAAGTGGTTAGAACGTTTGACTTCCAAGCGAATGTTCTGCTTTCGATTCCCGGCATACGTTATTTTATATTTTTTTATATTCCTATTTAAATTAGTATATTTATTTTAATTCAGAATATGTCTTCAATTTTTTATTAGTGTATTTTTAGTTAATTATAATAGCCACGTGTCTCTGTGTGTTAATAGCCATACCTGGTCAGTGGAAGATGAAAGGTTGACGTACTTTCTTGACTGGTTACTTGCTACTCAATCAATCAATCAATCAATCGATATACCATTTAGCTCAGAAAGGAGCATAGTCCTTCAACAAACACATGCCAAGTCCTCCTGTCACGTGCCAACAGCTCAAGTTCTTTCCACGTTTTCTTATCATTTCACTTCTGTCTCCAATTTTCATCTCCATGTTTTTCTTGATCTACCTCTGCCTGTCTTGCCCTGGGTGTTCCATAACAAAGACAACTTTGTAAGGCAATCAAGTGTTTCCTCAATGTGTGTCATATCCATCACCATCGTGCTGAGCAAACTGCTGAGCATGTTCTACAGGATTGTCCTCTGTACGACCAGTTAAGAAAGATATACTGGCCCCAATGACTCAACACTCAACTCAAAGCTGTATGGAGCTAAAGAGGAACTCCAGTCAACGGTCGAGTTCATCATGAGAACTCGTCTGACGGTGTAAACATCAAAGATGCGATCGCAAGAAGAAGAAGATCACCATCGTCTTTTTCTCTTACTTGCTAGTATCGTAACAATAAGAGTTCACTTGATGTGTGCTTCCGTCATGTACGCACGTCTGTACGTCCAGAAACATTCACAACACGTAATTGTGTTTTGGGTGACAATAATCTTGAACAGGCAAGGAATGTTTTTTCCCCACGAATTTCACAGATCTACTCGCAAATGGTATTACATTTAGATATGCTTGTGTATCGCAGGTTTATTTTTATATATAACAGTAGAGAGTGAATAGAGTTCAGAAAAGATGTACTGTATAGTCAGACGGATCTGTACAATTCAGTATACATTGTTGTAATTGAGAAATCATGACAACGAGTCGTTTTAGGAGGTTGAACGAACGAACTTTATTTCCAAAGGGTTCAGAATTGAAAGGAAGATGAGAGGACATATGTCTGATTTCACCAAACTAGCTGTCTAAACGTTGACCGATTTAGTCGCCCGAGTCAACACACCTTTAAATAAGTATTCGGAGACGAACGAACGAACAGAGTAATAATAGGTAAGTTGAAGGTTTTTTTTTTTTTTAACATGTGTTGTTTTGTTTTTTCATTCTTAACATACGGCCTGTCAATATCAACATTGTTATTTTTGGGAAAAGGCGAAATAGGGTTAGAGATAATGTTATCGTTACCGAGTAATTATTTTTTTCTCTCAACATTGTAAACAGAAACTTAACCATAAATTCTAACACTGAACCGGCAACCGTGACCACGTTTCCGGCGTTAAGGTAGTAGGCTACCCACAAATGATTAAAAAAAATAAAAATCCAACAATTTTCATTTTCATGCTTTAAATCATCGTCAACATGTTCTTGTACTAAAAATAATTCATAGAAGCTTAGAGATACTCTGGTATGATAGGAATCAGTGTTTTTCTACGCACACCCCCTTGAGTGATTTGCATAGCAACCAATGTTTATAGTTGGTTACCATGTGAATAATGACCCAACATGAAGGTGCGTAATTGTAAAACTGCGAAATTATAATTATACTGAGGCAACAGGAAAAAGATATTTATAACTTTTCCAAGGGGAATCACTCAATGATTTCTTATGAATTTTTCAAAAGTGTGTGTCTAGAAAGCTTTGATCGTAAATTTCAGCATTTGTTACATGCATTGTGCATTTTCACCCACATCAACTCTATTTATTGCTAGTTTTATACTGATTCTGTATAATAGTAGTTAGCAGAGCTTCTTTTGTTCACAATGGGAAATAAGACAAAGTAAGTTCCTTGGAAATCGGTACACCAACAAACCGTTGCCTGAAAATGAGACACCTATTGTCGATAGTGACGCTATAAAGCCTCTGTGCTCCTCAGCAAAGAAAATAAAGGTCCAAGAAAGTGAAGGACAAGCTAAAAATGACAACAGAGGAAATGTGTTTATCCTTATGGATGTAAAACTGCTGTTTGGGTTTTTATGCGCTAACTTTAGATGTGACAAATGTTATCAGTACTCACTGACCTGTGAGATCGTCGAAGAGACTCGGGATGGCTTTTGTCATGAAATCAGTATCAAGTGCACAAACTGTGTCGAATGGAATGCCAATTTCAATACTTCTGAAGTTTCATCTCCAGCTACTCACAAACACAAAGAAGTAAATGTGCGAATGGTGGCATTTGTGCGTTCTGTTGGGAAAGGCCACAGTGCATTGCAGAATTTTTCAATATACATGAACACAAGTCAACCCATAGCAACGAAAGCATACATGAGAACGCTGCACAGGATCTATTCAGCAAGTAAGGACATTGCAATGGAAAGACCCTGAGAGCACCGAAAGGGGGATTCATAGACACTGCAACTGCAGTAGAAGGAGACCTTTATTCAACAGGAGCTCATTAAACTTCATTTTGTGAGTTCTTTTTCTGTTTTTCTTTGTTTTCTCGGAATTGTCTTTTTAACATAATTGGTGATCTTTGAAACAAGATATCTCTGGATCTATACATTCAATTGACATGAAAATTAAAACAGTTTTTTGCCATATAATCTTACAGATTATGACCTAAAATGGATACAGTTGAATTCAAAGTTTTAGTTTTATGACCATCATGCATATATAATGAGGCACAAATATCAAACATTCCAGAAATATAAATTTTAAAAATTCATTACAAATTAACCTTTTTGTCAATCTCTGTTATTTTAGTTCATGACCTCACGCTATATATAATGATTCAATTTGCCAAGTTTCAGTCAGATCCTTGTACAAATAACATAGTTATGATGTTTTGAAAAAGGTGTATAATTTATTCACTACGGCGGCCATATTGGATAGCTAATTTGCATAATTAATGAGGTCATTATGTGGACAAAAATTTTAAGTCCATTCTAACACTATACCCATGGTTGTTTGATTCTGAAAGGAAAATTTGAGTTTTTTACCCTATCAAGGTAGCCTACTACCTTAAGTTTTCTTTTAGCAAATAATCATCTTCAGCTGCCATCTCTACAACGAAGGTTGGCTATAATGGATCTCCAACGTCTTCTGTCTCTTGTCTTGATGGTGCACTTTGATAGACTCTTTGATGTCTCTTGTCTTGGTGCACTCTGATAGACTTTTTCATGTCTCTTGTCATGGTGGTGCACACTGATAGACTCTTTCATGTCTCTTGTCATGGTGGTGCACACTGATAGACTCTTTCGTGTCTCTTGTCTTGATGGTGCACTCTGATAGACTCTTTCATGTCTCTTGTCTCGGTGGTGCACTGATAGACTCTTTCATGTCAATCTCTTGAAGTTATCTTCCTACTTATAGCGCTACCTTCCCCTTGCACGTTTTCCTTATAGTATGGCCTTCTGCAGGCCGTAATGTCTTTTTGTGTAGCCAAAGTATTTTAGCTGCCTAACTTTGATCTCCCTCATTAGTTCTCTTTTCATACCTAGATTTTCTAGGACCTCCTTATTTTTGTCTTCTCATTCCATGAGATGCGCCCCATTGTTCTATATATCCACATCTCCAGCGCCTCAGTTCTTTCCACCAATTGCTTATTCATTGTCCATGTTTCTCCACCATACAGCAATGAAGAACATATATAACACTTTATGATTCTCAATTTTAATTTGTGAGTTAACTGTTTAGATGTCAGTATTTGTCTCATGTTGTTGAATGTAGCTTTGGCCATTCCTATTATCTTCCTGTGTTCTGTCTCACATCTGCCATATTCTTGCAAATAATACAAGGCTGAAAATGTTAAAACAGCAACGGCTAATGATAATCTAGGCCCTAATCCTTACCCTATATCGAACTTCTTTTTAAAAAAATTATTTTCAGGACAAACAAAACGAATTCGGGATCCTAACGCTATTCTGTTAATTGTTACACTGTAGAGAGTGTAGTGATTTCTAAATACAATATCTAAATTAATATATAACAGTATAGGGCATAAAGGCAAAGATAAGAAAGTACAAAAGAATTTTCTGCTAGAACGGTTGGTGTCGCCTACGCCTTCAGATTATTATTTGCTAACGAATAGCCGAACAAAACGGTACCCAATTTTTCAAATTCGTCCTTGACATAAACAACCACTTTTCCTAGTTCTAAGAAAATATTTGCCTAGAATGCATTGTGGAACGAGGAGGGGCAAGGATAGATGAAATGCTAATTCGTTTCGCATTGATTTTTAATTAAAAGCCAACTGTAGCACAGTGGCACGCCTTGCCTTAGGGGTTTCCCCAAATACAATGAAAAAGTTAGAAATGTATACACTACGGTCATGGAAACATGTTTAGCTCTTATTATGAATGACCTAAGCTCTCGTATTTCGCTTGATATTACATGGAAAAAGAGTGAACGAGAGGTAGTTTAAAAATAAACAACTAACATAGAAAAAAAGATAGAATTTTGAACCAACCCACATAGCCCCTTAAAAATCGTAGATTCGTGTACTTGAAGACTTGCTGACCAAGAATATGGTGTTAGTTATATAAATAGTCCCTTAACTAATCAACTATTAATAAAACCATACATAGAGATCAGAGATACTGTCAGGTCAAGTCATATCTGCTTAGATTGGATCGCATATTTTTTTGGAAAAAAAGTAGGTGACAGATAGGCTAGGATGGTACAGTGAATCTGATTGGGTGGCATTTGAAGTGAGACAAAATATTATTGGCTGACCTTTGAATAAACATAAATAGCCTAGTAACGTAGAAAGGTTTGAATGATATTTTCTGAAAGATTGTTTACCCTTGTAATATTAAGAGCGATTGGCCAACTGAATCGATATTGTCAGAATAAGCGTTAGGGGGGACGCCATTACTAGAAAAGTTTCACCAGCGATAGATGAGATCAGGCTGTGCTTTTAAATACAATTTCTGGGCAGCCTGGACAACAAAACAGATCGAAACTGTGTCAGTCATCGTCTCTGTGTATTTCATTGAACAAATTGTGGTAAGATTGACATTTATTAATCTGTATTTTATATAAAAATTGAATGTGAAATAATAATATATGTCTGGACATGAGTGGATCTATAGCGAACATGAGGCAAAGCCTAAAGATTGATCCACCATGTGATAGACTGTCAGAGAGGTGTAAAACTACAAGAACATGTATGATTGTTATAAAGGAGCATAACACCTATCCTATTATATGGAAGAGATTACAGCTGGAATTGCAGTGGCGTTGTAACTATTAGAGAAATGAATACTGGTGTACATTGTCACATCAAAAGAAAATGGTGGCATAGGTTTGTATAAGGATATGACCCTTTTTGTTTGTTTGTAATGTACATGTCCTTAAATGTGGACTATTAGTGTATGCTAGATATTAAGAAGGATGCATACCTTTACATTTCAGAAGTCCTGGGTACTGACGTTAATGTGGTACCAAACGCTTGAAAACTGATTGAATCAGGACTCTGCCTGTTTACTGCGAGCCCATGCTAGTGGCCATTGCCTATCAAACGGGGAACAGATTGTCAAGCGAGCAGAGGAAAGGTTCAACCTATATTCTACTGCCAAGATAAGTTCTCGTTCGCCACCTGAGAGCTCAACTACAGAACTTTAAAAGAAGAAATATAAAAAGTGACAGTGAATAAAACTGGGACAAATATTTAATAGTTCCACAAGGGACAAATAGAAACAAACATTACTAAAAGGGTATGATTTCAAACAACAACCTAGTGGTACTACCAGTATTACCTTAAAGTAGGAGAACACTACAGACGTATATTAGAAAAATATTTTATGTATGGACAGAGGATCTATTGTGCTATTTGACTGATGTAAATGATTATTGTGATTTCACTTTTAAATTGTCAATCCTGGTTCCAATTAAATTAGAATCAGGATAATAAAATTGTAAAAATCATATTTACACAAAATTTCAACCTCAGTCTTAAATAAGATAGCCTTTTAAAGTGTCGTTTGTATGTTATTGTGGTAGTACTGTGTGCTGTTGGGAATAATAAACTATTTGTTTGTATGTTTGTTGATTTTTGTACATTACACTCTACATTCATAACCCTAGACACTAAACGAAGTCATTTAATACAATAATAAATACATTTTGAATGAGATAAAAGGGGTGGTAGCTGAAAGGTACCCTGAAAAGTTCACAATACTATTGGGTAAATTCAGGGACCTTCATAGCTAATCTCATTAATACAAATTTAATACCTAACAAATAATTCATAACATCAAATCCACCACATATATTGGGGTCCTGTCCGGGATTTTAAACCTCTCCTACCACATATATTGGGAGCTCGCTCCTCGGGATTGAATTTCTCTTAACACCAGCTATATTGGGTAGTTTGCTTCTGGGATTTTAAATTCTTAAAATATTGTCAATTATATTAGGAATCTCAGAGAGTATAAAACTAAAACTAAAAGCATTCCTTTTGGAGGAATTGAATAGTAGTTGAGCTATCAGTGCCTGTGGTTGTTCTTGGTTATCATTAGAAATTATTAGCCATAATTAGAGATTTGTATAGTTGGAAATTTTAAAGGTTGCATAGTACAAATGGCTGATCTGGCAAAGTTTCGATCTGCTGCTGTGCTGACTGCTAAGGAAATGAAGATGGAGGGTCAGGCTTTGATCCAATATGTAACTTCAGAATGTGACAAGTATATTGAAAGGGAAGATAGAAAGTTAGCAGAAGAAAGAAAATTACAGTTACAAATTGAGGCTGATAAAGAACTTAAGAGGCTGCAGATTGAGGCTGACAAAGAGGCTAGGGCATTGGAGGTGGATAGGGTGGCTGAAATAAAGCGGCTCCAATTGGAAGAGAAGAAATTAGATGCTGAAAGAGAAGAAAAGAGATTGACTGCCGAAAAGGAGGCAGAAGAAAAGAGATTGACTGCCGAAAGGGAGGCAGAAGAAAGGAGATTGGCTGCAGAAAGAGAAGAAAAAAGATTGACTGCCGAGAGGGAAGCAGAAGATAGAAGATTGCAGAGGGAGCACGAGTTACGACTAAGGGAGTTGGAAATTCAAGGCCATGCTCCTGAAAATGGTGCCAGCCCCTTTGCCTCAGATGCCACTGCCAGTCAGGGAGCCTCAACCTCAGCTATGAATTTTCATGTAGATCATTTTGTTGAGAAAGAAGATGACATCGAAGGGTACTTAAGTAGATTTGAACTTTTAGCTACTACATATGGGTTAGAGAGAGAGAGAGGTGGAGCCTCAAGTTATCACAAGGGCTTAGAGGAACGGCTTATGAAGTTTTTGCCAAGATGAGCAGAGATGACCAAGACAATTATGACATGCTAAAGCAGGCTCTTTTATTAAGATACGAAAAGAACGGAGAATTTTATAGAAAAAAATTTAGGAATGCCAAACTACTGTCGGGTGAGACTTATCACCAGTTCTCTGCACGGTTAGAGACCTACTTGGAGAAATGGACTGCTCTGGGGAAAACCCAAGATCTTAAGGAGATGATCCTATTGAGCAGCTACGAGAGTCCATGGCTCCAGACATGAGAAAGTTTCTCATGGAACAAGGTGCAGAGAGACTGGGTGAGTTACTCAATGTCGCTGAGAGGTATCAGGCAGCCCAGGCAGAGGTAGTTGGTAATAAAAAGAAACAGGTAGACAATTTTAAGGCACCTCAAAACTTTAATAAGTTTGACCATAGCGACCAGAACAAAGGTAAGCAATATTTTGATAGGCCACGCAATGACTATAAACATAAAACCTCACAATTCAATGAAAGGAAATATGATGATAGAAAACCTTTTCATAAAGGTAGATTATATTGTAGTTGGTGTCGGATGGACAACCATAACACCGAAGTGTGTAAAAAGAGACCTGTGTACATGGCCACGCTTCATACCAGATCACAGTCTAAACAGGAGGAGGATAATCTGATAAATACCCCTCCAGATGAGATGAGGAAGGCGCAGGCTGGGGATAAGACCCTCAAGCCTTGTTTTAAGAAATTGTCAAAATGTCATACACCTCCAGGCAAAGGAGACTTCTATATGAAGAACAAACTGATATATAGGAAGGCTGGAACTGGATCCAATTGTCAGGGACAGCTGGTACTTCCTAAAAGGTATAGGGCAGAGTTAATAAGGAGCTTACATGTTGGGAAAGATGGGGACCATGAGAAAATAGGTACCATCATCCAAAAGAATGCTCAAAATTATTATTGGCCCGAGGAAATGATTGACATTGGGAATTTTGTAGAAGCATGTGGCATATTACATGATGGAACACCCACAAGTGGGAACATTGATCAGGACCTAGACACGCCACGGGGCAAACTTAGGCCTGACAATGGAAAGAAAAATAAAATTAATAATGTAGACAAAGTGGAATGGGAGCCCCCTTTTCACAGACAGTCTTCATTTGGATGTTTTACAATGGCCACGATGCAACAAGTACAAAGAGATGTCTTACCCCAGAATAAGCCGACAAACCCTCGGTCGGACTTATGTAAACTGGAGGAAGATAAAAGAGAGAGAAGATCTCTCACAAGGAATTTAAAGTGGGAAGAAAACCCTAAGAGAAAAATTGGTAGCGGTCGATTTGTGAATGATAATTCGAGGAAGAAATGTCCTCAAAACAAGGCTTCCAATATTATGAACACAGGTCAAGAAATTTAAAAGTCAATATGTAGCATTGTTAAGGACCTGGACCGATGAAAAGGCAGAAGAAAATATTACCTCATCATATCAATATGTGAACGAGCTGACCACTCGTCTTAAAACTGGCTGGAAACTTGCCAATGAAAATTTGAGACAAGCCAGGAAAAAGCATGCTGCCTATTACAATAAGAAAGCGAAGGATCGAGAATTAGCTGTAGGAGAGGAGGTGCTCCTTCTACTGCCCGGCAGCCAGAATAAATTGCAAATTGGATGGCAAGGTCCATATACAGTTCTAGAGAAGGTGTCTAGAACAAATTATAAGATAGATAAGAAAGGGAAAGAGAAAATATATCATGTGAATCTCCAGAAGAAATATCTGGACAGAGAAAACCAGGAAGAGACACGCCTACTGACCTTGTCTGTTGCAATGGAGATGAAAAAGTAACCACTCACTTCTCATGAATATCCTTTACATCCCTGTGAGACTGCTGCACAGGTAAAAATCAGCACACACTTAACGGAAAATCAGAGGGAGAGGGTTCAACAGGTTCTGAATAATCATACAGATGTGTTAACGGACCGTCCGGGGCATACAAATTTATTGGAGTATGATATGAAACTCATAGACCCAACACCAATTTGTATGAAAGCCTATTCGATTCCGTTCGCTAAGGAGAAAGCTTTAAGGGAGGAGATAGATTATCTGTTGAGAGAAGGGATTATCTCGCACAGTGAATCTCCTTACAGCTCCAGTGTGGTTCTGTTAAGAAAACCCTCTGGAAAACACCGGCTGTGTATAGATTACAGGAAACTGAATGCTGTCACAGAAGGTCAGGTGGATCCATTACCTGATACAAATCAGCTGTTTGTCAGGCTGAATAAAGCTAAATATTTCTCTAAAGTGGATCTGAGCAAAGGCTACTATCAGATTCCAGTAAAGCCGGAAGTCAAACCTTATTTAGCCTTTAGCACCTCGGAAGGGCATTATGAATTTAATATGTTGCCATTCAGGCTGAAAAATGCACCGAGTGTGTTTTCGAGGATGATGAGAAAGTTACTGGATCCCTTGAAGAATCCATGCATCACTAACTTCAGGGATGATATTCTCATAGCAACAGAAACATTTGAGGAACACATTAACTCTCTGAATATGTTGTTTGATCGACTGAGAGAGACCAATTTGACAGCTAGACCGACGAAATGCTGTGTTGGATGTAAAGAGCTAGAATTCTTGGGCCACACAGTACATCAGGGAAACATGACCCCTGACCTCAAGAACCTGGAGAAGTTAAAAAAGCACCAAGACCACAAACAAAAAAAGATGTGCGATCTTTTGTCTCATTATGTGGTTTTTACCAAAAGTATATTAAAACCTTTAACTCCATATGTGCTCCATTGACTGATTTAACGCGCAAAGGAAATCCTGATAGAATTATTTGGACAGCGCAGTGTGAATTAGCATACCAAGAATTGAAAGAAAAGCTCACAAGCAGGCCTATTTTGAAATTACCTGACTTGAGTCAAGAATTCATTGTGAGAACGGATGATAGTAATATCGGTTTGGGTGCAGCTCTATTACAACGGTCAAATTCACTTGATGGGGAATTAACCCCAGTAGTTTATGCTAGCCGTAAGTTGAATACAGCAGAACAAAAATATTCAACAAGTGAAAAGGAATGTCTGGCAGTCATATGGGCTATAAAAAAGTTCCAGGTTTATCTTTATGGAAAATCATTTAAGATCCAGACAGATCATAAACCACTCGTATGTCTGTCTCAAGCAAGGCATGAAAATGCTAGATTATTACGCTGGTCATTGCTCCTACAGCCATTCCAGTTTACCATAGAGTACATTCCCGGAAAAACCAATGTCGGCGCTGATTTTTTAAGCAGACATACGTACGACGAACATCAGAGTAGTCACCAGGCATAGATAGTAAATTTATCTATGTGTATTTAGAAATAGGAACTGACATATGATTGTCTGTTCTAAAGGGGGGAGATGTGTAGTGATTTCTAAATACAATATCTAAATTAATATATAACAGTATAGGGCATAAAGGCAAAGATAAGAAAGTACAACAGAATTTTCTGCTAGAACGGTTGGTGTCGCCTACGCCTTCAGATTATTATTTGCTAACGAATAGCCGAACAAAACGGTACCCAATTTTTCAAATTCGTCCTTGACATAAACAACCACTTTTCCTAGTTCTAAGAAAATATTTGCATAGAATGCATTGTGGAACGAGGAGGGGCAAAGATAGATGAAATGCTAATTCGTTTCGCATTGATTTTTAACTAGAAGCCAACTGTAGCACAGTGGCACGCCTTGCCTTAGGGGTTTCCCCAAATACAATGAAAAAGTTAGAAATGTATACACTACGGTCATGGAAACATGTTTAGCTCTTATTATGAATGACCTAAGCTCTCGTATTTCGCTTGATATTACATGGAAAAAGAGTGAACGAGAGGTAGTTTAAAAATAAACAACTAACATAGAAAAAAAAGATAGATTTTTGAACCAACCCACATAGCCCCTTAAAAATCGTAGATTCGTGTACTTGAAGACTTGCTGACCAAGAATATGGTGTTAGTTATATAAATAGTCCCTTAACTAATCGACTATTGATAAAACCATACATAGAGATCAGAGATACTGTCAGGTCAAGTCATATCTGCTTAGATTGGATCGCATATTTTTTTGGAAAAAAAAGTAGGTGACAGATAGGCTAGGATGGTACAGTGAATCTGATTGGGTGGCATTTGAAGTGAGACGAAATATTATTGGCTGACCTTTGAATAAACATAAATAGCCTAGTAACGTAGAAAGGTTTGAATGATATTTTTTGAAAGACTGTTTACCCTTGTAATATTAAGAGCGATTGGCCAACTGAATCGATATTGTCAGAATAAGCGTTAGGGGGGACGCCATTACTAGAAAAGTTTCACCAGCGATAGATGAGATCAGGCTGTGCTTTTAAATGCAATTTCTAGGCAGCCTGGACAACAAAACAGATCGAAACTGTGTCAGTCATCGTCTCTGTGTATTTCATTGAACAAATTGTGGTAAGATTGACATTTATTAATCTGTATTTTATATAAAAATTGAATGTGAAATAATAATATATGTCTGGACATGAGTGGGTCTATAGCGAACATGAGGCAAAGCCTAAAGATTGATCCACCATGTGATAAACTGTCAGAGAGGTGTAAAACTACAAGAATATGTATGATTGTCATAAAGGAGCATAACACCTATCCTATTATATGGAAGAGATTACAGCTGGAATTGCAGTGGCGTTGTAACTATTAGGGAAAGGAATACTGGTGTACATTGTCACATCAAAAGAAAATGGTGGCATAGGTTTGTATAAGGATATGACCCTTTTTGTTTGTTTGTAATGTACATGTCCTTAAATGTGGACTATTAGTGTATGCTAGATATTAAGAAGGATGCATACCTTCACATTTATGAGGTCCTGGGTACTGACGTTAATGTGGTACCAAACGCTTGAAAACTGATTGATTCAGGACTCTGCCTGTTTACTGCGAGCCCATGCTAGTGGCCATTGCCTATCAAACAGGGAACAGATTGTCAAGCGAGCAGAGGAAAGGTTCAACCTATATTCTACTGCCAAGATAAGTTCTCGTTCGGCACCTGAGAGCTCAACTACAGAACTTTAAAAGAAGAAATATAAAAAGTGACAGTGAATAAAACTGGGACAAATATTTAATAGTTCCACAAGTGACAAATAGAAACAAACATTACTAAAAGGGTATGATTTCAAACAACAACCTAGTGGTACTACCAGTATTACCTTAAAGTAGGAGAACACTACAGACGTATATTAGAAAAATATTTTATGTACGGACAGAGGATCTATTGTGCTATTTGACTGATGTAAATGATTATTGTGATTTCACTTTTAAATTGTCAATCCTGGTTCCAATTAAATTAGAATCAGGATAATAAAATTGTAAAAATCATATTTAAAAAAAAATTTCAACCTCAGTCTTAAATAAGATAGCCTTTTAAAGTGTCGTTTGTATGTTATTGTGGTAGTACTGTGTGCTGTTGGGAATAATAAACTATTTGTTTGTATGTTTGTTGATTTTTGTACATTACACTCTACATTCATAACCCTAGACACTAAACGAAGTCATTTAATACAATAATAAATACATTTTGAATGAGATAAATGGGGTGGTAGCTGAAAGGTACCCTGAAAAGTTCACAATACTATTGGGTAAATTCAGGGACCTTCATAGCTAATCTCATTAATACAAATTTACTACCTAACAACAAATTCATAACATCAAATCCACCACAGAGAGCGATATTCAAACTGAGAATCATCAAACACTACATATTTTCTTCATTATTGTGTGGTGCAAAAACATGGACAATTCTTCTTCTTTCGTTCGCTTGAACTATATTGTCTATATCTGCAATGTTGTTTCTTGTATAAACTTCACTGTCTTTTGTAGTTATTCAAGATATTTTCGAGCTCTAATTTTTTGCTGTAGCCGTCTTTTTACTATTGACGCCTTCAGCATTCCAGTGCATTATTTTAAATGGTCTTTTCTTTGCTTGGCCAGTAGCTCTATTCTCATGCCTCCTGGCTCCACGGGGCAATTGAGAAGGACCCCCAGTAGTAGGGGTTGGGCCCTTCCGAGGCAGAGGGCCCGGCACTGCGCCTGCATGGGTGTCCGTCACAGGGCGAGTGCCATAACGTTTTGCAGATATAGGCATACTTCCATAGCGCATGTGCGTGGCATCCTGATTGCTGTGGTGCGCCTCTTGGCTGGTTGCCTCCGTCTTCAGCACCTTGACTTGCTAGGGCAGACTGTGGTCTTGCTCGAGTGTAGGAGGGCCTGGCCAGTCTTGGTTTTTCAGCCGCTGATGGCTGTACTTGAGCCCCATCTCCACGTCAAGGAGCTGGCCTCGATGGGGAACATGGACAATGAACAAGCAATTATAAGAAAACAATTGAGGCATTTGAGATGTGGATACATAGAAGAATGGAGCATATCTCACGGAGAGAAGACAAAACAATAAAGAGGTCCTAGCAAATCTGGTGATGGACAGAGAATTAATGAAAGAGATCAAAACTAGATAGTTAACATTTTTTGGTCACATACAAAGACATAACACCTTGCAGAAGACCATAATAGAAGGGAGAGTTGAAGGCAAACGTGCAAGAGGAAGACAGCGCTATAACTGGGAAGATAACATCAAGAGATGGACAGGAAAGAGTCTATCAGAGTGCACCATCAAGACAAGAGACAGGAAAGAGTCTATCAGAGTGCACCACCAAGACAAGAGACAGGAAAGAGTCTATCAGAGTGCACCACCAAGACAAGAGACAGGAAAGAGTCAATCAGAGTGCACCACCAAGACAAGAGACAGGAAAGAGTCTATCAGAGTGCACCACCAAGACAAGAGACAGGAAAGAGTCTATCAGAGTGCACCACCAAGACAAGAGAAGGAAAGAGTCTATCAGAGTGCACCATCAAGACAAGACACTGGAAAGAGTCTATCAGAGTTCACCATCAAGACAAGAGACAGGAAAGAGTCTATCAGAGTTCACCATCAAGACAAGAGACAGGAAAGAGTCTATCAGAGTGCACCATCAAGACAAGAGACAGGAAAGAGTCTATCAGAGTTCACCATCAAGACAAGAGACAGGAAAGAGTCTATCAGAGTTCCCCACCAAGACAAGAGACAGGAAAGAGTCTATCAGAGTTCACCATCAAGACAAGAGACAGGAAAGAGTCTATCAGAGTTTACCATCAAGACAAGAGACAGGAAAGTGTCTATCAGAGTTCACCAGAAAAGACAATAGACAGGAAAGAGTCTATCAGAGTTCACCATCAAGACAAGAGACAGGAAAGAGTCTATCAGAGTGCACCACCAAGACAAGAGACAGGAAAGAGTTTATCAGAGTGCACCATCAAGACAAGAGACAGGAAAGAGTCTATCAGAGTTCACCATCAAGACAAGTGACAGGAAAGAGTCTATCAGAGTTCACCATCAAGTCAAGAGACAGGAAAGAGTCTATCAGAGTGCACCATCAAGACAAGAGACAAGAAAGAGTCTATCAGAATGCACCATCAGGACAAGAGACAGGAAAGAGTCTATCAGAGTTCACCATCAAGACAAGAGACAGGAAAGTGTCTATCAGAGTTCACCATCAACACAAGAGACAGGAAAGAGTCTATCAGAGTTCACCATCAAAGACAAGAGACAGGAAAGTGTCAATCAGAGTGCACCACCAAGACAAGAGACAGGAAAGAGTCAATCAGAGTGCACCACCAAGACAAGAGACAGGAAAGAGTCTATCAGAGTGCACCATCAAGACAAGAGAAGGAAAGAGTCTATCAGAGTGCACCATCAAGACAAGACACTGGAAAGAGTCTATCAGAGTTCACCATCAAGACAAGAGAAGGAAAGAGTCTATCAGAGTGCACCACCAAGACAAGACACTGGAAAGAGTCTATCAGAGTTCACCATCAAGACAAGAGAAGGAAAGAGTCTATCAGAGTGCACCATCAAGACAAGACACTGGAAAGAGTCTATCAGAGTTCACCATCAAGACAAGAGAAGGAAAGAGTCTATCAGAGTACACCATCAAGACAAGACACTGGAAAGAGTCTATCAGAGTGCACCACCAAGACAAGAGACAGGAAAGAGTCTATCAGAGTGCACCACCAAGACAAGAGAAGGAAAGAGTCTATCAGAGTGCACCATCAAGACAAGACACTGGAAAGAGTCTATCAGAGTTCACCATCAAGACAAGAGACAGGAAAGAGTCTATCAGAGTTCACCATCAAGACAAGAGACAGGAAAGAGTCTATCAGAGTTCACCATTAAGACAAGAGACAGGAAAGAGTCTATCCGAGTTCACCATCAAGACAAGAGACAGGAAAGAGTCTATCAGAGTGCACCATCAAGACAAGAGACAGGAAAGAGTCTATCAGATTTCACCATCAAGACAAGAGACAGGAAAGAGTCTATCAGAGTTCCCCACCAAGACAAGAGACAGGAAAGAGTCTATCAGAGTTCACCATCAAGACAAGAGACAGGAAAGAGTCTATCAGAGTACACCATCAAGACAAGACACTGGAAAGAGTCTATCAGAGTGCACCACCAAGACAAGAGACAGGAAAGAGTCTATCAGAGTGCACCACCAAGACAAGAGAAGGAAAGAGTCTATCAGATTGCACCATCAAGACAAGACACTGGAAAGAGTCTATCAGAGTTCACCATCAAGACAAGAGAAAGGAAAGAGTCTATCAGAGTTCACCATCAAGACAAGAGACAGGAAAGAGTCTATCAGAGTTCACCATTAAGACAAGAGACAGGAAAGAGTCTATCCGAGTTCACCATCAAGACAAGAGACAGGAAAGAGTCTATCAGAGTGCACCATCAAGACAAGAGACAGGAAAGAGTCTATCAGATTTCACCATCAAGACAAGAGACAGGAAAGAGTCTATCAGAGTTCCCCACCAAGACAAGAGACAGGAAAGAGTCTATCAGAGTTCACCATCAAGACAAGAGACAGGAAAGAATCTATCAGAGTTTACCATCAAGACAAGAGACAGGAAAGTGTCTATTAGAGTTCACCAGAAAAGACAATAGACAGGAAAGAGTCTATCAGAGTTCACCATCAAGACAAGAGACAGGAAAGAGTCTATCAGAGTGCACCACCAAGACAAGAGACAGGAAAGAGTTTATCAGAGTGCACCATCAGCACAAGAGACAGGAAAGAGTCTATCAGAGTTCACCATCAAGACAAGTGACAGGAAAGAGTCTATCAGA
The DNA here is from genome assembly GCA_024509875.1 of Oreohelix idahoensis. Lineage (NCBI taxonomy): Eukaryota > Metazoa > Mollusca > Gastropoda > Stylommatophora > Oreohelicidae > Oreohelix > Oreohelix idahoensis. The sequence goes on along the minus strand of JAMPIV010015724.1, from coordinate 154,779 downwards.
GTTCACCATCAAGACAAGAGACAGGAAAGAGTCTATCAGAGTGCACCATCAAGACAAGAGACAAGAAAGAGTCTATCAGAATGCACCATCAGGACAAGAGACAGGAAAGAGTCTATCAGAGTTCACCATCAAGACAAGAGACAGGAAAGTGTCTATCAGAGTTCACCATCAACACAAGAGACAGGAAAGAGTCTATCAGAGTTCACCATCAAAGACAAGACAGGAAAGAATCTATCAGAGTGCACCACGAAGACAAGAGACAGGAAAGAGTCTATCAGAGTGCACCATCAAGACAAGAGACAGGAAAGAGTCTATCAGAGTTCACCATCAAGACAAGAGACAGGAAAGAGTCTATCAGAGTGCACCATCAAGACAAGAGACAGGAAAGAGTCTGTCAGAGTTCACCATCAAGACAAGAGACAGGAAAGAGTCTCCCAGAGTGCACCATCAAGACAAGAGACAATAAAGAGTCTATCAGAGTGCACCATCAAGACAAGAGACAGGAAAGAGTCTACCAGAGTGCACCATCAAGACAAGAGACAGGAAAGAGTCTATCAGAGTGCACCATCAAGACAAGAGACAGAGGACGTTGGAGATCCATTGCAGCCGACCTTCGATGTGAAGATAGCACCTGATGATGATGGTGATGATGATAGCGATATGTCACTGCATACGGACAAGAGCACGCATGCGCAACACCTCCCTCGACGCTAAAAGGCTAATGCACCGGCTTTCATTTCTTCTCCCAGTCATGTTTTGATGAGTATGCTTGCTTGTATACATGCAGACAAGGGTGAAACGAGATATTTTAAAACAGTGGCTAACGAAAAAATGAACAGGACAGATAACACGGAAATTTAATTGAAATGTTTTTCACATAAAAAAGTGGCGGAGGAAGCAAACAATGATGGGTTGTTGTTTTTTCAAAAGAAGGAAAAAAAAAAAAGAAGATTCTAGAAAATACGTGACAGTATTATTAGAGCCTTATCAGGCGAGCTGCGGAACCAAGTGGCAGAATTAAAAAAAAAAAAACAAACAGAGAAGACAGAGATCAACAACTAAGTAATAAAATAGTTGAACGATCTTTATGAACACCCACCTTGTCCATTTACCCTGTTAAATCTCCTAATAACACGCTTAGCACGACTGGGGCACCGCACTAACGATGCCCGAAGGCCGAGCAAAGTGGAGAGAGTTTGTTGCTGCCCTAAAAGATGCCACTAGGAGTGATGTTCACTGATTGCTTTGTCAGCGGCTAAGAATCCATGAAGAAGAACCTTTAGCGACGGCATTACTTAAAAAGAACTGTGGTGGTTAAATAAAAGCGAGTAATTCGTCTATATTAGGACAAAAGAAAATGCCTACGTTGCAACCACAAGGCCACTGTCGGGCACGAACGGATGAAAAGAGAAGAGAAAGAAACTGAGTTAAATACGTACAACTGAATAAAAAAGATACTACCCAAATATAAAAGTATCCGACGCAGCTGTCAGAAATTCCAGTGCGGACAAAATGGCCGCTCCATATTTCTTCTTCTTCTTCTTCTTCTTCTTCGTACACTCTCAGACGTCCACTTGAATGTTCTCAAAGAAAGCAGTAGTCAGTTTGAGGCTATTTGAATCCCCGTAAAGCTTTTCCACGAAAGGAGCTGGCGTCGGCCATATGCACTTTCTCTGTACCACATATAAGGGGCAACTTTGAAGCAGATGTTCAGCAGTCATTTTATCAGTGCCACAGTTACACTGATCGGTAGTTCCTATCTTTAGCTTGTTGAATAGATGGTATCTCAATCTGTTGTGGCCAGTGCGGAGTCTGAAGATTACCACTTGTTCTCTTCTGTGGAGCTGGTAGTAAGCATCATTCTGTGTGTGCCCTGGATGTTCTACATTCCATTTGTTTCTGTAACTGATTCTGATAAAACTCTTTGCCTTCTCAAAAGTTATGCTTGTATCAGGCTGAGGTAGATGTGAACCTTCTTTTGCCATTCTGTCAGCCTCTTCATTGCCGGCGATGTTACAATGAGATGGGATCCACTGGATCACAACACTTTTGAATCGTTGACAAAGTTTGTGGAGCACTACTCTGAGATCATCCATGTCTGTATTATTTTGTCTTTTCAACGTTGCAATTACTGACTGTGCATCAGTAAAGAAAGCAACTTGTCACTCTGCCGTTTCTTCTGTCAATATAACCTCTGCTGCAGTTTTCAAGGCCTCTGCCTCTGCTCTGAAGTTGCTGGAGAATCGTCCTGTCGCCACTGACAGCCTTTTTTCTGCACTTAAGTGCTTAAGGTCAGAAAGACACCCCCACCTCCATTTTCTGTTGCATTTGTTGCTGATCCATCTGTGTATGCATGGGTCCAGGTGTTGCATGGATAATGTTTCTCTATGTATTTTGTCGCTATGAATTTTCTATCTGTTGCAGTTTGGCTCTTTTTACTTTCAATTCCAGGAATGTTTCTATCATTTTAGGGAAACGATTTTGTTTCCAAACTGGAAGCTTGTGTGCAGTGTAGATGGGTTTAACAGTGGATATTTCATCTATGGATACTGCTCTCATTTGTTGTTGTTTTTTTTTTTTTTTTTTTTTTTTTTCCGTACGCCCGCTAATACTCGAGGCGAAATCTCAGGTTATTATTATTGTCTAACCTGACATTGATTTTACGTGAGTATCCCTTTTTCTTGTTGTGACGTACGTCTAGTTTGACAAGTGAATTTTCCCTGATATGATGGATGATTTAAGGGACCCTTAGCTTTTCATACCATTAGAACCCCTGAACATTTGTTGTAACTTTTCGTTTGCCAGAACGCATTCCACCGGGACTCATGTAGGATACAGCGACGAGATCAAAGAGACAGACCGAGGGATCTTAAGGGAGACTATCGGCGCTATCAAAGACAGTAGTTTTCCCTGATACGAGACGCAGTTGCTTGCCGCTAATTTCGCGTCTCGGTGTCAATCGAGGAACCGAGCGAACGGGGGAAAGCGAAACGGGCAGCAGCGAGCGGATACGAAGACCAGGGGGCGGCTTCTTCTCTTGATTTGGCGGTCAGATCCCCAAAAGTTCGTGAGATCAAATAAGTTGTCAAGTTTATCATGTCCCACTCAACTTACATTTCATTTTAGCTAAATAGACCATGTAGAACTAGACACGTTATCACTCGCTGGCCAGACCTTTACAGAAGCACTAGCTTTATTGAAATCTTGTTATAGATTTTCCCCTGGATTTTATATATATTTGCAGTGATTTCTAATTCTGTGCAAAGCGGTAAAATATATATTGTGTAAAGTGATCAGTGGTCTAGTCATTCTATTTAAAGGGATTCTGTGTTAATTTAAATCTATTTAATTAAACCATCTCAAGAGTTCCAGTTTTAAATATAATGATCTATCTATTATATTATTTCAAAAGATAATAGATGCTTAAATTAACTTTTAAAGTCGCGAAGGAATTTATAATTAATAAATTCAGTTAAGTCCTAGTTTTATAGATGTGGGTTTTTAACCACTAGAATTCGCGCAGTGTTTATTAAATACATAATTAAATACTCGAGTGTATTATAGGCTTAACGGGAAATTCATCGCGCTTTAGAAGGTTATTTGTTTTCGGTATATTACATGTCTTTTTTTTTCTTTCATACAGAGTGATCGTAACCTGTGCGATCCCAGCATTAAGAAAGCAATAAAGAAATCAATCTAAGCAAAGCAAAGCATAAACAGTGTGTAGAGTTCCCCTGACGCAGAACTTGTTGAGACTGTGTAAATTTTTAATCTTTGAGGCGATTCTATGTTTGGAATTCCGCTATCTAACTTATAGCAAAGAAAGCACACCCAAAGACAAATTTAACGCACCATCAAACAACTTAAGTCGTAACGGGAAGAAGAACACTGGCCCGAGCTTTGTTAGTTTACTGACACAGAGAGATAATTCATAATTTCCTGAACAGTGATGTGACTAGTTTTCTCACTGGACTTAAACCATACCTCACGGATAAAGTGTACCAGCACGCGTAAGAATTTTATTATCCGCGGCATAGTCAAATAGACCACACCATCCTCACCCCGGTATCAGAGACCGTGCCCTCCCATAGAAACTGTTATTAAGAAAAGAGACACAACTACAGATTCATTTTCCAGCGATTACGGGATCCTTTTATGTGCTGACCGCCTACCCGATAATCTGGGGCTAGAACTTGAACAAACACTCATACATTTAGTTGAGGTGTAACTGCTGTTGTGTTTATTCTATGGAGTGCAAGATTTTTTCACAATCGGTAAGTGAGAGCAAGATGAGTGAAGGCCTTTGCTAGCGCGTGTATGAATGACAGGAAATTAATTCTTTTGTGTGACCATTTTGTTAACTTGCTTACCTGGTAACATATATCTTTTCTGTATACCCTACATTGTTCCTTTAAGTGGGATAGTTGATAATTTGTTAACTCTGTTTAAAACCACCTCCTTTCCATTTGCTTAGTAAAGGGAAGAACAGCTGGGAAGAACAGGTTTTTTTTTCTATCACTTATACCTAACTTGGTAACACCTCTTTCAGAGTAATTAACTTTACTGTTAGGTTAACGTACCCGTGTTCCTGATATTATCTATCTCTGGACTGGGTTTGTCTTTGTCTAATGAGCGGGAAGGGCTTAGTCGATACCAATCTTCTTCACCCCCTCCCAAACTTGTTATTTGCATTTGTGTACTTATGATAATTTATGTAATATCTGATATTTTAGTGATTGATGTTAAAGTGAATAAAATCACCTAAACTCATTTAGTTCTGTGTGTTGGATATACCCATAGCCCAACTTTTCCCCTATTCGTTTAATATAGTTTGTATCAACGTCGTGTGTGTGTTTGAAAACACCGAATCGGTGTGCGCGCAGATGCGAGTCTGGAAAACTGGCAAATAATTGTTTGACCAGGAGAGTGAAAGAGAAGATTGAGAGACACGATTTGTCGTAAATAAGTCTGTCTTTACTCTCCTCCAGCACGCTGTGAAGTAACTATTAAATCTCTACATTTTCTATCACTGAGCTTTCCATCATCATTTTCCACTCTAAACCGGACCACTATTTCTACGACTCTTTTCTCTCAAAATAAATTTACGACAATATTTGGCCGGCTCGTCCGGGATAATTTTGAGATACATTTGATGCACACATATTTGTGGGCTGGTTCTGGGATCTTGAGCTACATTTGAGGCAATCGCATAGCCGGGTTAAAGATATTTTGAGTCTGATTTAGTTTGGGTCTAACTAGGTAGAGTGTGAATGATTTGTCTTGTGAATTAGGGAAATAAATAAATAATTACACCCCTAGACAAACGTTCTTTAAGTATTTGGGTTGTCCACACAGCATATTTACAGGTTGTTTTCTCTCCACAGCAGTAGAAAGTACAGATAAACAAATATATTTGCTATTTTAATTATCCTCTGGCGGAGATAATTATATTTCTTTCTTTATAAAAGTTGCTGGGATTGCGTGATTGTTTTACAGTCACTAAGGTTTTTGAAGTCAAAAAGAGTTGAGCTTAGCTAAAGACGGATTGTTCTGATTTTTAAAAATTAAGTTAACAACGTCTCATCTCAATAATTGACTTTAGGGACGGAGTTTGTTGTCAGAGATTTAAAATTTAGGGGAAAATTTTTTTTTTCCTTTTAAATTGTTTTAATATAAATTTTTCTCTACTGTTAGTAAAAGTAGATTCTTTTCCAGTGTAACTTACCATTTAGTGGCATAGTCGCTTGCGTTTAGAGCCTTAATTGCCAGATAATAGCAGCGATAAGTTTGCACAGTACAGGTAGGAGGTAACACAGGTAAATTTGTACTTGTGTTTTTTTCTCGTAGCGGTTCAGAGTTCCTCCCTTTCGCGTTTCTTCTTACTAGTTCTCTAAGCATACTTCATCTTATTCTTTAACAATGGCAGAGAGGATAAAGATGAGGTCCATCTTGAGGCTGGAAGCGAAAGAGGCAGGATTAGATGCAGAAGCTGCAAACGCGTTTATTAACCAGGAATTGGAAATATATGACGCGGAGCAACAGAGAGCCGAAGCTGAGAGGAAGGCGAAGCAACAGAGAGCCGAAGCTGAGAGGAAGCCAGAGTTTACCCCATCCCGTACGCTAAAGCTGATGCACTTCGCGGAGAAATAGACAAGCTGCGTCAGGCAGGAATTATCAGTGAGTCTACATCTCCTTACAGCTCGAGCGTAGTGCTGTTGCAGAAGCCCAATAAGGAAGTTCGGCTGTGCATTGATTACAGGTTGCTAAACGCTGTAACGGAATTCCAGCCCGAACCTCTCCAAACTGTTTCTGAGTTGTTCACCAAGCTCAGCAAAGCTAAGATCTTCTCCAAGATTGACCTCAGTAAAGGTTATTATCAAATACCAGTCAAGGAGGAAATTAAACCTTTGTTAGCTTTCAGCACTAGTGAAGGACATTACACATTTAACGTGATGCCGTTCGGTTTGCATAACGCACCAGGAGTGTTCACCAGGATGATGAGGAAGCTTCTAGAACCTTTGCAAAGTCCCCATATCCATAATTTCATGGATGACATCTTAATTGCATCGGAAACCTATGAAGAACATATTGCTACGGTTGCTATGCTCCTCAGGAGACTACAGGAAACGGGTCTCACAGCCAGACCTAGCAAATGTCTCATCGGGTTTGAACAGTTAGACTTCCTGGGGCACACTATTTCTCACGGATGCAGTTGGCCTATTAAGAAGAACGTGGAGAAAATAGTGGCAGCAAAAAGACCCCGAACGAAGAAAGACGTACGTTCCTTCATATCGCTATGTGCATACTATCAGAAGTACATCCAGAACTTCAACGGACTGACGGCACCTCTGACTGACCTCACAAAGAAAGGTTGTCCTGATAAGGTCATATGGGATCAAAAGTGCGAACACGCGTATAGCACTTTGAAAGGACAGTTGTCTGCATACCCCATTTTGAGGTTGCCTGACCTCAAGAAACCTTTTGTACTGAGAGTCGACGCGTCAGGTCAGGGCATCGGGTCAACACTGCTTCAAGCCGATGACAGTGACCTGAACATGCTATTTCCAGTTGCCTATGGCAGTCGGAAATTAAATAAAGCGGAACGGAACTACAGCGTAGTTGAAAGGGAATGTCTTGCTCTGATTGACGGTATCAGACGCCATCATGAGTTTCTTTATGGTACATCGTTCACGGTGCAAACAGACCACGCTCCGTTAGCATTTCTTGGTGCCAATAAAGAATTTAACGCTAGGATCATGCGTTGGGCCCTCCTTCTAAGCGTCTATTCTTTCAAAGTGGAATATATTCCGGGAAGACAGAATGTCGGGGCTGATTTCCTGAGTAGAAACTGGTCTACAGAGGAAGAAGAGCAAACTGAAGATACCACTCATCCTAAAATCACCAATCAGGTCACCTCCATTGTCAAAAAATGAAACATGAAAAATGGTTTCATGTCTAAAAGTGGGGACGATTGTGACGTACGTCTAGTTTGACAAGTGAATTTTCCCTGATATGATGGATGATTTAAGGGACCCTTAGCTTTTCATAACATTAGAACCCCTGAACATTTGTTGTAACTTTTCGTTTGCCAGAACGCATTCCACCGGGACTCATGTAGGATACAGCGACGAGATCAAAGAGACAGACCGAGGGATCTTAAGGGAGACTATCGGCGCTATCAAAGACAGTAGTTTTCCCTGATACGAGACGCAGTTGCTTGCCGCTAATTTCGCGTCTCGGTGTCAATCGAGGAACCGAGCGAACGGGGGAAAGCGAAACGGGCAGCAGCGAGCGGATACGAAGACCAGGGGGCGGCTTCTTCTCTTGATTTGGCGGTCAGATCCCCAAAAGTTCGTGAGATCAAATAAGTTGTCAAGTTTATCATGTCCCACTCAACTTACATTTCATTTTAGCTAAATAGACCATGTAGAACTAGACACGTTATCACTCGCTGGCCAGACCTTTACAGAAGCACTAGCTTTATTGAAATCTTGTTATAGATTTTCCCCTGGATTTTATATATATTTGCAGTGATTTCTAATTCTGTGCAAAGCGGTAAAATATATATTGTGTAAAGTGATCAGTGGTCTAGTCATTCTATTTAAAGGGATTCTGTGTTAATTTAAATCTATTTAATTAAACCATCTCAAGAGTTCCAGTTTTAAATATAATGATCTATCTATTATATTATTTCAAAAGATAATAGATGCTTAAATTAACTTTTAAAGTCGCGAAGGAATTTATAATTAATAAATTCAGTTAAGTCCTAGTTTTTATAGATGTGGGTTTTTAACCACTAGAATTCGCGCAGTGTTTATTAAATACATAATTAAATACTCGAGTGTATTATAGGCTTAACGGGAAATTCATCGCGCTTTAGAAGGTTATTTGTTTTCGGTATATTACATGTCTTTTTTTTTTTCTTTCATACAGAGTGATCGTAACCTGTGCGATCCCAGCATTAAGAAAGCAATAAAGAAATCAATCTAAGCAAAGCAAAGCATAAACAGTGTGTAGAGTTCCCCTGACGCAGAACTTGTTGAGACTGTGTAAATTTTTAATCTTTGAGGCGATTCTATGTTTGGAATTCCGCTATCTAACTTATAGCAAAGAAAGCACACCCAAAGACAAATTTAACGCACCATCAAACAACTTAAGTCGTAACGGGAAGAAGAACACTGGCCCGAGCTTTGTTAGTTTACTGACACAGAGAGATAATTCATAATTTCCTGAACAGTGATGTGACTAGTTTTCTCCCTGGACTTAAACCATACCTCACGGATAAAGTGTACCAGCACGCGTAAGAATTTTATTATCCGCGGCATAGTCAAATAGACCACACCATCCTCACCCCGGTATCAGAGACCGTGCCCTCCCATAGAAACTGTTATTAAGAAAAGAGACACAACTACAGATTCATTTTCCAGCGATTACGGGATCCTTTTATGTGCTGACCGCCTACCCGATAATCTGGGGCTAGAACTTGAACAAACACTCATACATTTAGTTGAGGTGTAACTGCTGTTGTGTTATTCTATGGAGTGCAAGATTTTTTCACAATCGGTAAGTGAGAGCAAGATGAGTGAAGGCCTTTGCTAGCGCGTGTATGAATGACAGGAAATTAATTCTTTTGTGTGACCATTTTGTTAACTTGCTTACCTGGTAACATATATCTTTTCTGTATACCCTACATTGTTCCTTTAAGTGGGATAGTTGATAATACTGACAAACAACATTTTTCTTTCTTATATAAGAATAAGTGTTCTTAGGTCAGTTTCTTGCGCTGATTTCAAATTTGAAATCCGTTTATCTCTATCACGTCAGGTTCTTAAGATATTTGTGAATAAATATATTTTTGGGAAACCGTTATTTGCTCCGTTTCATTTTTTACTATATAACTTTTTAAAAATTAATAAAATGCAAAATAATTCTACTTTTTATACTGCTAAAAGATGCATGACATATGTTACGTTATATTTCAAATAGTTACTGTATTTTGAAATAATTCTGAGTGAAATATGGCTTCTAGAAGTTGTAGAAATTCGGCTGATCTGTTCTGTTACGTGTGCGGATATTTTACCGATCGTGTTCACCAGAAAAACTTTACAACATTGCTAAAGAAAGCATATGAACTTTATTTCGATTCGAAAGTTGATGATGCAAATAAATCTTGGATGCCAAATGCAGTTTGTTCGACTTGTGCAAATACATTGGCAGGTTGGTTACGAAAATCGCCGAAGCATAAGTCGATGCCTTTTGGAGTGCCAGTAATATGGCGTGAACCGACAAATCACGCTACTGATTGTTACTTCTGCTTGACAAATATCTATGGTTTCACTTTTAAAACTAGAAAGTCTGTGGTTTATCCAAATATTGAATCGGTTTCGAAACCAGTGCCTCATGATCCAATCACGTGTCCGATCCCAGTTCCACCAGAACAATATCCGTTGGACGTGAATGAACCATCAGAAAGTGATAGTTTACCTGCTTTAGAAACTAATTCTGACTCGGATTATTTACCGGTGAATGATGGTGTTCACTTAATTAACCATTCAGAACTTTCAGATCTAATACGTGATCTCGCTCTCACCAAAGGACAAGCGGAATTACTCGGTTCGCGACTCAAAGAATGGAATCTTTTAGCGCCCAATACTCCGATATCTAAATTTCGTCATAGACACAGAGAACTTGTTCAATACTTTGAGATGGATGATGACATTTGCTATTGCAAAGATGTAAAAGGTCTAATGGTGCACCTCGGTCATGAGCACATAGTCAACGAATGGCGACTTTTCATCGACTCTTCCAAGACTAGTCTAAAATAATGGAAATGCATAAAATAATGCAGAATGGAAATTTATTTTCATCAATTCCAGTCGCCTACTCTGTTCATATGAAGGAAACTTATGACAATATGGCTATACTTTTGGCAAAAATAAAGTACAATGACTACCAATGGCGGATTTGTGGAGACCTAAAGGTCATTGCAATTCTCACGGGCATGCAGACTGGGTATACTAAGTTTTGTTGCTTCCTATGTGAATGGGACAGCCGCAACAGACAGGAACATTATGCAAGAAAGGTGTGGCCTATCAGGGATCGTATGCAGCTCGGGCATAAAAATGTAATACACGAGCCATTAGTTAACAAAGACAGCATCATTTTACCACCGTTACATATAAAGTTGGGACTCATGAAGAATTTCGTAAAAGCGTTAGATAAAACGAGCAAAGCTTTCACTTATCTTCGAGAAAAGTTTCCGCAAATTAGCGATACAAAGATAAAGGAAGGTATCTCTGTAGGACCTCAGTTTAGGAAAGTTATTGCAGACAAACAATTCGAGAACTTTGTTACATGGTAGTGAACTTCGCGCATGGATGACATTCAAATCGATCGTCGATAGCTTTCTGTGAAATCACAAATCTATCGACTATGTGCATATTGTTAAGCAGTGCATAGATGCATACAGAATTATGAACTGTAACATGTCCCTCAAAATCCGTTTGCTCGATTCGCATCTTGACTTTTTCCCTGACAACCTTGGCGAAGTCAGCGATGAACATGGAGAACGATTCCATCAAGATATCGCAGTAATGAAGTCACGTTATCAAGGACGGTGGAGTGTGACCATGCTTGCCGATTATTGTTGGATGCTTCATCGCGATGTACCACATGCCATTCACCGACGAAAGTCGACTGCAAAGAAATTCAAGCCTACATAACTGTTATACTTCTTGTACAAATGATGTTTTAATACTGTATGCGTTGTTAAAAAAACTTCAATTGCGTATTTCTAGAGATCCCGACCTGATAGAGAAAAACGGTTTGCAGATTTAAAAACAGCGCATTAAAATTGACCAGAAAAACATAGAAATGTTAGAGAAAGAAAAAAAAAATTTTTTTTTGTTAGCCAGTGTAATTTGTTAACTCTGTTTAAAACCACCTCCTTTCCATTTGCTTAGTAAAGGAAAGAACAGCTGGGAAGAACAGGTTTTTTTTTCTATCACTTATACCTAACTTGGTAACACCTCTTTCAGAGTAATTAACTTTACTGTTAGGTTAACGTACCCGTGTTCCTGATATTATCTATCTCTGGACTGGGTTTGTCTTTGTCTAATGAGCGGGAAGGGCTTAGTCGATACCAATCTTCTTCACCCCCTCCCAAACTTGTTATTTGCATTTGTGTACTTATGATAATTTATGTAATATCTGATATTTTAGTGATTGATGTTAAAGTGAATAAAATCACCTAAACTCATTTAGTTCTGTGTGTTGGATATACCCATAGCCCAACTTTTCCCCTATTCGTTTAATATAGTTTGTATCAACGTCGTGTGTGTGTTTGAAAACACCGAATCGGTGTGCGCGCAGATGCGAGTCTGGAAAACTGGCAAATAATTGTTTGACCAGGAGAGTGAAAGAGAAGATTAAGAGACACGATTTGTCGTAAATAAGTCTGTCTTTACTCTCCTCCAGCACGCTGTGAAGTAACTATTAAATCTCTACATTTTCTATCACTGAGCTTTCCATCATCATTTTCCACTCTAAACCGGACCACTATTTCTACGACTCTTTTCTCTCAAAATAAATTTACGACACTTGTACAGAGACAGGTGTCCCTCGCCATTCAGGCAAATACTCTCCGATTTCGGAGGTACCCATTACAGCTGGGTCGGCTCAGGAGCCGCCAATCCCTGGTCGACGACACTCCTTCAAATGTCCTCGCCAGGTCTCGAGTTAATCCAGTCCAATTCCCGGTCGACGAAAAATCCTCAAATGCCGTCACCCGGGTTTGATCCTGGATCACCCGGTCGCCAGAGCGGTGTGGTAACCACTACGCTAGCGCGGCTCCCCGTGGTTTGGTTGATTCTACAAAATTACTTCGTTTGAGTCTTTGCCTTCTAAGAGCATTTATTCTATGGCACCTTGGGTGGTCTGTTAGTCTTTTGAATTTTTCGGCCTGTTGTTGAGCCCTGCAGTCTCTTCTATCTATCATTGGCTGGAGGCATGTAATCTTTTCGAGTTCTTTTATAGGTGTTGACTTCATGCCTCCCGTTATAATTCTCATTGCTTGATTTTGGAGTCTGCTAATTTTATCGAAGTTTGTCTTAGCTGCTGTTGCCCATGCTGCCATGCCATATTCAAGAACTGGCCTCACTCGCCCTGTGTACAACGTCTTAAGCACTTTCTCATCTGCACCCCAAGTTGTTCCAGCAAGTTTTTTTCATAATTGCCATTCTTTGTCTTGCTCTCATTCGATTTCTGTCAACCTGTTTTTTTCCAAGTCAGACGGCGATCAAAAATAATGCCTAGGTAGTTCGGATTTTCATTTAAATGAAGATTTACTCCGTTTAGTACTAGTTTGAAGCTCTGAGGTCTAGTTGAGAGGGAAAATACAGTGTACGTTGTTTTCTCTTCATTAATCTTCATGAGCCATGTTTTGGCCCACTCTTCCAGTGATGTTAGTGCTTGCTGCATCAGAATGTTTGCAGTAGTGATATGTTCTTCAGAGATCCACAGCGCTAAGTCATCTGCAAAGGAAGCATTGTGTGCTATTTGTTGAATATTGTCAGTTATGTCATTTATGTATGCAAGGAACAGTGTAGGTGACAGGACTCCCCATTGTGGGACACCCTGCTCTAATATAAACTTTTTACTAGTCTGTCCTTGCAGCTGTACTCTGGCGGTTCTATTTTCCAGGTAGTGACCAATCCATTTGTACATTCGCCCACATACACTACTTCTCTGCAGTTTGACTTTCAGTCCCTCTTTCCATACTGTATCGAAAGCTTTTTCTAAATCTACCCAAACCACTAGCGTGTGTTTTTTTTTCGTGGAAGGCATTTGAAAAGGAAGAATTAAAAATTTTAGTAGACACCTGAATATAGTCGTTTTGTTTAAGATAATGAAATACTGTGACCTTTTCACACTCTTCACCACAGTTAGTTATCAAAATACGCGTTAAACCAATTTGCAGTTTTTTGCAAGAATGCATTTGTCGATAGAAATTCCCACGACCCAAAACACAGCAAGAGATGAAAAAAAAAAAAAAAAACACCCGCTGAGAATGTAGAGCAGTTAGGAAATCCAAATGATAAAGAAATCAAAAAGGACACGAGGAGGGATAAGGCATCGATATGAGAAATTCATTGAGAGAGTTTCCCATTGCTTTTATTAATTTTATTGTAATCCAGATCGACTTTCACAACTTGTCCACATGGTAGCGCGTGCACAACACGTGAGTTAATTTGAATAAAAGAGAGATTACTCCTGGTCTCCTCGACCCAACTTGCGAAGAGCACGACATTACGACACATCCCTTGCGAATTCATTTTGATTACAGGGATTGTCGTCTGCGCAAATTATTCCTTTTGGCCTCCGTGGCTGTGCTTTCAAGGAATGCAAGATATTCCAAAGGGTGTAATTTTTCGAGGCTTCCCGGAAATGTTTTGTTATTGATATTGTCGCGCTTTTGATGTAATTAACAAATCGTCTGCAGGAGTTGCAGATGTGACTGCTTTTAAGACTGCTACAGACGTAGATAGCCACCCCCCCCCCCTTTTGTGTGTGTGTGTGTGTGTGTGTGTGTGCGTGTGTGTGCGTGCGTGCGTGCGTGCGTGCGCACGACATTTAAAAAAAAACGCTGTTGCAGGATCTGATTGTTTCAAAATTCAGATTTGAATCTGCCATAGAACAAAACGAACGAGACGAAAATTAAAAAAAAAAAAATTATTCAAACAACATAAACCGGCATAAACTGTTTCGCAAGTATATCATAATAGATATATCCAGTGGCGGGTCTACATTTTTGGGACCCTGAAGCTTGAACTGTTGGAGAGTCCCTTTTATCCAGTAAAACGTGTTGGGGGATGGGAAAAACGTATTATAAAGAAAACTGGAAACTTCATGAACAGAAAAACAAGAAAAAGGCAAACGATTATAATCTGTTTATTAGGCCGGTTCTAGTAAATGGCTGATATTATTTGATTAAATATTCTGTTGTTCTACTTGGGGGAAGCTTCATTAGCTTCACAGTAAATCCGCCTGTGGATATAAAACGTCAGAAAAGGATTAGCAATTAAAGTAAAAACACGTTTTAGTGACCACTGTTCATGGTGATACCAACTGCACTAAACAGCGGAAAGTAAATGCTCCAAACATTCTGTGCATACAGTAAATAAATATTAGACAAACATAAAGGTATGTTTTCAGGCACTCGTAAGAAATAAAGAGGTAGAAAACTAGACAACAGAAAAACAACAGACGTGAGTGGCTTACCCAGGACGCGAACCCAGGACCTTCCGTGCGACAACCCCGCCTAGCTATGCAAGCGAATCACACTATCCTCCCTGCCATCTAGGCATAAACAAAAAATGATGCTTCGATGACGGGTCGTTAGTGTGACCCGCAACACACAACACCGGAAATTTACCATGGGCAGTCCAGCCTATTAATGACGCAATCACTTCTGTTGTTCCCCTATTATACAGTTACCATTGATCAGTTATTCCTCATATCTTTCATAAACAAAATATACATTTATGAACGTTGCAAAGTTTCATCTCTCTATGGTGAGAGAAACATCCATTTTTTTAGCGTTAAATATTTTAAACGCAACTAGTTGATGTCTATTATTTCGTCGTTGTTTTGATGAGGTGATGGGTGGAGAGCGGGCACTTAACAGCTGACCGTTATTGCCTCTTCTCGTTCCATCTTGGTCTACCCTGTTCAACCTGAAATTTGGTTATAATTAAGGTATTTAGTGTCATTTTATTTTTTAAAACTTTGTATTCAATTTAAATAGCTATTGTCTTTAGCAGTTGCTGATTTTAATTTATATTAGTATTTGTCCATTTTATTTTCTCTTTTGTATTGTTTCTTGATAACTAGTGTCCTTTACACTTGGTTTTACTTTGTATTAGTATTTGTTTTTTTTGAGTTTTTTTGTTGTTGTTTTTTTTTTGTGTGTTTTTGTTGTTGTTGTTACTAACTGTCACAGAGAGTTTATTGATCATAAATTGCCTATATCCTCTTCTTTTTCTTTCACCCGTGTCCTCTATTTTGTAATCACTCTTTACCTTTTTCCTGTATTTTTCGCACCCATTCGTTTGCGAAAAATATTTTCTTCCCCATTCTCAACTTTACCGTTTTCTTTCTCATACTGGTAAACGCATTTATGACATAACGTGTCAGAGAGAGAGCGTTAAAATGCATTCTATTGCATTAGGTGTCAGTGGATGAAACTGTGAATATATTCGTCTGGCCAGACATAGGAGCAGACATATGTCTACAGCATTCCCTGCACCAGACGAAATACACTGTGAATATTCGCTTTCGCCAGACCTATAGGCGGCAAATTTGTCTGCATTTTCAACTACAACGAGTCGCATAACCAGAGGTGCGATTAAACTTCCTCGGTGCAGTTTGATCATTTGTCAGGAAAATCCCAGCAACACACTGTTGGCCTGGTCAGTGAGGTGTGAAAACGCACGAGTGTTTCATGGTAGTCGTGATGTAAGGTAGAATAACGTATATTTCGCGAAATAAAGTTGGGACCCTAGTGTCTGTTCGATAAACCAGAATGTTAAACTTTATTTTCAGCTCCTCAAAATTCGCAGTAGACAGGTTGTTCGTGAATAGAATAAGCTGTATAGCGAAGCCCTAGTACGGAAATTTACCGAGCTCTAAAGTAACTATATCAGCGTACACTAAAGTGTGTTACCTGTAGTTCTGTGTGTTGAGGTATATATTATAATAATTATCTAATATTTTGTGAAGTGTTTAAAGTGATAATCGCTTATTTCATATTTCACTAGTTAGATTTGGTGCAGAGTGCTTAATTATATAGTCTGTATTATTTTCTAGTGACGTGTTTCAGTGGAAAGCAGAATAAATTATAATTTCTAGCTTAAACAACAATGTAGCTATAACGAATTTAATTTAACTGCTAAATAATCAGACGGGAACAATTTTTCTAAACTAACTTATAATGCTAGATGCCTCATGAGTGTTGACGGAATACGTATGTATTCCTAATTCATGAGGATTGATGATTTTAAATATATAACTTATTGCACGGGAAGTTTTAAATGATAAATCAAGCTGTACGCTTGCATTTTAAAAACGTAAGTTATATTGAGTAAATAATATGTAACATATTTCATATGTGTTTTTCTTTATTCAGTGAATGCTGGGGTAACCCACACTTTGCCGGCGTTTTGTACAGAGACATACCTAATAAATGCTTATACTGGGCCTTTGAGCCAGTGCATATTTCTACACTAACTCTAATGTACATGCTGCCTTGTGGCGAGAAAAATTACAGAAATCTAAAACATTAACTTTCCGACTTTGTTGACAAGTGTGTGGTGAACTAAGATTATTTGTTGAGAGAAGTTGTCCACCGGTCATCTTCCTAATTAAGGGAAACCTCGTGTTCTGACATTGTGTGCTCGTTTAAGCCTAATTCTTACCTCGTGAGTCAAGTGACACTAACTTTAGTCTGAAATAACTATCGCATGAAGCAGACGCTCCCCGGATCCATTTTGATGAAACCAACAAACAAATCTGCAGAGCTGGGATCCGCTTCATTTAACGACAGTAACAGATAAAAAAGTGTGTGAGTGTCCCAACGTTTGCGCCAGACGGCGAACCACAGCACGATTGTAAGTATATCAGGGCCCTGATGAAAGAACCGAGTGAAAGTAGACTGAAGGATGTTCTTTGTTTGAGTCACCCACGTTGTAACTTCCTTTATGCAAGTTATTGCTAACAATATTTACCCCTAGAATAAAGCAGAGTATCAAGTCTGTCCATACCTTAAAAGGGGGAAACCATAGACTCAATCATATGTATCTGTAACTCTTTGGGGTTATCACTTTCTTCTAACGGGACTGTGAGCTATATATCCAGGGGAGGACCATACTAACGGGTCTATCACTATTGTAGCATTCCTTGATTTTATGACTATGTGTATGCTTTTGATGTATTTTATATGTTGTGATGTAAGTTTACTATGATAAATAAACTATACCTACATTTATTTCAGTGTGGTGGTCAGTTCGTTCCCATAATACCTATATAATCATTGTTATAGTCGTTCCCACGTCTGTGTGTGTAACTGTCGTCACTTGTATGTGCGGGCACGTGAGTGGATAGATATATATTAATATACCTATTTTTTTTATAGACTGTCTGACTATGTTTGGATCTGTTGTAGAAGATAGGCGGAAAGAGAGAGAGATTCTCGATTTCCGGGACAGCCTCTTGTTGCGTGATAAATTCTCGCAACATCGTTTTATTACAATATCTATTTTATAACGCAAGGGCAACAACTGCTTGAAATTTATAGTCACTTTTCTCGGTAAGCATTTGTCTTCTCGCGTTGGTATTGAATGCAGTTAAGTTTTTGAGCTGTGGTCATTTTGCGCTGGACTGCGCATGACTGGTCTTGCTTCTTGGTCGATCGATTTCCGCCCACCAGGGGAGTGAGCGATTTGAATGGCGAGAAAGATGCCTCGCTGAAAGAGGATCTCCGCTATTTTTTGTTCTGTCAGGAATGTGAAAGTCCTCTTATGGATATTTCGTTTATTCGAGATAATACCTCTAGTGTATTTGCACATGCCGGGAGGCATAATATTTCTGTGTATTTCCTGAAGGCAAGGTAAATTGACTTTCCATTAACTCTATCGATTTTTGGTCGTGAGCGATTTCGATTCACAGCCTGTCTTCGAAAGTCGTCGTCACGAGATGTTTTCCCAGCTCACATGTCGCTGTATTGTACTGCATCGGTTGATGCATGTCCCAAGGACCATTACTTGCTACTTTGTTAAATGAACTAGGTTTGGAAAACCTTTATTATCTAGAGGATATTTTTGAGGACATTATTTATACTTCGGCAGACGTGTCTGTCTTGCTGAAGTCAGACTAAGGAGAGTGAACTGATCTCATACATCTGGTTATCTCCTGGCTGTTATAGAAAAGGATGGAGTTTTTCACCTGACTACATTTACAGCACTATGAAATATAACATGCATCTGACTCATCATTGTAATGCTGTCTACCGTCTATTGCTGTATTGAATGTTGCTGTGATAATGACTGTTTGATGTGCCTACATATTCGCGTAACCATTTTGTCACTGTGGCGTCCACAATAAATAATGAAGAAAAAAAACGTCAACGGCTGTTACAAGAATCATTGACTTTATACGTCGTGAGTTTACTGACGTTCTATGTGGATTGCCCTGTTATTTTTGTATGAACATTGTTTGACTGAACACATCTGCACACTACACAAAACCAGACATGCGGATACCATCCATCATCATATGGCATCACGCATCATTTGGTGGCCATAAGCTGGTTTGATTCTGGTACCAGCAAACACGGGGTCCCTTACCCACTTCATTTTCAACAAGAATTCATCAGCATCCTTCAAGAAATTAACATTCTTCAAGACAGTCAACATCTTCAAAATTTTCAAAGTACTCGGCGTTGCCCGGTAAAAGTCAAAATTTCAACTTTTTGACGGAAACAAGAATTTGACAGTACCCGGCGTTGTTACATGTTGCCGGATAACTCGGACTGCTGTTATCTTTTACGCAAGTCAAGCAAGTTGCTGCTGTCAAGGTTCCAGTGCTGTCATTTTTGTGAAGGTCAAGTGCCGGTTGAAACGGGTTGTTTTCTGAAGAAGGCCAAGTACCGATTTCCATCAACTTATTTTTGGATTAGAAGGTCAAGTGCCGAAACAACTCAGCACACAGTATTTCAGAAGCTCTTGTACCATCGTGTTAGCAGTGGAAGCAGTTCAGATGTGCCATCATCGTTGGAGCTTCGCTCTTTAGGACGTTGATTGACATCCGTTTTGTCTGCTGTTCGACGATTGGAAGCCTATAAGTTAAGTGGCCTGTTTGTATGTAAACTGTGCCCTTATACTTCTGCTGAGTCTTCTGTGTATCATCTCATTCTATATGTTATATGTCTATATGTTATTTGTATATTTATATGTTTATATTTCAGCGGGTTCTCGGTTGGGTGGTGTCTCCGTTAGATTATGCCACGTCATAGAGGTCGTCTATTGTGAGCGTTTTCTGTAGGGTTTGCAAATTTCCGATACTGGAATTTGCTAAGCGACTTCTGTTGCTATTTATGTTAGCTGTGATGACATGTTTTAATATTGTTTTCGTTATTATTTCGCATTCTTTAGTTTTGTTTTGATTTGTTTGTATTTGTTAGCCTACTCTTGTCTATAATTTAGTTTCATACAACATTTTTGTTTATACACTGTGGTGTCATGTATTTTGTTTAATTATAGCGCAGATATCGTCACATTTTTTGTGATATTTCATTAATTTCTGCTTTATTTTTTAGTTGATTTCTGCGAACGTTTTTGTATTGTTGCTGATCTTTGTTATTGTTTACATTGTTATTGTTTACATTGTTTGCATTGTTTACATTTTCAATGTTTACATTCTGCATGTGTTTACATAGTCATTGTTTACAGTTATAGTAATTAGTTAATGGGCTATGCTAATGCACTGTTACTACTACACTGATGATAAATGAATGATGAATAGTGTCGTGCACTATTGAATGAGAAGTGCACTTATGATCAAGAATTGATTGTTGATATTTCATATACAAGTTCTTTGATTGGAGACTTGTTTCCCACAGAGACTGGGATAATATAAGGTGATGTGAATATACAAGTGCTTAATTAAGACTTGTTACACTTAGGTTTGAAATAAATTAGTTAATTATTTCAGGTTTTGGACTCATATGTTAGACAACATGTCTACATTTGAGCACTTTATTGAGCAGGGTAAATTGCTTGGGAAGACTGGTGATAAGTTAGAAGAATTTGCAACTGCTCGATATGATAAAGCAATGGAAGCTGAACAAAAGAAACTGCATATGGAAGCTGAACAAAAGAAACTGCAGATGCAGGTGGATGAAAAAAGATTCCAAATGGAAATGGAAAAACAAAAAAGGGAATCAGAAGCTGAGGAAAGAAAACTCCAGCTAGAAGCTGAAAGATTTCAAAAAGAGGCTGAGAATAAAAGACTTGAAAAAGAGGCTGAAAATAAAAGACTTGAAAAAGAAGCTGAAAATGAAAGACTTCAAAAAGAGGCTCAGGCTGAGGAAAGAAGATTACAGAGAGAGTCTGATGAGAGGAAAGAGAAAGCAAAAATGGAACATGAAGAAAAGGTCTTAGCTTTAGAGTTGGAAAAATTGAAATTGACGAGCATGAGTAATGGTAATGATTCAAACAAGGGTTCATCTTCTGGTAAGGCTAATAATGATACTTTTAAGATTTAGTTACCAACATTTAGTCCTTCCAGTGATGACATAATGTTCTATCTGGACAGATTTGAACAAGCATGTACAGCTCATAACATAGACAAAGCAAAATATGTTTATCAGTTATCAGGGATACTGACAGGTAAAGCTCTAAGTATATTAAAATATGGTGGATGAACCTGACAAGAACAATTATGAGGTTGTCAGGGCCGCTTTGTTAAAGAAATATCAGCTTAACGAAGACGGCTATCGTCTACAATTTAAAAACATGTTACCTGAAAATGGAGTTGAATTCTCCGAGTTTATTGCAAGAATACGCATTACTTTCTCACGATGGGTTGAACTATCTAAGACGGAAAAAAACTTATGAAGGACTTATGGACTTAATACTTAGAGACAAAGTCATGTCGTCTGTCAATGAGTCTTTCCTTGCTTTCCTTCATGAACGTAAACCTAAAACAATAAAAGAAATGGAAGATTTCTGTTGCCAATACGTAACTGCGCACCCACACATAACCATGGGTAACTCTAAGGTGAAAGAAGGTTTACCAGTTGCTTCGGCAGCTCCGTATGGCCAAAACTTTGCTCGTAGATTCCAACAAAATTTTGATAGAAAGAGTAGCGGTAATTTCTGTCAAAATCATGGAAATCAATTTCATGGTGATTCTTCTCGAAGAATTGGAGACAACCTGATAGTACTCGTTACTATCACCCTAATAATTATAAGCATTTCAAAAGAGGATATGGTAATAGAGGTTATTCCTGCCGAAGACCTCAGAACCAAACAAATAGATGTTCGCATCAATGTGAACATGATAGTAATCGTGGAAACTGGAATTCGAACCAGGATAACAATTACAATAGAGACAATAATAACTGCAGAGATAATAATAACTCTGATAACTTCAGAGGTAATAATAGTCGGGGTAGATCTCAACACAAAAAAAGAGATATCAGCAGGCTAATGCTGTACAACAGGAAACTGAGGGAGCCTGTAATCATGTTGTTGATAGTAAAAACTTTGACGCTGTCACTGGTTCTGCTTTTGACTTTGAGAGAGCAAACAAATGCCCCCAATGCAGTACTTTATTCGAACCGGGTACCATAACTACTTTGAGTTGTGGTCACCCACTTCCCGTTCTTCCTGCTGCTGTTGCGCATGACGGGAGGGGTTCTTTAATTCTACATAAGGGTCTTGTTAATGATACTCCGGTCTCACTACTTTTCGATTCCGGATGCACCACTATTGGTGTTAGACAATCGCTTGTAGATCCATCTTGTGCTACAGGAAGGGTTATTAAATGTGTCACATTTGGCGGCACTCTAGAAAAATATCCTACTGCTGTAATTCGCATTGCCACTCCTTTCTTTACTGGAGATGTGCATGCTTGTCTCTTACCTAATCCTATTGCGGACCTTATTATTGGTCGTATTCACGGAGTTAGGGAGTGTACCCCACAGCAGATTGCTGCTTGGGAAGATAATAACATGCAAGCTACAAATGCAGTAGTTACAAGAGCACAAGCTCTACAAACACCCGAAACTTCACTGAATAGTGATAATGAAGTTGATAGCCAAGATAGTCACTTAGTAATCACTCGTGACTCTTTCATAAAATTGCAAGAAGAAGATCCTTCTTTAAAAAAATTCTTCGTTCTTGCGAAGAAAGGTGATCCGAATCAGGATACAAATAGAAAATCTTGGATTGCAATGAGAAACGGCGTACTTGTACGTATGGTACAAGATTCGACTACGTCGGCACATTCGCAAATTCTTGTTCCCAAGAGCATGAGAGTGCAAATATTACAACATGCTCATGACTCGCAATGTGCTGGACATATGGGTTTTTCCCGTACGAAGTCAAGAGTCCTTGCGGCTTTCTTTTGGCCTTTTGTCAATAAGGACATTCGTATTTACTGCCGATCATGCAAGGTATGTCAGGAGGTCAAATCTAGAGGACCACGACATGCTGCGCCTATCCAGGCTGCTGACATTCCTATTCGGCCGTTTCAGAAAATGGCCATAGATAATATTGGCCCTTTTAAGGTCAAGTCGGCCAGAGGACATCAGTTTATCCTTACATGTGTCGATATGTGCACACGTTGGCCAGAGACTATTCCTCTTAAGAGCATATCTACTACAGATATCGCAGATGCTCTTTGGTTGATATTTTCTCGCTTGGGGTTCCCCAGAGAAATATTGTCAGACCATGGCACTCAACTCATATCTGACACTATGTCACAGGTAATGTCTACCTTACATATTGAACGATCTCTCAGTAGTATCTACCATCCTATGTCTAATGGGTTAGTTGAGCGTCTGAATAGAACGCTCAAGACTTTGCTTGGTAAGATAACTGAAGATCATCCTCAAGATTGGGACAGGGTTTTACCCGCGGCTCTCTTTGCCTATAGAGAAGTCCCTAATGAACACACAGGATTTTCTCCCTTCGAACTTGTCTTTGGCGCGCGTCCACGCGGCCCTATGTCTTTATTACAC
This sequence comes from Oreohelix idahoensis, assembly GCA_024509875.1. Lineage (NCBI taxonomy): Eukaryota > Metazoa > Mollusca > Gastropoda > Stylommatophora > Oreohelicidae > Oreohelix > Oreohelix idahoensis. The sequence goes on along the minus strand of JAMPIV010015724.1, from coordinate 131,480 downwards.
GATCTCATCACTGCCGATGATATTAGCGATGAAACTCAATCCTCATATGAGTATGTCATTGCTCTTAGACAAAAGATCATTGAGGCATGTAAGCTAGCAACTGCTTCATCAGAAATTGCTAAAGAGAAGGCAAGACAGTTTGCTAACAAGAATAGATGTCTACGACAACTTTGTCCAGGTGACAAAGCATTCGTCCTACTCCCCAGTAGGGAAAATAGACTTCTTATTGCATGGAAAGGTCCGTATGCAATAGTCTCTCGGATTTCCGATGTTGACTATGTGGTCGATATTGATGGAAAGCATAAAACTTTCCACATAAACATGCTTTCGGAATTTCACGAACGTCCGGACTATTTGCTGCCTATTTTCCAGGCAACGGATGATGCTCCTGCACCTCACGGTCATTATTCATCCCTGTCTGTCATACAGGATGAGGAATCTACCTTCTCTGATGTTAATCTTCCCCTTCCAGTGGTTCCATTACATTCCACGGAATCTTGGAAAAACGTTTCTGTTTCTCCTAATCTTTCTGGTGACGAACATCGATAAGTCTCGTCGATGTTACAAACATTTCAGGATGTTCTCACTGACATTCCTGGACACACAGATGTCATAGAACATGACATAATTCTTACCGACAATAATCCAATTAGGGTTAGGCCGTATCCTATTCCTATACACTTTCAGTCGCAGGTGGAAAAGGAATTGGATGAAATGATTCAATTAAATATAATTGAACCATCGACTTCACCATATTCTTCTTCCATGGTTATTGTCCGGAAGAAGGATAAGAACATACGAATTTGTGTTGATTATCGCAAATTGAATCAGGTCACAAAGTTCGATGCTGAACCGATGCCTTTGTTAGAAGATCTACTGATTAGACTTTCTAATTCTAGATTCTTCACTAAACTTGACTTGTCTAAAGGTTATTGGCAAGTGCCTTTAGCAGAGCACGCCAAACCTCTTACTGCTTTTTTCTACACCTAGGGGTCTATTTCAATGGAATGTTATGCCTTTTGGTCTCATGAACGCCCCTGCCACTTTCGTTCGCATGATGCGTCGAATTCTGTCACATCGTTCGGATGTCATCGCATACTTAGATGACATCTGTCTCTTCAGTGATACCTGGGAAGATCACTATTTAGGGTTATATGACTTACTGTCCACTCTACGTGAGAATAATTTGAAAGCGAAACCTTCTAAAGCTTTTGTTGGTTTTGGTGAAATCTCTTTCCTGGGTCATCGTGTTGGTCATGGTCTCTTGAAGACAGAAGACCACAATACTTCCAAAATACTGAACATCTCTGTTCCTAAAACGAAGAAACAAGTTAGGAGTCTCTTAGGTTTAATTCAATTTTATGGGAGATTTATTCCAAATTTATCTTCGATCATGGCACCTCTCTCAACATTGTTGAAGAAAGGTTCGCCTAATCTGGTCCGTTGGTCTGAAGAATGCCAATCTTCACTAGACCAAATCAAGAATATATTTTCTTCTCCTCCCATCTTAAGATTACCTACTCTTGATAGGACTTTTGTTCTTCAGAGTGATGCTTCATCCACTGGGATTGGAGCAGCACTGATGCAAGAATATGCAAATACTCTGCATCCTGTTATGTACATTTCTAGAAAACTAAATGCGGCAGAGAGGAACTACTCGGTTTTAGACCGTGAGTTGTTAGCGATGGTTTGGTCAATTCTAAAGCTACAAAGATTCCTCCTGGGCGCACATTTCATTCTAGAGACTGATCAGAAAGCTCTTACAGCTATTCAGACTAAGAATTTGAAGAGTTCGAGATCCACTCGATATGCTATAGCTCTTCAACCTTTTTCACTTCACGGTACGAGCTATCCGTGGTGCGGATAATGTGATGGCTGACATTTTGTCTAGATGCCCACATGACTCCAACTAATACTTCTGTCCTATATTTCCATATATTACAGAGTCATAACACACCTATATTTCTACAATAGATTAGCACATCTGTACTTACTTTATATGTACACACTATCGTGCTTTGTTGTCATCTTCTTCTGTTCGTTTTTTAAGATGATAGAGGAGGACTGAGTAGTTAATATAAGGGCCGTTAGTTTACTAAACAGCCACAATTATTAATAATGTATTGTACCTTATGAAGCATATTAGTTATTAATTAGCATTATATTGCTTGTACTTTCTCAGAATGTCATTGTTGAGCTGAGGACTTACCTTACTAGTATCAAGCATGACGAGTTCTAGATTGTGTACTTACCCTCGGAATACCAGAGCATATGTCCTGGATCGTCATGTAGTTTAACTTTACTATGTACTTATGTCATTACATGTCAAAGAATGTACTATTTAAATTTTCCTATCAGATTTGTACATCCATTTTTAAAGACAATATTAGAGTATGCTGTTTAATGATGATTATGGTAACTTGCATACGTATATTGTGTTTACATGCTAACGTGATGTGTGTTGGTGACACCTCCCCGATGTGAATATTTTTTGAGACATATTTATTTTTCTGTTGAGGTATATCCTCACCAGACACTCTATATTTAGCCTCATGTTAGGCAATTTAATTAATTATCAGCGCATAATTCGTGCGTTTTGAGCCGCTTATCGCATGCTCTTTGATATTTAAAAAAAAAAATATGTTCCACATTTTTTTTTTATCGGGAGGAGGTGGTGATATGTTGCGTGATAAATTCTCGCAACATCGTTTTATTACAATATCTATTTTATAACGCAAGGGCAACAACTGCTTGAAATTTATAGTCACTTTTCTCGGTAAGCATTTGTCTTCTCGCGTTGGTATTGAATGCAGTTAAGCTTTTGAGCTGTGGTCATTTTGCGCTGGACTGCGCATGACTGGTCTTGCTTCTTGGTCGATCGATTTCCGCCCACCAGGGGAGTGAGCGATTTGAATGGCGAGAAAGATGCCTCGCTGAAAGAGGATCTCCGCTATTTTTTGTTCTGTCAGGAATGTGAAAGTCCTCTTATGGATATTTCGTTTATTCGAGATAATACCTCTAGTGTATTTGCACATGCCGGGAGGCATAATATTTCTGTGTATTTCCTGAAGGCAAGGTAAATTGACTTTCCATTAACTCTATCGATTTTTGGTCGTGAGCGATTTCGATTCATAGCCTGTCTTCGAAAGTCGTCGTCACGAGATGTTTTCCCAGCTCACATGTCGCTGTATTGTACTGCATCGGTTGATGCATGTCCCAAGGACCATTACTTGCTACTTTGTTAAATGAACTAGGTTTGGAAAACCTTTCTTATCTAGAGGATATTTTTGAGGACATTATTTATACTTCGGCAGACGTGTCTGTCTTGCTGAAGTCAGACTAAGGAGAGTGAACTGATCTCATACATCTGGTTATCTCCTGGCTGTTATAGAAAAGGATGGAGTTTTTCACCTGACTACATTTACAGCACTATGAAATATAACATGCATCTGACTCATCATTGTAATGCTGTCTACCGTCTATTGCTGTATTGAATGTTGCTGTGATAATGACTGTTTGATGTGCCTACATATTCGCGTAACCATTTTGTCACTGTGGCGTCCACAATAAATAATGAAGAAAAACGTCAACGGCTGTTACAAGAATCATTGACTTTATACGTCGTGAGTTTACTGACGTTCTATGTGGATTGCCCTGTTATTTTTTGTATGAACATTGTTTGACTGAACACATCTGCACACTACACAAAACCAGACATGCGGATACCATCCATCATCATATGGCATCACGCATCACCTCTATAAATTTCTACCATCTCACTCGTGGAACTCTATTTCTATTATCACATCTCACTGTGGCTATCACTCATTCTAACCTATTCAGAAGGGACCAACCCAAGTCTTAATTTCCCTATCTAAAATCTACGACACTAACCTTATATGTTTCCCTTTGGTTTATGTATATATCTTTTAAGTATTGATTGGGCATCTCTTGGGGCATCTATACTTAAAACCTTATCACCTGTCATATTGTGATTTCTATAGTAAGTTTTTAATTCAAGCCTTTGTTGTTCATACTTTTTACAGTGGATCAGGTAGTGGCCATGTCATTCTCTTCCTGACATTCTTGGCAGTGTGGTTCTTCTATCATAAAGTATGCTGCACCGAGACGGAGACGCCACAGTTTTTTGTTTGATTGTATCTTTAATTCTTCTCTGACCTGGCACGTCCTCGTTGGTTCTTTCAGCAGTTTGAACGCGTGTCTGCCTTTTCTACTTTTCTTCCATGTTGTCTTCCATTCCTCGTTTATAGTTAGCTTCACTTAGCTCTTGATCTCCGACCTTCCCAGCCCTGCTCTTATATTGTTTTTACTCATTCTTCCATTCTTGGCGTTCTGATCTGCCAACTCGTTACCAGCAATACCTATGTGTGCTGGAACCCATACTAGCCTCACACTACATCCTCTGTTCCCTAGTGATGTATTAATTGCTAGAATTTCTTTCTTTATGTCTGGCCGGCTACATTTACCTGGGTGTTCTAGTGCTTGTAGTGATATGTCTATTATAAGTAGTTTAAAATAATGTAAATGGTGAAAGTAGATAGCTTAAGAAGAAAACAGGCCAAAACACAAGTCACATGACTCTTATTTCGGTTCTAGAAATTTGGCCTTTGGTTGGTTGTAGTAGTTATTCTACTGACCAGGGCAACCTAAGGAAAACTTATTAAGCTGACTGTGTTTTCTATTTTTAAGAACTCACCAGCATTCTTCAACAATTTATATACATATATGTATATATATATGGCATTTCGCCATTAAGCAGACGGGTGAGATACACTCCATTTTGTGTAGTTGCATTATACTGCCGATTGGTCAGGTTTGTTACAGCTTAGATCGGTTATAGGGTTGCTGGCGGCCCGGGCAAAACTAAGCCTTGTAACATGTTTGAAACATATTCTGGATGTACAACACGAAATCAAACTAGTTAAAGCTAAAAGTCGTTAACCACTGCTACAATAATATTAAGGTTAAGGAATGAATTAATGGATAATTGCATCAGAATATTTTGTTCCTGTTTAATATATTTTTTGGTTCTGATTTTGATCTTTTTTCCCCCACTATTCCTTTTTCCACTGCCGTGGGTCTGATTATAATTATCTATCACAGTGTTTCTTAACCTTTTAGAATAGAATGCCTGCACCCATTACCAGCATCTTAAGAAACCTCGCGCCCCTTAACAGGATCTTAAGAACGCCCCTTAACAGGATCTTAAGAGCGCCCCTTAACAGGATCTTAAGAGGCCTGGCAATTCATTTTCTTCTAAGCTACAAAAAATGTCAGAAATGTGAAAAAGAGATAAAACTTTGTTGTTTGACATGAAAAGAAAAGAAAAGTATAATTTTGGTGTGTGTGGGTGTGTAGATATAAATATATATAAAGATATAAAGATATAAAGATATATATATATACATACGATGTTCATGTGCTGGGCTTCAAAGCATATGCACTGCTATTGTCTTTAGCAGTTGCTGATTTTAATTTATATTAGTATTTGTCCATATTCATACTCAAAGATATTTTCTTCGGGCAACTGGCAGATGGCAAAAGAACAGTCGGGGCAACCGCATCTGCGGTTCTTAGATGTGTGCTAGAAAAACACGGAGGCACCAGACATAAATCCAGACACCTGTGAGAATGACGCTGCCGATAACACCAAGTGGCGATGCTCCTTCCGACGCCACCTCAGATTGGGCGAAAAGAAGCTCTCACAACAGGCAGAAGAGAAAAGAACACGCCGAAAGGAGCACAAGGCAAAAAAAAAAAAAAAACTCAGGGGCGCATTCCCATAGTCAGTTAAGATTGCAGGGGGCTATTACTTTTTATATATATATTTGGTGCTGTTAGTGAGCCAGGAAAATAGGAAAATGGTCATTAGAATCATTTGAATTAATAGTGCTTTAATGAGTACATTCTAGAGCTTCTTGTCATATAGGTTTAGCCATGTTTGCGTTCGCTCTCAACCAAATCTCACTCTTACGTGCTGGCCTTTTTTGAGCGATATGTACGTTATGTCGTAGTTTACAGCTGAGCTGCGATATCTGCGCCTTTCGGCCCGACACATCCGATTTTTAGCACGCAATGTTTACGGGTTTGCTTTACACGCCACTTCACGCCTATATGTATGCTTTACCTCATGTCTATCCAATAGTGCAGTGAGATGGCTGCGTTAAGGTACGTCGTTTGAGCTGACATGCAAAATTCGCACCAATATTTACAACTTCTTGAAGGAGAATACTGTTTACGTGTAATTTATTCATAAATAAAGATTAACTGAGAAATAATATTGAATACGTTGTTAATTTTATAATAAATGTTAGAATATATGAAAACTAGTATTTTACATTTGATAGTAATTACGAGTTTATGCCTTTTGCTGCTTCTTTTCAGTTGCATGAGAAAATGTTATTTTAAAATAAAAGTGACTTACGTTAGGTATTGTAGCTAAGTTGTCAATGTTCAATTTTGTAGAATTACGTTTGAGTTCCGTGAATTATGCTGTATTTGTGATTATTTGTCTTCTAAAATGTGTGGTATGCCTGTCACGGAGTGACTGATAATTTTATTTTCCCAGCACGTCCCACTTTTCTTACTCTTTTAATGTTTCTGGTTTCCTCGATTTTTTGCACTTTCGGTTTCTTTTCTTTCGGATTTTTCCTACGTGGCCATTATTCCACTCTCAGACCCCACCCCGCTGTTTGATTTTGTTCTGGCCTTCATTATAAATTCAACACTTGGTCAGTAGTGGTCAGCTTACGATAATATTACCTAAGCTGCACCTGGTGTTTGTCTGACTAGGTGAACGCTTGTAGCTCGTAACAGCGTTGATCACGAGCGAGAAATAGTTTCTTTGAAGAAGCGAACCGCTAGCGGGAGCAAAGGGGAGGCAACCCTTTGAAGTCTCGGTACCCGCATTCATCTCCGATTCAAGGGAGACAAAACTCACGTTCCTTCTGTGATTTTTGTTGTGGCCCTTGATCGCCGCAGGAAGATCCAGAATAATATTATGTCTTATCTACGAAACTTTCTTGCGGTTGTTGTCTCCGATGTAGACTCTAGAATAACATTTGTCTTACTCATGATTACGTTATACGCCGAACATCTGTGAAAACATGCGATGCCAGGTGGCCGTGGTTAGCGTGTCTGGTAGACTATAAATCTAGATAATTTTACTCAGTCAAGCACACTCGTAAATTTTTCATGCCCGTAGATGACCAAATGAGACCAATGCAGATGTGGGCACAAAACTAGATTGTGTTGCCTATTCTCGTCATCTCGGGGTAAGTTGATATCTTTTATTATATATATATATATATATATATATATATATATATATATATATATATATATATATATTCATGTTAGCTTTTATATATAACTGATAGTAGTGTGACTTGAATTATTTTAGGTGATTTCTCCCCGGTAATTAATTCAGTGATAATGTAGCGCCGTCTACCGCCTTAGTTAACTGGTGCTTAAGCAGTTAGGTGTCTCCCGGTGTTATTGTTTACAATGGGTTGATGGTAAACTTACGTTAACAGATACTTACTAGGCGAAGAACCTCATAGTCCGTTCAGTGCTTACCATGGGTTAAGGAGTAGGCTAAAAGCGTCATTAATTTAAGGAAATGTCAGTGGTGTAAGTTATTCACTTAAAACTGAATAGTGATGTGCGTGCGCTATAACACTTGAATTATAAGAGGTAGTCCCTTATTACTTTCTGAGAGAAACGTCTAGTGGTTGTGTGGAATTATTATATGCCTACTTGTGTAGTTAGACACCAGCTTAGAACTTTCACGGCAATCCAGAAAGCAGCCACAAGTCGGAGATATAATTATATCATGTTTAAGTCACAACGTATTATTATAGCAATAACATTGCATTTTCCATGTAATATATTTTGGGAGGTTATTAATTTTCCCTTTTTGTGTATCGACCCCAAGGGGCGAATACCATTTATTATGTAATGTCTAATGCTGTATTTTATGTAAATTCACTTAATGTTGTAAGATGAATCGCATATCCACTCAGCTGGAACTACAAGAGTAGGTTTCCCTTATGTTGAGTTGGAAGAGGACGGAGTAGATTTTGCTGTCAGGGCATTTGCTGACAGGTACATGTATGTACAAGATATATTAGCCTATGCGGGCGCAAGCCGATAATTGATAGAGTGGAAGTAACAGGAGGGCGACTCATATGGATAAAGACAGCCCGAGACTATCCTAGCAATCATAACAATAATTATAAGTCCCATAGTGGGGCATAACTGTTTATTATAACGTTATTGTAATTTTATTGTTTGCTTAATATAACGGTTGTCTGTTTGGGTCTCAATTTCAGGGTACCCCATTGCTACTGCAGGATTCCAGTCAGGCGAAGAACGTAACATTCTCATCGATCTCACGGTTCCCGGAAGCAATTAGCACCACGAGTTGTCACCTATACCTGAAGTACAACCCTTTTCAACGCCCATCCCTCTAATGGGAAATGAGCTCATGCAGTGTATAACGAGCCATAGTAAATCTGAAATCGTATTTGGCAGAAGTGGTTTCCTACTCGCCTCATGATCACCAGTCACAGCATAGTGGCTTCCAGCATATCGATCAGCACTGCGTCTTCAGCAGAATTGAAAGCACCAGACTGTGTGCTTAAACTGAGCTCTCAGTCACAAATAAAGTCCAAGCCAGCCAAACCGGATTTAAACATCAAGTACGCAGGCCTAATTTCACGCGCTGGATAATAGCGCAGTGGCCCGTTTGTCCTAAATTAACCTCGTCTTGTGGGTGTTTCTGGTCATTCAAAACCCCCGCACGTATTAGCGGTCAGCCAAATATAGACAGAGTAATCTACAGCATATCTTGTTGCTAGTGTGTGACCAACGGTGCATGGATAGCGCCTACAGTGGATTTATAGTGTAATTCATCGCCTATAGGAGGATATACATATAAAGACACTTACTGGAGTTATTGAATTTGATTCTCCAAAAGCGGAAGGATTAGAAACTCTGTTTATGTATTTCTCGGTGTTCTACAGGAGGGCTTTTGTGTTGGTGGATTGTTTGTTCGTTGGTGTTTAATTGGATATTTGTTAACTTGATGTGATTATTGATGCTTTCTTATGTTGTTGTGCTGATATACTTATTTTCATATAATTTGTTCCTTCAAGTACCTTTAATAAATTTTACTCATTTATTAACGCGCTGTTCACGACCCTTCATCCATATTTAATATTGCAAGCTCTTACTATTGTCTCTAGTTGACCAGAGAAAAGAGAGAGAGCGGGTTGTTCTTAAGACTATATAAGTGTGTTGAGGCTTGGAAAGAGAGATAGCTTTAATGAATCCTCTTCCAGTTTGGTCTCAAGTTCACCCTATTTTACACATTATCTGTGTGTTGTCTAGAATTGTCAGTTCACTCTCATTGTCGATTTCACTACAATTGTCTGACTCGACAAATACTCTAAAACCTTAACTCAACCACGACAATGCCCCACCCCGACGTTAGGTCTCGCACCCCTAGGGGTGCATGTACCCCTGGTTAAGAATCACTATTCTATAACCTCACATATCTTTTGCCACCACTATTCTTTCTCTTCTTTCAGTTATTGTTTTACGTTTTTTATTCTTCTTTTTCTTTCGTTCGCTTGAAATATATTGTCTATATCTGTAATGTTGTTTCTTGTATAAACTTCACTGTCTTTTGTAGTTCATACAGAGGTCCATATAGTTTTGCTTCCAGTGTTGTTTCTCTGGGCCAGTGGGTTTGCCTCAATATATCATATTCGGGGCAGTCTTGAAGTATGTGCTCTGCAGTCTGGGGTGCCCGTCCATATGTACACATGGCTGAATTGCCCATTTTAAATGTTGTATACATGTGGCTGCGGAGTCGGTTGTGTCTTGTTCTGAGGCGCAGAATGACAATTTGTTCTGATCTGTTCATAGATTGGTAGTCGTCCTGCGTCGGTGTTGGTGGCTTTCTGATTAATTTGATCATCTTTTTCTTCCTATGGTACGTAACTGGTACATATTCCGGTTTCTCGTCTGCAGCACCTTCTTTAGCCAGTCGGTCTGCTCTCTCGTTTCCTGGTATTTCACAGTGAGACGGTATCCACTGCATGGCGACTGTCGTGGTTGAGTAAAGTGTAGAGTATTTGTCGAGTTGGACAATAGTAGTGAAATCGACAAGGGATAGTGGACTGACAGAGTTATAGATTACACACACAGAAAGGTGTAAATAGGAGATGGACTTGAGACAACCTGGAAGAAGATTTATCAAAATGGTCTCTCTCTCCAAGCCTCAACTCACTTATGTCTGTCTAAGCACCTCCTGCTCTCTCTCTTTTCTCTTATCATACATAGAGATTATAGTAAAGAGCTAAAAACAAGTTACTCATGGATGAAAAGGGTCGGGAACAGCGCATTAATAAATGTGTAAACTTTATTAAAGAAGAAAAGCATGGAATTAATGCATATCATCATACACAGCATAAATTACATCAATAATCAAATATTCATCAATAGTCATCAATAATGCAAATACACACCCACAAACACACACACACACCACCAACACTCATAAAACCCTGTAGAACACGGAGAAAATAACTAAGCTGTCCGACAGAGGGTCCGCTTTCGGGGACCAAAGGCGCTAGCTCCAGGAAGTGTCTTACCGATAAATATCCTTCAAGATGACTGAAGTGAAATACCGAACTTTCCTTGTCGGGCTAAACGTTGGTGACTCCCCTTATAGCGTGAGTGGGGCTGGAACTCTGTCTATCTTTCTTGCTGACCAAATAACCGAACTGAGCGACAGCCTGTCCGCTTTTTCGTGGGACCAAATGTGCTAGCTCCAGAAAGTGTTATTACTTGTAGATCCTTCATGAGGGACTAGCCTACAAAACTTTCTTTGTTGGTGCTAAACGTTGGTGACCGCTACTTGCGTGAGGGGGCTGGAACTCTTTCCATAGATGGCTGCTCATACGTGCGAGGTTTTAAGTATCCAGAAATTACACCAGAAGAAGTCACTTGAGGACAAAGAGTCCCAGGCGCGCTTATCCGGCGCTGGGCTCTGCTTGGCTGTAAATCCTGTTTAAACTGGTTTGGCTGTGATTTGCTGAGTGCCCCGTTTAGGCACAAAAAGGCGGGTGATATGGAATTCTGCTATAGGCATGCTGGGCGGTTTTGATATTCTGGAAGCCGCAATGCTCTGGCTGGTAATCCAATAGGCGAGTAGAGAACTACTACTACATTTGGTGATTCCAGATTTAGCGTTGGCTCCGTTGCACTGCGTGAGCTTAACTTGGCGTTGACAAAAAGAAAGGGTTTTGATTCAGGAACGGGGTTGACGATTCGTGACGCTAGCGGTATTCAGAAACCCTCTAGATCGAAGAGAATATTTCGTTCTTCGCCTGACTGGAGTCTGCTCTAGCGATTCGGTCTCCCTGAAACTGAGACCCAAAAGAGACACCTTTTAACTTCAAGCAACGCTAAAATCACACTAACTTTATACAGAAAGTTTCGCTCCACTATGGGATTAAATTTATTGTAGTTATTGCTATGATAGTTTAGGGCTGTCTTTAACCATGTCTCCTGTTCCTTAAAAATATCAATTATCAACACGCGCCCGCATAGGCTTAATATCTTTTGTACACCCATGTAACTGTCATTAAATGTTCTGACAGCAAAATCTACTCCTCTTCTCCCAATCTCAACATACAGGAAACCTAACCTGTAGTTACAGTTAAATGAATATGCTTATTCATCTTACAACATTAAATGAATTTACATAAACAGATTACAGCATTTAACATTACACAAATAAATCGTATGTCCCCTTTGGAAAATATATTAGCATTCCACAAAATGAGTACAAAGAAAATGCAATGTTCTTGCTATAATAATACGGTTGTGGCTAGATCATACGATATAATTATATCTATGCCTGGTGACTGCTTTCAGTGAAAGTTATAGACTAGTGTCTAGCCACACAAGTAAGCATAAAATGATCCTCCCTTGCCACTAGAAATATCTATCAAAAGGGAATAAGTGACTATCTCCTATAATCCAGAGTTATTACCTGCATCTCACTATTCAGTTTTAAAGTGAACAATCCACACCTGACATTATCTTACAGAAATGACAGTTAATTTTGCTGACTCTTAACCCAATGGTAAGCATTCGTGGACTGATTCTACGCCTAATATCTGTTATTGTAAGTTTAACATTTAACCCATGATAAACCCTAACAGTTTAAGCACCCTTACTAGGCCGTAGACAGCGCTACCTTATCACTGAATAAATTACTAGGAGAAGTCCTCAGAAATAAATTCACTTTCCTAACAGACATATAAAAGCTAACATGAATCTAATATAATAATTATAAGATATGTCAACTCACCCCGAAAATGACTAGAACATAGGCAAACACATTCTAGTACTGTGTTAAAGTTTGCCTTATCTCATGATGGTCATCTACGGGCCAGGAAAATTTACGAATGTCTTTGTCTATTAAAACCAGTCTACTCTTATAGATCACAAGGGACGCTCCCCCCGGACACCTGGCCTGCAAATTTCTACAGAAGTTCGGCGAAAGACGTAATCTAGAGTAAGACAAAAGAAATCGTGCGAAAGTTCCCCAGGTAGAGAAATGCATAACATTATGCTCTATCTTGTCTAAGGGCAAAAACCCAAAGACTGACCGCGGGTTTGTCTCCCCCTGTTTCCAGGATGCATAATATTATGATCCGAAGCAGCGTTCTGAAAGCCAAACACAGGGACCCTTTCGCTCGTGATCAAAGGCTTTAAACGTAAGAGATATTCCCCTGGTCAGACCAGGTGCGGCTTAGATAATATTATCGTTCGCTGACCGCTACAGGCCGGAACGTAACCAAACCTCGGGTGGGGTTTGAGAAGGTGAAAAAGTTTGGCCACGAAGGTAGAAAATGAAAGAAAAAGAAAATACAAAATGACGAGGACATTTAAAAAGTAATCAAATTATGGACAAGATGGTAAAATAGATTATCGGTCACGTGACAAGTGCCCCCCCCCCCCCGCCCTTTTTTAAAGTTCGAGGAATACGGACAAAAATGACAGTAATTTATCTTTTCCATCGATGTCCGTTACATGTCGTAAGAACCTTCTATAATCATAACCAAAATCGTATCCAATTTCTGTCAGTACTGTATGACTAGCTCCGAGTTCATTTCTTTTCTTCCCTCTGTCTAATAGACGTTCAGCGAATGGGATTTTGCGAGGCCAGTCGGCGCTGACGCCCTTCGTTTCCGTGTGAATCTGACCTTGCTTCCGCAATTCGCTGTGCCTGTTTATGGTCCGGAAAATTATCCGCACCTGTTGTGGTTTTCGGCCCTGCCTGAACTCACTGGCCACTGCGTAGATAATCCGCCTGTTATGCGCGGTGTAATCATTGTTGGGCTCAGGCTGCTTATGTATATATTTACCTGTCACGGGCGTGGCCTTGAATACCCCTCTATAGCTGCAGTCTATCGGGAGTTTTCACGCGCGTGTAACCCTAGTTGGCAAATAAAGCCGTTCGTTGGCCGAAGAAATGCTAGCATTTTTCTTCTGCCTCTCCACACCTACTCCCCTGTTTCGGTGGGAGCATTGATCAATCTTCAGACCTGTGCCGTCCAAAGGTGGATCTGGAGCTCTCCTTGCCTTGCCAGTCACAACTCTGGCTTGGTCAACGGAAATAATCAAGCTGCTCGGTAATGGCCTGGCGGAGGCGACTACTTTGCTGTCCATCAGTGGGATTGAGACCACTGGAATAATGCGATTTGAATGAGAGAACTCAGCTGCCTGAAGCAGAGAGTAATCGATCGCATTCTGGGGTTCTACTAAATCATAACAGATCTCCGTAGCTTCTATCCGTAGAGAAAGATAGGTAATGTCTGCGAGTTGCAGAGTTTGTTGAGTCGCTTTACCGGTACTAGCATGATGTGAGCCAAGGCTCTCAACAATGGCTCCTTGTACAGTAGTAAGGCAGCTTTTCTCACTGTCTTCTGCCCTGAGAAGTGTGAGAGACTCAAATGGAATACCAGGGATCCCTTCGCATGGAACCCTGTGTCCACTATAAACGTCAACTTTGCCCTCCCCTAAGGAAGTTACTGGCGTCAGTTTAACTTTGTCCTGCAATGCGAGATCCACTTCCTGGTTGACAGGCTCCGCAGTCTGCATGCAACGGACTGGACGGTTTGAGATCCCGTTAGATCGCGAAGTGCCCGAGAAAAAACTCTCGGTGTGTTTTTCCAAAGTTCCTTGGAACGGTTTGGAAAGTTAAACCCTTTTAGCAGGCGACTTATTCTTGCACCTTTTAAGCTCAGGGTGATAAGAGGAGCGGTGCCTCCATTCTACGATCGTTGAGTTGGAGGGATGCGCCTCTGCATATGGTTTTTCGCTGTCCGGCCGGGAATCTTGCGAAATATAACGTGATAGGGTGTGGCTCCCTTTTCTCGACGTCACGTGTCGGTTAGGTGCTGCTCGTGCTGGAGCGTGAGAGGCTCGGGGTTCGCCGCTTGCCAGACGGGAACAATCCGTATTACAATGCTTGTTAGCACCTCTCTCACCTTTGTGCAGTTTCCATGCCTGGGAACGTTGCGTAATTTTCCCCGTGGCCTTAGGTCTGCTATCCCGACGTAAATTCTTTCCTTGTTTGGGCTTCGGATCCAAGTCCAAAGGAAAGTCAATTTTCTGGAGTTGGGGTTCGGTTTTAGCAGGCAAGTTTTCTTTCATGGGCGCAAGGTTTGCAGGGGCGTTGACTGTTAAGGGCACAGTAGAAGGGGAAGTAGAGTGACTACATTTAGTATCTGTTTCCACCCTCCGAATTTGGCTATCCAGTTCATCCATTCTGATTTGGTGTAGCCTGTCCCATTCTCGGCTTTCTCTGTCCCTTTCTTGTCGCTCCATTTCCAATTGCTTGTCCCGTTCTTGTTTTTGCTTTTCCCTTTGCTTCTCATCTTCTATCACTTCTTCTACATACTGTCGGGTGAATGCTTCACTCTCCCCAGTTTGTTTACAGGACCATGCCAAGATTAAACGGCTGTCAAACCAATTGTCTACCTCGTATTGATCCTGCAGGCTTACTGCAAATTCTAGAAAGGGCTGGATTTCGCTATCCTTGTACTCCATGTACTTAGCTACCTCGAGGGCAATCCTATGCACTTTATCTAGATCGGCCATTATATCAGGGTGAGCAAACACTATAGAAGAATAGAACCTAGAGATCTTAGTTACCTAGTCCACTAGGTGCTGATTAACTTAATAATCAATAAAATCTAGGCTAGCCTGGGAACTTTAAAAAACAAGAAAGTTTGTAGCTACTCTGATTGCGACAAGCAAAACCCCCAAAAACTCCAAAAATGTAAGTGATGTAAACTTATTACTATCACTTCACCCCAGTTCTGTCAGTACTAAGCTATTGAGAGGATTGGTTACTATCATCCGAATGAACACCCTCCCTTGGTACAAATGCAAGCTAGTAACTGACTATCTGTAGCTTCTTATCTCAGATTAAAGAGCTACTCCTGAAAAAATGATAACCCTTAAAAAAAAAAATTTTCTCTGACTTTTACAACAATAGTCGTCAGATTTGTAAACCAAAAACTCAGCAGTGATACCATCAACCTTTACCAGCTGTCTCATGTGTAGCATGAACAATAAATGTAACTTAATATTTATGATTGCTGTGGAAAAAAAGACGCTGTTCCGACTTCCACCCAAAAGAAATAGTTCGAAATGTCTAGGGGAAAGAAATTCCTATAATCTGCCGAACACTAAACTCTAAGAATCAAGATAGAATCTTGCGAGAGGTCCCGGGTTCAAATCCCGGACGAGCCCCCATTAATTGTCGTGGTTGAGTAAAGTGTAGAGTATTTGTCGAGTTGGACAATAGTAGTGAAATCGACAAGGGATAGTGGACTGACAGAGTTATAGATTACACACACAGAAAGGTGTAAATAGGAGATGGACTTGAGACAACCTGGAAGAAGATTTATCAAAATGGTCTCTCTCTCCAAGCCTCAACTCACTTATGTCTGTCTAAGCACCTCCTGCTCTCTCTCTTTTCTCTTATCATACATAGAGATTATAGTAAAGAGCTAAAAACAAGTTACTCATGGATGAAAAGGGTCGGGAACAGCGCATTAATAAATGTGTAAACTTTATTAAAGAAGAAAAGCATGGAATTAATGCATATCATCATACACAGCATAAATTACATCAATAATCAAATATTCATCAATAGTCATCAATAATGCAAATACACACCCACAAACACACACACACCACCAACACTCATAAAACCCTGTAGAACACGGAGAAAATAACTAAGCTGTCCGACAGAGGGTCCACTTTCGGGGACCAAAGGCGCTAGCTCCAGGAAGTGTCTTACCGATAAATATCCTTCAAGATGACTGAAGTGAAATACCGAACTTTCCTTGTCGGGCTAAACGTTGGTGACTCCCCTTATAGCGTGAGTGGGGCTGGAACTCTGTCTATCTTTCTTGCTGGCCAAATAACCGAACTGAGCGACAGCCTGTCCGTTTTTTCGTGGGACCAAATGTGCTAGCTCCAGAAAGTGTTATTACTTGTAGATCCTTCATGAGGGACTAGCCTACAAAACTTTCTTTGTTGGTGCTAAACGTTGGTGACTACTTGCGTGAGGGGGCTGGAACTCTGTCCATAGATGGCTGCTCATACGTGCGAGGTTTTAAGTATCCAGAAATTACACCAGAAGAAGTCACTTGAGGACAAAGAGTCCCAGGCGCGCTTATCCGGCGCTAGGCTCTGCTTGGCTGTAAATCCTGTTTAAACTGGTTTGGCTGTGGTTTGCTGAGTGCCCCGTTTAGGCACAAAAAGGCGGGTGATATGGAATTCTGCTATAGGCATGCTGGGCGGTTTTGATATTCTGGAAGCCGCAATGCTCTGGCTGGTAATCCAATAGGCGGGTAGAGAACTACTACTACATTTGGTGATTCCAGATTTAGCGTTGGCTCCGTTGTACTGCGTGAGCTTAACTTGGCGTTGACAAAAAGAAAGGGTTTTGATTCAGGAACGGGGTTGACGATTCGTGACGCTAGCGGTATTCAGAAACCCTCTAGATCGAAGAGAATATTTCGTTCTTCGCCTGACTGGAGTCTGCTCTAGCGATTCGGTCTCCCTGAAACTGAGACCCAAAAGAGACACCTTTTAACTTCAAGCAACGCTAAAATCACACTAACTTTATACAGAAAGTTTTGCTCCACTATGGGATTAAATTTATTGTAGTTATTGCTATGATAGTTTAGGGCTGTCTTTAACCATGTCTCCTGTTCCTTAAAAATATCAATTATCAACACGCGCCCGCATAGGCTTAATATCTTTTGTACACCCATGTAACTGTCATTAAATGTTCTGACAGCAAAATCTACTCCTCTTCTCCCAATCTCAACATACAGGAAACCTAACCTGTAGTTACAGTTAAATGAATATGCTTATTCATCTTACAACATTAAATGAATTTACATAAACAGATTACAGCATTTAACATTACACAAATAAATCGTATGTCCCCTTTGGAAAATATATTAGCATTCCACAAAATGAGTACAAAGAAAATGCAATGTTCTTGCTATAATAATACAGTTGTGGCTAGATCATACGATATAATTATATCTATGCCTGGTGACTGCTTTCAGTGAAAGTTATAGACTAGTGTCTAGCCACACAAGTAAGCATAAAATGATCCTCCCTTGCCACTAGAAATATCTATCAAAAGGGAATAAGTGACTATCTCCTATAATCCAGAGTTATTACCTGCATCTCACTATTCAGTTTTAAAGTGAACAATCCACACCTGACATTATCTTACAGAAATGACAGTTAATTTTGCTGACTCTTAACCCAATGGTAAGCATTCGTGGACTGATTCTACGCCTAATATCTGTTATTGTAAGTTTAACATTTAACCCATGATAAACCCTAACAGTTTAAGCACCCTTACTAGGCCGTAGACAGCGCTACCTTATCACTGAATAAATTACTAGGAGAAGTCCTCAGAAATAAATTCACTTTCCTAACAGATATATAAAAGCTAACATGAATCTAATATAATAATTATAAGATATGTCAACTCACCCCGAAAATGACTAGAACATAGGCAAACACATTCTAGTACTGTGTTAAAGTTTGCCTTATCTCATGATGGTCATCTACGGGCCAGGAAAATTTACGAATGTCTTTGTCTATTAAAACCAGTCTACTCTTATAGATCACAAGGGACGCTCCCCCCGGACACCTGGCCTGCAAATTTCTACAGAAGTTCGGCGAAAGACGTAATCTAGAGTAAGACAAAAGAAATCGTGCGAAAGTTCCCCAGGTAGAGAAATGCATAACATTATGCTCTATCTTGTCTAAGGGCAAAAACCCAAAGACTGACCGCGGGTTTGTCTCCCCCTGTTTCCAGGATGCATAATATTATGATCCGAAGCAGCGTTCTGAAAGCCAAACACAGGGACCCTTTCGCTCGTGATCAAAGGCTTTAAACGTAAGAGATATTCCCCTGGTCAGACCAGGTGCGGCTTAGATAATATTATCGTTCGCTGACCGCTACAGGCCGGAACGTAACCAAACCTCGGGTGGGGTTTGAGAAGGTGAAAAAGTTTGGCCACGAAGGTAGAAAATGAAAGAAAAAGAAAATACAAAATGACGAGGACATTTAAAAAGTAATCAAATTATGGACAAGATGGTAAAATAGATTATCGGTCACGTGACAGCGACCTTGCGCTGGTTGCACAGTTCAGACAGTAAGGCTTGTATACCTGGTAATTTTCTGGACTGAAGGGCTTGAAGTGCTGATCTTGCATCTATCAGGAATACCACAGGCTGTGGACCGAGATTGGTGTTCAACAGTTTCTCGGTTGTCACCTTGATTGCCTGGATTTCTGCATCATAGTTGTTACAGAATTTCCCCGTTGGTACTCTGACCGTATCCTTAGTGTTGTTTGGGTATTCTATGTACACTCCTGCTCCTCCATTCTTTACTGCATTTTGTGCTGACCCATCCGTGTATGCTCGGACCCCGAGGTCCTGTGGGTATTCATTATCCATCGTTTTTTATTATATTTATTCTGTGTTTTGTTAGGTTTACTCTTCTTTATTTTCTCAGTTAATTCTAGGATTTCTGAGTCATTCAATTTTTATGTGCTTGTCTCTCTACTTTAGGCCAGATAAGCTATGATGACTAGCTGAGTGATTCTTTAAAAGTATTTCACTGGTCACTAACATCTTGAAACTGAATATTCAAGTCTGGTAATGATGCATCATATCATTATCTTACTGCAACATTTCATTTCTCTTTTAACGACATTGTCTCTGGCGCAAGTACAGCTGTATTTCACCAAATGTTCCTGGGTTTTTGTCTTACTTTCTTCAGACATATTCTTAATTTTCTTATAACTTGTGTGTGGGTACTGCAGCAGTTCGCTCCTAGTACTGTTTTGCCATTATTAAAGCATTCCCTATGTTCTATTACAAATAAGAATATTACCAGCTTGATCGCTTGCCACGTCATCATGGCTCACTCATTTCCATGGACGTCTTGGCTGATGTCCGGATCACGCGTTTCCAGTTATTGAGTCGTGACTTTTTCCCACATTCCACCTATCTATCTTCACCAAATTGCATACTGTAAATGTTTGCTGTTATATTAACTTTATAATGTTGTATGCCTTTAAATTAATGCTTAAATTAACATGTGAGAATGAAAGGATAGGCCTATAGTATGCAAGATAAATGAGAGTGGAAGGGCAGAATGTTAGACGGGCCTGCGCGCCCAATTCTTAACTCTTCGAAAATAAAGTTCGTTCGAAGATCGTTCTTTACGATCTTCCAAGAAAAATCTGTCTACTGTTAAGTACTTCTTGTAGGTGGCTACCTAACTTACCATTAAAATCTCCCATTATAATGTTGATTTCTTATGATTTCTTTTTATTTGAGCATCATCGGGATACATACACAATTTTTTTTTTTTGGGGTTTCTCTGTGGCGACTGTTGTTAATTCATGTGGCAAGATTTTTTTTTTTTTCGTACGCCCGCTAATACTCAAGGCGAAATCTCAGGTTATTATTAATGTCTAACCTGACATTGATTTTACGTGAGTATCCCTTTTCTAAATAATGTGCAAGAGCTAAGAGGAGTGGCGTCACAACGAACAACCTGGAGAGCACTGGTTTCTGCCTTATGCGCCGTGTTTGGCGCTTAAAGAATTTATTATTATTATTATTATTATTATCCCTTTTCTTGTACAGAGACAGGTGTCCCTCGCCATTCAGGCAGATACTCGCCGATTTCGGCGGTACCCATTAGAGCTGGGTCGGCTCAGGAGCCGCCAATCCCTGGTCGACGACACTCCTTCAAATGTACTCGCCAGGTCTCGAGTTAATTCAGTCCAATTCCCGGTCGACGAAAAATCCTCAAATGCCGTCGCCCGGGTTTGATCCTGAATCACCCGGTCGCCAGAGCGGTGTTGTAACCACTACGCTAGCGCGGCTCCCATGTGGCGAGATGAATGTTGGATAGAAAATTAGAAAGTAGGTCCCAGAAATTGAGAAGAGATCTGCTGAGCCAGAGGTAGGGAGGGCACAAAACATGTCAGGTAGTTAATTGCACAGTTCTTGGTGATAGATGTAGAAGAGAACTGATAGGTAAGTCACCTTCTTGCTAGATCTATCCTTTGCCCCAGAGATGTTATATAAGTGCAGCTCGTATTTATTCGCTACCAATTTTTAAATTAATAATATTTCTTTGACGACACAACAAAATCATAACTGGAAATTTAAATAATTCAATAACTACCGGTATAAACAAATCGATGCACTCTATTGATTAATGATGTATAGTAAAAAAAAAATAGCACCTTGGTATGTCAATATGTTACAAAATTTCATGCAATTTGAGAAAAAGTATATTGTGACTGTTTGGTCGTTTTCATCACGTTATTGGCTTGGGTGTCTTGGCTTGTGTTTTCACGATAAGCCGTATTTAATTTGCTTGACACGTTGTAATAGCTGACGTCCCTCGTTCGTTAAAACATCTGAACATTGAAGACGCTTTGCTTATGTCAGGAACAGTGTTGTTCCACTGTTAAACAGTTCACAATTTCCAAAATTGTGTCACATCTTCACCACCAGTTGAACCTGCAAAACATGACCAGGTTATGGTATATGTGGTTTATAACCAAGACATTCTTCTGATGTTGACTGGCCACTGTTGATCAGATTCATCAATTTTACAACAGTGTCTTGAGGTTGTGGTTAAGTCAGTCAAAAGGGAGGACGTCGTACAAACATACAATACATTTAAGGGGAGGTTTCACCCATATTTTGGCATTTTGTTTAAAAATTATCATTTTTGCAATATTGATGCTACAGTTTAGTGTCACCATTTTTCTACCTAACGCTATGTTTTTTATTGCAGTTTTCAGCTTAAAAATATTTAAAATTAATTTTTCAAATATGTATGTTCAGCCACAAATCAGCTAATTATATATGCAAAAAAATTATTTTGTTATAACTTTTTTATTTATTAACATATTTTAATAATTTTTTCGGTATTTAGTCCAGCCAAGGCATTAGATTAAATTTTTTAACAGTTATAAGCCTTAAACATAAAATAAAATTTCATTGGCTGAAACTTCTCATGAGGGTCAAAGATCGCCAGCTTCAACCAATCAGAATCAAGCTTACATCAAAATAGGCATGCTTGTATGTTTATACTGAATCGTGCTTCCTGTCAATTTCGAAGTGGAATTTGCGATTATGGTTAGATTTATAGTGATTTCTTATTTAATAAAATGGATTGTGTTAATAAATCAACAGCATCATGTAAAAGAAGGAAGGATAGGCCCATTAAGAGGAAATTTAGAGGTAACAGGTATTCTGGTTCCATGAAACTACCGAAAATCACGGCTAGGCCTACATGTCAGACAAATGAAATATCATTCTGTAAATTAAATAGTGTTACTTCTACAGCTGTGAAACACACTGATCCTGAAACTATTGAAGGATACAGAATTATCAGCATTGAAAGCGTCTTGCAGTTTGTTAAACAGTTCCCATGTCCATTATATGTAGTGATGGAAGATCAAGTAAAGAAATCAAGACTTGAGATGGCCTCAGCTGCCATGACAAGGCTGAATGTGATCTGGAAAAAGTAACATCAGTTTTCCTGTGAAGATCAAATTATACAAATCACTTGTATTATCTATTCTCTTGTATGGGTGTGAGGGCTGGACACTCACTGCAGATACGGAGCGAAGGATTCAGGCTTTCAAGCATAAATGTTATAGAAGAATTTAGCGCATTTGCTATAAAGAGCGCAAAACAAATGTCTATGTTAGAGAGAAGATAAACACCTATGCAGGCCACCAAGAACCACTTTTGTCAGTAGTGAAAGGTCGAAAGCTTGCCTGGTTTGGGCATGTAACTCGTCATGACTCCATGTCTGCTGATGCTTCCACCATGGCACCCCTACGACCCATGACGGGTTACGGGTTGAGATGATGATGATGTCCAAAGTGTTTAACATCACCTGTCACTACGAGCAGTGAGCAGAATCAGTTTACAGAGTCTTTATACACAGTGAATGAGACTCACTATGGCCTGTCAAGTTCATTTACTTTCACTTGTTTATAAAGAAATACAAAACAGATGAAGAATTTGCAGTGTGGATGAAGGTCACAAATCAATGCCAAAAAAATCTGATGAAATCAAATGGAATGATTAATATTTTTAGAAGATCTGAGGAAAAACATGGTTTGAAGTATGTAAAATATCTTGGAGATGGGGATTCAAAAAGTTTTAAATCTGTTGCCGAGGCAAAGCCACAATGTATCCTGGACTTCAAATCGAAAAATTAGAATGCTGCGGCCATGTTCAGAAACGAATGGGACGACGTCTCCTTGATAAAGTTGCAGAATGTAAAGGCAAGCAGAATGAAGAAGATGGGAAAAAGTATAAGGGTATTGGAAATTTTGGAAGATTAACAAAGAGTGCTATTATGAGAATACAAGGTCATTACGGTGCCGCAATAAGAGGAAATATTGGTTCAATTTCCAATATGAAAAAAAGCATAATGGCCATTCTCAAGCACGGTGCTGGAGATCTGGAGATTGGTGCCCAAAGGATATAAACAAGGCTAACAAAAACAGGCTGCCTAAATTTGTCATTAAAGAAATTCAGCCTGTCTTTGATGAATTGTCTTCAGACTTCTTGTTGTCAAAATGTCTTCATGGAGGAACACAGAACTCTAATGAGTCTTTCCACAATCTGATCTGCAACAGATGTCCCAAAGCAGCATTTGTAGGAAGAGACAGATTAGAACTTTCAGTTTATGATGCTTTGATAGTTTTCAATGATGGAGAACTTGGGAGAAGAGGAATTTTTGAAAATCTTGGTCTATCTTTTGGGAAATACTGCTTCAAAGGATTTTCTGGTTTTGACGCGGCATGGGTCTCTGCTTCCCTAAGATTATATGATATGAAAAAAGCAGAATACAGGCACAGAAAATCTTTCCTGGATTATAAGAATACCAACAAAGAGAATGGATATGCAATTGGTGGATTCTAATGTGAGTATGACTATTTTAAGGCATGTTTTCTCTGTATTTTGCTTATTTCTACGATATTGTTTTTCAGCAATTTTGATGACATCATGTCAGGATTACTCAAAAAGTTGTAAAGCTAAAGGCTTTAAACTTTGTATACTGTAATATCATACTATAGTGCTTGTCCCCTGCTAATTTTAAAAGTATAAACCTGTAACTTTTTGATCAGTGAATTTTTAAAGTATCTCTACCCTGTATTTTTATCAAGAAAAATGGGTCTAATTTTTGAAAATTCATAAAACATCACTCGGACAGTTTATGAAAATGAAACTAGAAGGGAGTCTTGAGAATGCTGTGATCTATGTGCAAGCCAAATTCCAATGTCCTATCTTTGCAAATAAAGTGTGCATCTTGACACAAAAAAAGTTTCTATTTTTAGTAACAATATGCAAATTAGGACCCAATATAATTATTTTCCAATGATTGAGCATTTTTTATTAGATGCTTTGATGTCCTAAACATGCCCAAAAAAAATTGGAGCTTGTAAAGACAAAAATAAAAAAAAATTTTTTTTAGGTGAAACCTCCCCTTAAGAATGTTTACATAAATTAAAGACATTTTCTAAACCCGGTCATGATTACTCCCTTTAGGCTTAGCGTTATGCCAAAGTTGCAAAATTGTTTCCCTTACAAAACAACGACAAAATGGGCTGAAAAGACAGAAAGAAGAGAACGAACTCTTTGAGCACAGCACCCAAAAGCAAAGCCCTAAAAAGGACTGTAAGCTTTTATTGCTAGCGTTGGTCAGTCCTAACAAGAACTTCTAGATCAGTCAATGCTGTCCAGGATTGAGGTTATATGGTGGTGGAAGCCTTCTTCCTTCGGGCACAAGGCAAGATATGTACATGAGGATTTATATGTAAGCATAACATTAATTTTAAATATTCATCAATTTTAAATGTACATTAATTCACTAAGATATTTTGTAAACTCAACGATCTAGACTTTCAGACATACCCTAAGACACAATGATGCTTCGAAATCTGCGGGTTTTTGAAGCTTCGATTTACAAATCGCTCACTGTAGCGGTCAGTTCTGGCTTTTTCTCAGTATCTTGTGTTGTGGGTTAATATTTTTAACTATAAGAATCAGCCCTCTTGATATCTTCTCAGCTCTGTCAGATCTTGTGATTTCAGGAAGTAAGAAACTGGGTCTGAGACACCACTCGGCTGATGTATAATACTTGACTGTCATAGTGAAATGGTGAGCTTGATTTTACAAAGGCATAATACAAGGATGAATTCTATTTGCCTTCCGTTGAATTTGTGTACGGTTAATCCAAAAGCCCATGTGCTGGGAGTCGAGAGTTGTCGTTCTTCAGATCTTCTTCTTCTTCTTCCTCGTTCGCATTCAAACGTCCACATTTATGACTAATAAAGGCAACTCAAGGTTCCCGACATCTCCAAACAGTTTTTCGTTGACAGAAGTGGGTTGTTGCCATATGCTACTCCGTTCATTACTGTAGGTTGGGCAGTACTGCAGCAGGTCTTCTACTGTCATGTGGCTGGTACCGAAGGTGCAGAGATCTGTTGCACCAATTTTGTATTTGTGGTATAGATGGTATCTCAATCTGTTGTGTCCAGTGCGTAGCCGAAAAATGATGACCTGTTCTTTCCTGGATAGTTGATGATATGCGTCATTTTTCAAATGGCCCGGGCGCTCTCTTTCCCAATTGGACTTGAATGTAGCCTTTATAGTAGTCTTTGCCATTGGGTAAGTTGACTCTATATCATTTTGTTGCAAGGCACCTCCTTCCTTAGCAGGTTTGTCTGCTTCCTCATTTCCTGGTATGTTGCAATGGGCTGGTATCCACTGGATTGTGCACTTGTTGAAGCATTTGGCCAGTCTTTCAAGGGAGATTATCAGATCTTTCAATACTTTAGCATGGTGGCTCTTCAGCGCTGTTATTACTGAGAGGGCATCTGTAAAGATTACTATCTGTTTTTTTCGCCTGTGCTTTGCATTCAATAAGAGTTTCCGCTTATGACAGATTATTAAAATAGTTTTCATCTATCTATTTCTTTATCTTACTTACTTACTTAGTCGTTCCCCTTCTACCGTGAGGTGTAGAGCTTCTTTATCGTCACTTTTCTTTTACCAAACTTTCACCTACGCCTGTTTCGATAACATAAACCATTCATACACTCAGAGATCTGTCCCTTTTTTCAAATTTAGCGCGCATTCTATTGCTGTTCGCTATTTCTTTGATGTATGTTCTCGAGCCGACCTATTAGCTACGTTGATCTGTAATTTATTCTTAACACCAGCGATTGAAACTCGTTGGATAGGATCAGATAGCGATCAAGAGCGGATAATTTTATTACCTCCCTTGTAATCCGTTCGCTAGTAAAGTAATTAAACACGGCAGATCGCCAGATCAGAGAGCGGGCTCGCTCGATTTCGTTCTATGACCACGTCTGCAGGGCGGTAAACAGTGTGATTTTACGATCGAAGAAATCTTGCACGGTCTGGTCAATTACGTTACGCCTGATCTCAAGAGAGTGCAGGGGAAAAGGGTGTAGATTTCTTTAATCCAGATTTCCAGCAGAGATTTTCCCGTAGGTGCTAACATCTGGCAGAGAGTCTGGTTTTCGGTCTATAGTGATCTTTGTCCTTTGATTTAAGATATATATATATATATATATATATATATATATATATATATATATATATATATATATATATATATATATATATATATATATATATATATATATATATATATATATATATATATATCCTGTACCGCCAGAATTTCAGAGAACATCTAGCTTTCGATTCTTAAGATCTCTTATAATAGAAGTATCACTTAGTTTTTCGATTGGAGATCGATGTATTTCTGGCTTGTGGTAATTATTATACTAGTAGTTTGAGTGATTTAACTAGTTAAATCGTCAATTATATTTTACTAGATATTTTCTGTGCAGAGTGATTTACTAGTTAGGTCCGACATATATATTTCTCAAAGATTTACTGTGTTACAGTGGATAGCAGTCAAAATATAATTTCTAGCTAAACTCTTACAGCTATAATATAAATTGAATTACCAGTCAGAGAATATTTTAACCAACTAAGTAAATGCACTGATTCATCATGAGTATTGACGAAATATGTGTTTATTTCTAATTCACGATGACTGATTTTTTTTAAATGTCTAGAATTTATTTCACCGAAGTTTTTAAACGATAAGACAAGATCTAAGCTTGTAGTTTATAATTTAAAGTTAAATAACCGAAGTGGTTAAATATATTCTATGTTACGCGGGGTAAGGATAGGATTGTGTATACTATATTATGTTAAGTATTTGTTTTTTTTTCCTTTACACAGTATTGGGTCAAACCCTAAACCTTACCAGCGGCTTTCATATGAATCTGAAAATAACTTTACAAAAGAACATTCTGATGTAAATATCGGGTTTTCAAGGTGACCTGTCTGGTCTCGTGTTTTACACCCAGAACGAGACAGAGTACCAACCCGAAGAATATTAAGAATAAATTGTAACTGGACTCATAGATACCCAGATTTCTTTTCCCAAGTTCATATACATTCAGCCAGTTGTGGCGATAAAATCAAATATTGACATTACCTGAATAACGACCACTGTGTTGGGAAGAAGATTTATCCTGAACATATTTATTTACCTGACACTCGATTTAACGATTGAAGATTCCAAGCTACTGTACACTGTGAACATTAGATCTCTTAATTATTTTACTACCTGGACACAAATTGAAGTGACATAATCAGCATCCTACTACCAGTAGCGAATCAAGCGTTTCCCATCATTTGAATTAATTAGTCTTTGGAGAAACTGGGGCTTGATTTGCCAATAACCAACCCTGGATGGCCTGTGTGTACCTTACGATTGTTCCAGATGTTGTGAAAGCACCTATTAGGTAAGATCGAATGGTTGTGATCACAGGTCTGTCAGAGTATGGGAAAGCAAAGATAAATAATTCTTTCATTGTATAACCCATGTACTAACTTTGTATTTTTTATGCAAGTTTTGCTAATGCTGTCCCTTTTTTCAGAATAGATTAACGTATAAACTCTGTTCTTTATTGTAGAGGGAAATCCTAGACCATAGCGTAAACAACTTTGACTCTTTGGGGGTTAATAACTTCTCTTCTAACGGGATCTTGTCTCAACAGAGGGAGGGAGGATTACACCTATGAGTCTAACTCTTAATTAATGCATTAACTTATGTTTATTGTATTTGATTTAATATTCAAAATATTGTTGTTGTGAAGTTCTTTATGATAAATAAAATTTACTTAAACTTTATTTACGTGTGTTGGTCAGCTTGTCCCAAAAGATCTCTATCCCATAGATATAGTTTTCACGTCTGTGCGTCTAACTATCGTCACTTATGTGTGTGTGTGTGTGTGTGTGTGAGTGGTGATATATATATATATATATATATATATATATATATATATATATATATATATATATATATATTAATATATAGTGTGGTAGACTGTCTGACTAACAAAGTCTTGTTGTAGAGATAGGCTGAATGAGAGAAGTTTCTCGATTTTAGGGACAGACTCTACCTATTTTCCACCATCTCACTCGTAAAAATCTATTTCTTTGCCTTATCTCCCACTGAGCTATCACCTGTTCTAGTCCTTTTCAGAAGGGACCAATCTATGTCTTAATTCCCTTATCAAAAATCTACGACACTGCTGCCTGTTTCAAAGCTTCTGCTTCAGCACTGAAGTTATTGCAGTATTTGCCAGTGGCAATTGCCATTGAATGGATTCTATGCATTAATTTTATGAGGATGCCGGCACCCCCATTTTCAACCATTTTTTGCTGAACCATCAGTATATGCATGTGTCCAAAGCTTTGCTGGGAATTTTTGATCAATATACTTGGTCTTTCTTCAGACGATCCGTTACCCAAGGCTGACGAACCTCATCGACACGAAGCGGTCTGATTATATGGCTCTAGATACTCAACACTCCCGTTTCCTGTTTAAACGGGTTCGCCACGAGAAGGCTAGGATTTTTACTGTCAGAACCTAATTGCGACGTGCGACATAGAATCATTTACAGGAGATCTACCCACAACCGCACGCTATGACAAACAGTATTTAAACCCAATTTCTCATATCCAGGTGCTATTTCCAAGTCATGTATCCCGAGTACCAGTGTTATTTGTTGTGTGTCATATAACTGCCTGTCAGTCTTTAACTCTCGTGGCGTCCTCGCAATTCATTTGACAGTGTTGGTTTGACGGCTGATGCAAGCCCAGCTGTGACACATTTTTATTCAACTTTCTTTTGTCTTTGCTAGCTTCTTTGATGTAATGAGAAGTAAAGAACCAGTCTTTTTATGTATGTTAATATTTAGAGTAAATGATCATACATTTAAGTACATGTAGCACGTGTGCCTTTGTATAATTCATATGGGCATTAAAAAGCAACTGTCGTTTTGAATACTAACTGTAAGGACCACATTATAACGTTTACACCTTACGTATTTATTATAAATATTATTTCTCGATTACAGAACTATATGCCCGCAGTAAGTTTTAATAGAGTTCTGTGAATACGTTATATAACAGCATTCAAAAGTAGAGTCTACAGTGGCCAAATTTGAAACAGAGCACCTTTCAGCAAATTAATACATCATTAACAATATTACATTCATTTCTTTCTCTTGGAAACTCACAATAAGAGTTAGCCCATATTCGTTAATTCGAAAGGTTTATTGGCTATAGCCCACATTTGTTAATTCGAAAGGTTTAGTTGCTATATTAAGTTTGCTTTTACACATCACTGGAAGTCTTAACGTCTCTCAAGCAGCCCACACAGTCAGGTGACACAGAATAGCCAACCCGCGTAGGGAAAAGTAACACTTGAGTGGTTTTTTTAAGAACGTGCGGAGACGGAAAGGAAAGATCACGAAAATTACAAAAGGTTTAACAGCTGAGAGACTTTTAACAAAATGAAGAGGTGCCTTAAATATGCGAAATGCACTTTTTGCAATATGTGCAAACCACTTGAAGAACCTAAATGTATATTGGGCACTCACACTGCCACATTAAACGTCGCAACATATTGTCCTACGATCTAAGTGTAAATGACATTTGGCCATCTTAATATCTGACGTAAAGTGACGCCTCAATGGTTTTTACGACTCACTTAACAGTTCGAAATGAAATGATGTGTGCAACATATGACACATAATTAAAACACTATTCAGTATTGCACCTACACGAACACAACTGCTTCGTTGTTTTATCTTTCGCAGTTTCGTTATCCATTTTTGCCGTACATGAGAAGATCGCGTGCCATAATTTAAACATTTTATTAGATACCTTCAGTTGTAAATTTTTCTGCCTTCGTGGAGACTGCATAAATGTCTTAATGTATGATACTTTTACTGATATCATTTGTTTGAATTATTTAAATGTTTGCATTGATGAGTGCTCATTTGTACCTACAACTACTAAAAATGAACGAAACAAAAGATATCTTTTATAACACATAAGGAAGGGAAACCCGAGGCCTGTAAACAGTAAATTAATATGAGACAAACATAAAGGTATGTTATCAGGCACTCGTAGGAAATAAAGAAGTAGAACACTAGACAACAGAAAAACAACAGACATGAGTGGCTTACCCAAGATTCAAACCCTGGACCTTCCGTGCGACAACCCCGCCTAGCAGTGCAAAGCGAATCAAGGCTTAAAACTGCTGGTGTCATATCTTTCTTATCCTGGGGATTCCAGTAACAAGGACTTCATGCCTGTCGTCACGTATTAGTGTGTATTCTAGTTTCGCTCCTTTCCTACGGTTCAACTGTCCTATTGTCTGGTTCTTGTCATTAGTTCCACGTTGGTGATCGTATCACACCACTTATATACTGGGAACACTCTGCTTGTGAGTTAGGGAAGGCAAAGGCAGCGACGACAGGAACTAGTCCCGCCAACCTCATAAGGCTGAGACCAAGTATATTGAAGTCTCTAACCCTTTACTCCCACATGTAAAACTAGGGCCAACCTTTAGATTTTTAAAAAAACAGGGCTTTGGACTTGCTGGTGTTCGCTTTCACCGTTGGTAATGCACTCTTTCCTGTTTTACACGTTTATTAAGTTTGATTTTTAACGGAGAATGCCTTTTTTTTTCATTCATGTCATCTGTTCTTGCTTCATCTCATAACCGTTGGTATTATCTTTTTTGTGTCATTTGTATTAGAGTTTCGCCTTTTCTACGGACCCTGCACTCTAATAAATTCATACGAAGTCTTCAAATCGTGTGCCATCCGCTAGAAGTCCGTCTTCTAAGTTTAGTTATCCCTTTACTGCATGTATCCAGTTTTCTTCTCCATGTGTTTTGTCTTCGGTGTCTCTGTTTTTTTTTTACCCCAGGTATTCAACGAACAAGGACTGCCTTGTACTGGTGTCAGCTAGTTTCCCCAATGTTTATCGTATCCATAGTTACTTTTTCTCATTTCTTGATCAACGGGTAGTTGTATGGTTCTTATTACCAGTCTACATTTGTGTTATGATTACTTAGTCACGAAACATTCCTTATGCGACCTTAAAAATTGTGTTTATTTAAAACATAATCACGTGCTCTGCCTAGAGGCGATAATTCCACTTTACAGTCGTCCGTATTTTTTAGCTTTTTTTTCTTCAGTCAATCGCTGTTTCCGGGAGCCACCTGCATCTCATGCCGTCCTCGACCTTCCTTTTCTGTCATCTTTTACACCCTTGTCTTCAATCTTTCTTGCCGTCACATGTGTTAGGGACTTACCTTTCTAAGACGAGACTGATGAATTTTACTGCCATCTGTTATACGTCACGATCTTTCCTGTTGCCATACGCATTGGTGTATCACATTTGTGTGGACATGGCTAATGAATTATTGTAAAGACTTGGCTAATGAATTATTGTATAGACATGGCTGATGAATTATTTTATGGACATGGCTAATGAATTATTGTATAGACATGGCTAATGAATTATTTTATAGACATGGCTAATGAAATATTGTATGGACATGGATAATTAAATATTGTATGAACATGGCTAATGAAATATTGTATAGACTTGGCTAATGAATTATTGTATGGACATGGCTAATGAAATATTGCATAGACATGGCTAATGAATTATTGTATAGACATGGCTAATGAATTATTGTATGGACATGGCTAATAAATTATTGTATGGACATGGCTAATTAAATACTGTATGGACATGGCTAATGAATTATTGTATGGACATGGATAATGAATTATTGTATGGACATGGATAATGAATTATTGTATGGACATGGATAATGAATTATTATATGGACATGGATAATAAATTATTGTATGGACATGGCTAATAAAATATTGTATGAACATGGCTAATGAAATATTGTATGAACATGGCTAATGAATTGTACTGCAATCCCTTCACTGTGGTCACCTGCATTGGAGTCATATCTTTTTTAGGACATGGCTAATGAATTGTGCTACCATCCCCTCACTTTTGTCGCGTGCATTGGTGTCATACCTTTGCATGGACATGGCTAATGAATTTTACTACCATCCCTTCACTGTTGTCACAAGTAGTGAAGTTTCGCATATCTGCGGACAAGACTAATGAATTTTACAACCATCCCGTCACTATTGTCAAAATATTTCCTGTTGTCACATGTATTAGAGTTTCATCTTTTATACGGACAAGGCTTAAAACTGCTGGTGTCATATCTTTACGGTTGTAACATCATGCCTGTCGTCACGTATTAGAGTTTCGACTTTTACGGACAAGGCTATTGGACTTCTGGTGTCATCTCTTCACCGTTGGTACATCTTTCCTGTTTTCACGTGTATTAGAGTTTTGATTTTTACGGACAGGGCTATTGGACTTCTGGTGTCATCTCATCACCGTTGGTATATCTTTCCTGTTGTCATATGTATTAGAGTTTCGCCTTTTACGGACAAGGCTATTGGACTTCTGGTGTCATATCTTCGCCGTTGGTACATCTTGCCTGTTGTTACATGTATTAGAGTTTCGTCTTTCAGAAGACATGAATGGTTCCTGGCATCTTCTCACTGACGTTAGCAGTGATAGCGACAAACTCTTGCTTTATTTTTCCTTTATATTTTAGGGTGGTCAGAGTGGCTAGGAGGTATGACGTCCGCCTCAAATTCTAAAGGTACCGGGTTCGGTTCCCAGTACAGGGAATATATTTGATGGACATTTTTTCAGAACCAGTGGGTTCTAATGATGTCACACTTTCTCCTCCCCCCTTACCCCCCTTCTGATCTCATGGGTTGTGAGATCGAATGCATAGCCTTCTCGGACAGGGTGAAAACGTAGGTCATCCCTTGTTCAAGTTGCACACGTTAAAAATCCCTCGGTAGTTGGAAATCGTAAAGAATAGGCCGTATGGCCGGTGCCCTGGCAACATTTACAAAAATAGGTGAAAACCTACCCACCAAAAAAATATTTATAGAATGTGTGATTCCTGTATACACACATCGGGATCATCGCCGATACTACAGAACTTGAGCACTGTGCTGAGATCCTCTTTGTGTGATCTAAGGGAGAAGATCGGAACACTGATGGAGTTGTCCGTGTGCAATGTAGATGATCCTTAAAAACCAAACAAAAATATTTTCCTCAGCAGATTCCCCTGCTGACCATTATATGCAGTCGGGCAAAGGTATGTCTCCATGTGCATTATGCAGATGGGACTCGTTAGCCTAGAAGATTTCTCTAACGAGACGTAAAAATGATGACTCAAACCGCACTTAGCATCGAAAATAATCCTGCATCAAGGACTACTAGTGCAACAAACAAAGATGTAAGGTGAAGACTCTAGCGTTTGATAGGACAATTAACCAGACCGCAAGGTCTTTTATATTTGGACGTGCACCTAAATATAACTGACGGACCCTGTGTCTAGGTAGAACGAGGCGCACCTCGCTAAAACGAGGCAAATTTGTTTTATTTTTAAAGTTTGATAGGACATACACTGGAAAAAAAAAAACAGTTGATAGCATTACAAAGCTGTCCTTAAATTGGAATCCCTAGGGTAAAGTAAATAGAGCAAAATTTAAAAATAAACAAATACACGGAGAAAAGATTTCGATATAAACATTAATAACGAAGACATGGAAAAAAACTGGATCAGATGGCACAGGATGGGAAGGTTTTTGCATGTATTTGTTGAAATGATGTGTCCTACGGCCTGCTAAGGGGTAATCAATGAAAGGGCCACCGGATACAGCCAGACATAACTGTCGGAAGAAAAAAAATTATTTTAAACACAGGCTTTTAATGCACTAAAAAGCCGCAAATTATTTTTCACGGAGTTTATAGCAGTCGAAAAATGTAACATCAAATTGACAAAAAGCGTGGGGTGCTTAAGCGCTTATGATATATTTTATCCATAACTGTCTAATGAAGTATAAAGCAGAAGTTAATGTCATGCAGAATCAGCTCCTCAGGCTTTTTGCCAATTTGATGTTACATTTTTTGACTGCAAGCTATAAACTCCGTGAAAAATTATTTGTGGCTTTTTAGTGCATTAAAAGACTTTGTTTAAAATATTTTTTATTTTCTTCCTTATAGTGTTGTTTTTTTGTTGATTGTACATTTAGGTCAAATATAATCTATCTGCTAATGACATTATCAGTTTGCGATAAACGAGTCCAGAGCACAGGAGGCGGATTTCATTATTCAGTATATTACACGGAAAGTTAATATTTTGTTGTTGTTGTTTTATTTTTGTTTAAATTTTGATAAGAGTTGTAAATTACATTTTTTTTTAAATGTAGTTGTCAGTTGCGTGTATGTCTGTGCACGCGCGTGCGATAGTGTGTATGTGTGTGTGTGGAGGGGGGGAGGGAGGAGAATTTTCAATATTTCTCTCAAAAAAGGCAAACTTGTTGGAAAGAATACACCTAGATTATTTGCAGTTATCACCCATTTCACTGATGACAAGATTTGAAGGTGACATATGTTGCAAGTTAAAGAAAAGCCTCTAAAAATGGAAACCACATTCATTGCACAGTCCCTCCCCTATCATCATAAACATCAAAGTCATTCAATAATCAAGAGATCTTCAATATAGTGGTGTTTGGTTATGACTACATAAACCTATGGACCTAATTTTTTCGGTCACTTTTTATTTTTATTTTTTGGTATGTTTTTTGTACTTTTCATTACTGCATAACGTGAAACATTAACTTTTAATGCCCCGTCACGGAAACTTTATAATATATGGACATCACATCAGGTATTCGCACTTTCAACGTCTGCTTCTGGACAACTCCAGCAGACAAACAAGGTCCAATGTTCCCTTGCCACTTGTCTGGTTTTGCTTAAAGTCTCGTGAAACATTTCTAAAGTTGTTTCAATGTCATACCTGTGTGACTAGCTAATAAGTGGTTGCAGAAGTATATATTGCTTTCTGTCTCTCTGTCCGGACATGTGTTGTTTCTTCAGCTATTTAATCTGTATCATTGACTCGTTTCTCACCATCAGCTTTAAGATTCTCCCACGGCACCAAAACAGATTTTCACCTGACACGAACGTTTCTCCGGCGTGAGGTGTGATAACCGACATCTGCACGGCGCAGAATGAGACATTTGTCTGGTATTTTCCTCTATCACGGCACTCTCGGCCAGTTTCGTTAGCAGTGAGGTGTCAAGACGCGAAGTGGCAGTTTATGGCAGGTCCGCTGGTTATGGAAAGTGTTAATGAGAAGGGGAGAGATCGGCGCTGTTTCGTGTTTTCGAAATAACGTGGGACCTCTTTGTCTGTTTGATAGACATAATCAGAGTTTTAAACTTGATTTCACTCATTCTCCTAATTCGCAGTAGACGGTCGCTCGTGCTAGTGAAAGAAGCTTTTTATAGCGAAGTTCGTAGTGCTCGTCAAAGTTTGCCGAGCTTCTAGAATATCTATCTAGTGAGTGATTCTAGTCGTTGTGATCTGTAGTTCTGTGTGGAGGTAAATATTATACTAAGTATCTTATATTTTGTGAAGTGTTTAAAGTGATAATCGCTTATTTCATATTTCACTAGTTAGATTTTGTGCAGAGTGCTTAATTTATAAGTCTGTTATATTCTCTAGTCGACAAGTTACAGTGGTGTCGTAAAAAATTCTAATCCACATATATAAATGAGAAAATAAATGTAAAGCCTAACGAAGTAATTCAATAGAAGGAAAGAAGAATGGTAAAAGAACAGTGCGGTCACAATAGCGTACGCCTGTGTTGTAGAACGCCATAATGACTGAACTCGAGATCCCCTTTTTCTACTTCGTCTGCATAACTGTAACGCTTCCACGTTTGATAGTAAAAGCCTACTGCATAAACTACACGCGTTTCTAAAAATAAAACTGGTACTGTATTTCTTGGACGACCTTGATAGACACACTGCTTAATGACCTAGATATAATATTACATTAATGTCATTATACACACTACGTTAACCTAAAAGACAGACGGGCTTAGAAGAGAGAGAGAGATGCACGGAGGAACGCATGCAATAAAACCACGTCGTCTCGCGATTAAAAAGTGAACGCCAATCACACGCGAAAGGCATGCAGGCCTGATTTTTCAAATAAACAGTAATAAAAAACACTACCGATACGAGGTTAGGTTTTGAAAACAGGTTAAAATCTTATTAGGAAACATGACACAATACTGTTTTACGTCTGAAAGCCTGACATTAGTCTGACAGTACAGAAGACATCCCATCGTATAGAAGTGAACGGGTGGTAGAAGAAAATACATATTTTGAACGAAGCCACTTAGCCCCATTAAACTTATAGATTTGGGTGCCTTAGGACTTGCTGACAAAGAATATGTTATGTGTTACGCAAATAGTCTAGTAATTAACAAATTATAGCAAAAATACTATAGTGAGGTTGTCTGACAGCACAAGATCATATTTGCTCATAATGGCATGTAGAAAAACACTGCTTTAGGGGAAATGAGGCCAACAAGTTAGATACGATTTGATTGGCAGTAGTAATATGTAAGGCGAAACCTTAAACATGGTCTCATTGGTTAGAGCGTTCGATATAGTCAATTAGAAGCGTCAGTTCAGGGCCAGTTTTGAAAAAAAACTTTATGAGAAGCCAGTGCGTTGAGAGCAAGCTAATATTTTTCTCAATAAAAGTCTGGGATAAGGCAGATCAAAATTGTGCCAGAATTCATCGCCAGTCAACGTACTAGTGTATATTTCCTTGAATTGTGGTAAGCTAGACATGTTTCCTTATATATATATATATATTATATATATAAATATATATAATATGAATATAATATATAAATTGTGTCTGTATGTGTGTGGTTCAGTAGCAAACAGAAGGCAAAGCCTAGATATTGCTCCACCATGTAAAAGCTTGTCAGAGAGGAGTATAACTGCATTGGCATATATGGGATTGCCAAATAGTAACATGACATCTATCCTATTGTATAGAAGGACTTAACGCTGGAATTGCAGAGGCGTTGCAACCATTAGGGAGAGGAATACTGGTGTATATTGTCACATGAGAAGCTAGTAGTTGGCATACAGCGCTGAACTCTGTGTTTGTAATGTCCTGTACTTCATTGTGGAAATAGATTATATATTAGTTCTGAAGAAGGAGGTACAACCTTCTTATTTCAGGGACCGTGGTACTGAAGTATTAGAGCAGCCCCTGGTCTGAGTTTTGCTAAATCCAGAGGGCTGGCAGCAGACTGCTTGTCCAAGATATCGACCATTGGTGTATTTCAAGATAACTGAGAAGCAAGCGAGCAGAGGAGACAGTTTTCCTGCCGCAGACATATAAGTTAAGAATTCGTGAGCCAGAGTAGCTCACCCTTGTATAACCCACCTTTAAAAATTGACTGTAATACTAAAGCAAGAGGGACAGCTATTGTTTTACAAATAAAAAGAACTGTGGACCCTTCAAGATTATTTCCACCATTAACCAACACATGAAGTCGTGATGACAAACAACAACATAGCTTCAAAAGCCAGTATTACCTCTTAATACCAGAGCACACACTACACACATATTGTAATACTATTCTATGTCAGGACAAAGATCCTTGGTATAAATTTTGTACATAAAGATTGTGTTTACATTTGATTGTGATTCCTGATTCACTTTGTAGTTGGATCAGGATATCTATTCTTGAAAGAAACTAATACATAATTTAAAATTTAACACTTGACTTACTTAAGCTAGTCTTCTAGAGTGTATATGTATGTGCTTGTCATAGTATTGTAAAGTGTTGTGAATCTTAAATAAAGTGTTTATCTGTCTGTTGTTGTTGTTGTGAACTTACACTTCATCAATATCATAACCCTAGACATTCAACGTAGTCATCACATTAGCCCAGAATAAGTCTGATTGAGGTCTAAATGTGGTAGCAAAGTAAGGTCATCTGTAACACACTACACTTATTAGATACAGATACCTTCACAGCTGATCTCAGTCAGTACACTAAGTCCCCTATAAATATTTATATAATCCCAACTTACCACAAGTGGAAAGCAGAATAAATTAAAATTTTAAGCTTAAACTCATGCAGCCATAAATGAATTTAATTTAACTGCTAAATACTCAGTCGAGAATATTTTAAACTAACTAGTAAATGCACTGATGCCTCATGAGTATTGACGAAATATATTTATATGTATTTAAAATTCATGATGATTGATTTTTTAAATATAACTACTTCACGGGAATTTAAACGATAAGTCAAGCGCTACGCTTGCAGTTTAAAATGTAAGTTATAACAAGTATATAGTATGTATAATTATTTTATATGTGTCTTTTCCTCTATTTAGTGAAGAAAACTGGGGTTAACCCAAACTTTGCCAGCGTTAAGTAAAGAAAAATATCTGTGAAGAACAAAAACATTCTGTCCTTAAAGACTTGGTCTATAACCTTTACAAGAACTTTAAAGATTTTAAAGAAGTAACGGGCCCATCGAGCCTAATTTGATTCTTCCAGAGAAAAACCTCAAGTACATTTTAGCCCGTGCGGCAAGTAACATATTAACGTCAGTAACATTCCGACGGAGTTTTGACTAGTGGTGTGGTGACCAAATATAGTCCTTTCCTGAAAGTAGACATCGACCTGACATTCCTCATTTCTAGAAACCTAAGCCATTTTGACACTGTGCTCGCTGTTAACGTACGTGCCTGGACAATTTTAATGTGACTTAAACAGATATCCTAAAAATAGTAGAACCAAGACAACGTTCCCTGAAGCAGTGAATTCAACCCGTCTTTTTGGAACTGGGGTTATCTTGGCCACGGCTACCATTGAAGATTCTGTATATGCATGTCCTAAAAATTATGTTGCCAAATGCTGCTACCAAAGCTGTAAGTATGCAAGAGAGCCCGTGGCCACGGCTGAGTGAATAGAGTGAATGCAAGTCTGAGTGTTTCTTTATTGT
Organism: Oreohelix idahoensis; assembly: GCA_024509875.1. Taxonomy (NCBI): domain Eukaryota; kingdom Metazoa; phylum Mollusca; class Gastropoda; order Stylommatophora; family Oreohelicidae; genus Oreohelix; species Oreohelix idahoensis. The sequence goes on along the minus strand of JAMPIV010015724.1, from coordinate 92,395 downwards.
TGTATTTTGGCACCCATTTTGCTGTCTTAACCTTCTTTATGCAAGACTTGGTTGGTAACAATATTTTCCCTTAGAATAGATCAGAGTACCAAGTCTGTCCATACCTTAAAGGTGAAAAAAAAAAAACTTAGACTCAGTCATATGTATCTGTGACTCTTTGGGGCTATCACTTTCTTCTAACGGGACGGTGAGCTATACACCGAGGGGAAAGATCATACCAACGGGTCTATCATTCTTGTAGCATTCCTTGATTTTTATGACTATGTGTATATGCTTTCGATGTAATTTTATATGTTGTGACGTAAGTTTACTATGATAATTAAACTACAACTAAACTTATTCCAGTGTTGCGGTCAGTTCGTTCCCATAATATCTATATAACCATTGTTATAGTTTTCCCACGCCTGTACGTCTAACTGTCGTCTTATGTGTGTGTGTGTGTGAGTGGAGATATATATATATATTTAATATATATGTGTTTAGACTGTCTGACTCCTCTAAATCTGTCGTAGAAGATAGGTGAAAGAGAGAAGATTTTCTCGATTTCAGAGACAGCCTCTATCACATTCTACCACCTCACTCGTGGAAATCTGTTTCTATTATCATCTCTCACTGTGGCTATCACTCATTCAAATCTATTCAGAAGGGACCAACCCAAGTCTTAATTCTCCTATCAAAAATCTACGACATCAAGTCAGTTCTACTGTATGGCTCTCAGACTTGAAGAAACACAAAAACAACAACCAAGAAGATACAAACTTTCGTAAATGGATGCTTGCTTAGTTTATAAGGATTGAAATGTTATGACGAGATCTTTAATGTGGAACTGATGACAAGAACCTGTGGAACAAGAGATGAGAAGTTGATACTGGCGATGGATAGGACACACACTGAGGAAATCTGTTGATAGCATTACATGTTTGTGCTGGAATCTCCATGATAAGAGTGGCGGAGGAAGATCAAAGAACACGTGGAGAAGAGAACTGGAGACAGAAATGATCAAGATGAGGAAGACGTGGACAGATAATGAGTTGATGGCACGGGAAAGAAAGGCTTGGCATATGCTTATTGAAGCCCTATACTCCTTTGGGGGGTCGGGGGGGGGGGGGGGGGGCGCTGAAATGTGATGATGATATGATGAAACAAATAAACGTGTTTCATATGGAGCACTTCGCAGACAAAAAGGTAAGCTGCCTATAACCAAATGGTCGTACCACGTGGCTTTTGGGAGATAAATGCTCTGTATCGTGACTCGTTATACTGACAAGTGGTGTAGCGTTGCCACTCCAAATTTTGAAGAAAAAAACCTAGACATCGGCGTCTTGGGCTATTTTGGGCGAAATCTAAGTGGTGTTCTTCAACTAATGAAGGAAAATGACACCTAGACGGGATTTAAAAAACCTAGATTCAGGTGAATCCACTTAGGAGTGGCAACGCTGTTCAGGATCCGCGCTGTTCCGCCCAAGTGGGTTCTAGTCAGAACAAATACACAGAGACCCCATAATTTGCACTCGCATACCTTCCCTACCCTTAGAACATCTTATTAACATTTCCACCCAGTCCACAGTTACTCATCAGACGTTAACTATAAACCCATGTTTTATTAACTTGGGAACACCCAAATTATAAGTGAACGAATCAACGAGTTACCGGCAGTGACCCAACATAACAGCCAGACCTATTGTCGCGTCGTGTTTGAGCCAGACTCACGAGGATAATGGCGAGTGCAGTTCGATCTGGTAGTACACCAAAAAGAACACTCAGCCGTATTGATGCGGTTGAGATCCCAAGAGACCACAGATTCTACTAACAAAGACAAAAACGAACTGAGCCTGAGCGGTATAAATCCTGTGAGCTCATCCATATTTGATGCATGAATCCTGTCAGTATTCTTGACATGGACACCGGTAAAGGAATGGAAAAATAACGTATGCTAGAGGTTGTTGTAAATTGACATTGAAAGAACTTATCATCATCATCATCAGCTACCATGTACATATCGAAGGTCTGCTGCAGTTGATCTCCAGCGTCTTCTGTCTCTTGTCTGATAAGACTCTTTCCTGTCTTGATTTGATCTTCTCACTTATAACGCTGTCTTCAACTTTTCCTTCTATTATAGCCTTCAGTAAGGTGTTGTGTCTTTTTAAGTGGCCAAAATATTTTAGCTATCTAATTTTGATCTCCTTCTTTATTTTTCTTTTCATTCCTAGGTTTTCTGTGACCTCTTTATTTGCTCTTTTCTTCTACATGAGACGCACTTAATTTTTCTATAAATCCCTATCTCAAAGGCTTCATTTCTTTCTTGCAATATCTTGTTCATTGTCCATGAAAGAACAATTGTTACCATAAACTTTACACACGGAGCGTGGACCTCCGATAAATCAGGCAAGGGTAAGTAGAAGTCTGCAGGGCCACGGGAAAGTTGACCTAGAGACAGCATTGCAATACCAAACCAGGGAAAATTCTGGACAAGACCCAGGAGAGTTCTGCGACAAAATTGTTACTGTTTTTGCAATCCAGGGAAAGAGGAATAATTGACTTGGAGAGTATGGAGGTGTGGGAAGAAACAACAGGCTAACACTTTTCCTATCGGGGAAAACATTTCCACTGGTACCGCCATCGTGTTGTATTTCAATCACAGGACTCGAAAGGCGGAAAGTAATTGGAACGCTACTTTGAAAACACACTCATGAAAAATAGATAAGGTTAGGCGTGGAAGTTTCTTTCTTTCTTCCTTTTTGTTTGTCCATTGTCTCAGGCAGTTATAATGGCCATATTGATAGTTTAAGATTTTGTCGCAAGTCTGACTGGTGGCTCGTAGCCTGCTACACAAAGAAAAGGGGGGGGGGGGGGGGGGGGAGAAGAGAACTAAAAGCACAATACCGAAAGATGAGTCCATTTCTGTCGACATTGTCAGCTTTCAAAACTTGCCATATTGAATTTACACAAATAGTCGTTTCTATCTTTGGGTTTTGATTTCACCAGTGATACTGATAACGCTTGCGCCTCTAGTTATTTCCACATTATTTATTCTCAGTGATTCAAATAATTCTCGTCAGACATAATTCTAGTGAGTCGCAAGGCTGAATGTCATCACCTTTTTGGGCGAAAGATTACGCATTGGAAACTTCTTCGTTCTCTCTCAACTAACCACATCTATCTCTCTTATAAAGTTTGGCGGTCCGTCTCAGGCTTCTCTCGTCACCATGCAGTTTCTCCTTCCTGAACTGAGGTGGAGAAAATCATGCTCCTTTCATGGAGCCGACAGTCGTACAGGACATATTCTACTGTTTGTCCTCCCCACATGGACACATATCTGTCTGTTTGTCCTCCCCACATGGACACATATCTGACTGTCCAATTTTCAATTTGTTAAACAGATGGTATTTAAGTCTGCAATGGCCGGTTCACGGTCTGAAAATTAACACTTGATCGTTTCTTAGTAAGGAACTCCACAGTTCTCCGCCAAGTTGTTTTTGGGCGGCCTCTCTTTCGCATTCCTTCAGTGGTCCATTGCATAGCTGTTCTTGTGATGGCATCGGATCCCTTCTGAGGACGTGGCCAACCCAACTCCAGCGTCTGCCAGCTATTGATGGTGTGCATGTCCTCTTGGTTGCTCCGAGTAAGCAGTTCTTGGTTGGTGATGGTATTCGGCCAAAAGATTCTGAGAATTTTCCTTAGGTAGATTGTTTAGAAAGAGGGCAAATTTGACATTTTCTTCTGTTATTCTCCAGCAGAAGCACAGAAAGTACACAGCTCTCATATAATCTTAATTTGGTGTTTGTGCTGAACTTAGAGGACTTCCAGATGTTGTTTAGACTAGCATATGCTGTTCTCGCTTTATTCATTTAGTTGTTGTATATATGCTATATATGTGTGAAATGTTGGCAATATAATTCATATACCAGAAACAGAATTAGGCCTAAAGAAAAAAAATTTAGATATTGTGAAGAAGTTGATCTTAGTGTAAACAGCAAGAGAATAATAATAGTGGTTGTCTCCAGGTAAAATGTCGCCACTCAAATTCAGTTTACTAATAATTAGAGTAACACTTTGTTGATCATTGCTATCGTATTGAGCAGGCTTTCTTATCCTTTTTTATGTGCCACGAATCCCTCTGATTGCCCGATGAAGGCAATGGACCACTTTGATTGGTCAATGAATGCTATGGACCTCTTCTTGGGAAAAAAATCGGATAAAACAAAATTAAAATTTTACATTTAAAATTGTAAGTTATGTACACGGAGCCCCTAGAATCTGTTCCCTGACCAAAGAAGAAGAAGAAGAACGTAGTCGATTCACTGATGGGCAGAGGAACACTCAAAAACATACTGATAACAGCAGAAATGGCTGGTTGCGTCGATTAGAAGGATTGAAATGGTATGATATGATCAACAATGTGGTACCATGACAAGAACTGAACCAAGTGCTGGTGGGACAAGAGATGAGAAGGAAATGCTGGTGATGGCTAGGACACACACTGAAAGAAAAACCTGTTGATAGCATCACAAGACAGGGAGATCCCCAGGGTAAAAGAAGAAGATTTAGGCTGAAAAACACATAGAGAAAAGAGCTGGAGATAGAAAAGAAAGTTATGATTTGGATAGACCTGGAGCTGCTGGCGCGGGACAGGAAAACTTGATATAAATTTGTTGAAGGTCAATGCTTCTTGGAGAGTTGAAGGTCAATGCTTCTTGGAGAGTTGAAGGTTAATGCTTCTTTGACAGTTGAAGGGCGATCATGATGCTGCTGAGCAGCAGTACAGTACTGGAATACATTTTGTTAACGAGAAAACATATGTGAGCACGAAAACAAGCAACATAAGACAGAAAATAAAAGGGAACAGGCTTGTTCTATACCTTAACAAGTGAAGTAATAAATACAAGTTTTAGGAATTCACTGGTATTATTGTTGTTACTAAATGCATGATGAAGCTGCCGATCGCGCCAAGTTCGGGGCCACCTAAGATTGGGCAAAGATAAGTTCTCACGGCAAGCAGAAGAGAGGAGGAAACACCAAGAAAATAAGCAGCCGAGGGCTGTCACCTCAATGGCGCATTCCCGTAGTCAGTTATGACTGAAGGGGCTATTATTCTTATACTAAATGCATTACGAACAGAAAATAAATGTCTTAGACATTCTTTTACATAGAATGAAAGTGTATGGCAAGGTATCAAAAATTCGCCATAACTTTCACACACACAAAATTATGAAGGATATCACGAATTGTTGATTAATGGTAACTGGCTATCCACTTTTATGCTTTGCAGTAGAAACTATGGACATTTTCCTCTCCCGTTTTTAGTGCATATAATAACAACATTCAAAGTGGTCCCTAAAACGTGTATGTTTTTATTTCTTTGACTTGTTTTATGATTTTAAGTCGTAACTGAATATCAGTAGTTCAGAAAGGTTGTCATTTCTGCCCAGCAAAATTCAGCTATGAATGAAATATACTTTGATCATTTCAAACATATATGTGACACTCACAACAAATTCGGGCATTACAATAGTTGTTTAAAAAAAATAATAATTAAAAAAAAGGCACTCGCTGACTCAGTATTTTTGAAGAAATACATTGATTTAATGGGCATATCACCATTCACTGTCCGACGCCCGCTACTTCAAATTCGAAACCCAGTCTATCTATATTCGCAGTTTATCATTTCCCTTACATTAATGTAGTTGTTTCCGCCTTTTCTTTTTACATTGCTTTAGTTATTATATAAAATGGCTAGGTCAATTCGTGCCATAAACTAAATATTATATTGTAATAAGAAAGGGAGCAGCATGCAAACATTCATCAGTGGGTGCAACCTTAACATTTTGAGCGGTGAAGATTTGGAAACCGATAAATATAGAATATGATTTTGATCTTTAATAAAAAATGGTTAAATATCTTGAGGGGCACGAACTTGCCATTCCAAACGGCACGACCATGATAATCAAGTTTAGATTTTGGTGCAGTATTTTCCCGCGTGATAATCATGATGACTAAATATCACTATAGTAGTTTTCCCCCATGACAATAATGAAGATTGGATAACGGCACGATGTTATTTTGCATGTATGGTAATAATGATAATTAGATAATAATAATAATAGTCCCTTCAGTCATAATTGACTTTGAGAATGCGCTCCTGAGGTTTCAGCCCTCAGCTGCTTTTTTCTCCTCGTTTTCCTGTCGTCGTTTTTTCCTCTCTTCTGCTTGCCGTGAGAGCTTTTTTTCGCCCAATCTGAGGTGGCACAGTAGAGAGCATCGTCACATAGTGCGATCGGCAGTTTCATCCTCCCAGGTTGCTGGATGTATGTCCAGTGTTCTCATGTCTCCCTTGCACACATTTTTAACCCTCAGTTGCGGTCGCCCAACTGTTCTTTTGTCGTCTGCCAGTTGTCCGTAGAAGACAGCTTTCGGGATGCGACCATCTTTCGTGCGGCGGACGTGGCCAAGCCAGCGTATTCTGCGCTGTCTAAGCAGTGTATACATGCTGCTTTGAAGGCCAGCACGTGACAACACCTCGATATATTTTGTCACTTTGTCCTTCCACGAAATACCGAGGATGTGGCGTAGACAACTGTAGTGGTTTTTGATAGTTGATATGTTAACTAGTGTACTGGATGAGGTCAGCTGTGAAGGCTCCTGAGATAAAAGCTTATGTGAGTTACAGAAGGCCCTTCTGCTACCACTTACGACCTCAAACAGACCTATTCTCCTATAATGAGTGTTAGCTACGTTAAAAGTCTAGGGTACTGAACTGTAATGTGTAGGTAATAAAATACACAGACACACACATGTAATTAATAAGTCTAGTAATAATAATAAACTCTATAATACACTGAACTAACACTGGCTGTTAAAGTTTAAGTTTAAAAGTTTTTTAAATTTATTAATCCTGAACCAATTGTTTCTTTTGGTCAGAACATATGAAATGATAGGTATTTATCAATGAAATGCATATATATATATATATATATTGCATAATCAAATATAACTTTTGCACATAAGTATATTATTACAATGATTATTATTAATGGTATCTACACTGTCTTGGGAAATCTAGCACTGGATGGTTAGTTGGGGTGGCGTCATCATGCCCACTCTGTGGTTACAAAGATCATAGTCCTTAACATAGGGACTAATGTTAATATTACAAGCTTTATTTCGTTATTGATGGTGGGATTTGTTAATGAATCTCCAGCAGGCCAGGTTTGCACTTTACTGGCCTGTAATGATGTAGTACAGAATTCTTGTGGCCCACTCCTCTTAGTAGCTGGAGTAAAATGTTAGGCTGCACAGACACCCGCTCTTGTACTTCTACAAGAGTATCTGGCACAATCGTAGTGCCAGATCAGAAACTCACAATTCAGAATTGAGAACACAGTTAATTAGGACTAGCAAAACTCAGCTGAGCTGCTGGCTAGATTATGGCGTCCCACTGATTTTTATTTATTAATTCCGGGAATTTCACCTCTAGCAGTCATGAACTGTGTTAATGGACAGTCTTATATCAAATGGCACAAGTGTGCGTCTCTTGCTCAATAATATGAATGCTTTTGTCCAATCAACGAACTTCCCCTCTAACATTTTTTCAAATATTCAAACCAAAAGTCAAATTTCAGTCAAATCTCAGTCAAGTGTGTATTATTTTCTGTTGGTCCATCTGTCTCTACTTGGTTTTTCACAAAAATACACTTGTTTCTTGGACTAACTACATGCAAAAACTGCACAAACCTGCCCCCTAAGTTATTTTTAGCTTCTATCCTCCGACTTTCCCCTCTAGTTCATTGCAGTTTGATTTTTGCATTTTTAGGGCTCAAGGACACCAAAATGTAACGTTAGTGAAATATGCACAAAAAACTGTTCGCTAGTCTGATTGGAACAATACGGTCTTTCGTCAATATCTTCCGTGTTATCTGTCCGTCTGTATAATTAAAAGTATATTATTTGTCAGCTTAAGATGGGCTATCAAACTAGCTAGGTTTTATTTTCATAACTTTATTATTAACGAAAACCCTACTTTTCTCAAGGTTAGTTTTTGAAAGTGGTTTTTGAAACTTCGTCCACTGCGTTTGCCGCTGTATTCAAACAAAACAACCAATTACAGTAAAAACGTCCAAGATATGACTGTTTCGAATAAGAGCTAAGGTCTTTTTGCCTTTTAGATTCAAACACGTGTTCAGTCATTTTTTTTTCTTTTATCTCCGTTTCCCCTCCCGTCTACAAACGTAAACCGTTTCGTCTGCATGTCTAACTAGTTAGTTTCAATGGCGGTAGAAAGGGCGGGCATAGGCGAGAATGTATCCTCGTATCTTACGTATAATTTTATCCCTACATGTTATCTTATCACCCGTGTGTTGCCGGGGCCCGAAAGGGGAGCAAAGAATAGTAACACTGCACCCTACCACGCATGTCGTAAAAAGCGACTAAGGAGGGTTGGGCATGGGGCTGTTTACCCCATCCCGTAAAAACTTCGCACAGTGGGCTGATCACCTGCTTGCCAACCAATCTGATTACGGAAACAACGATAGATTGTTTGGTCTGTTTCTGTTCCACAAAGACGCCACTAGGCGTGGTGGAAACAGCGATAGATTGATCAATTTGTTGTTGCCCTAAGACGCCACTAGGCGTACTGGCCACATACTGCTTTGCCGGTTGGTGGCTAAGGATGAAAGAAGAAGAAGAAGAAGATGTTATCTTATCCGTTATCTTTATAATTGGAGATATTTTAACGTTGTATCACTGTATTTCACCACACATCTCCCCACCTGAGAACATGCACTAATGCAAGTTCCAAAAGCAGTGATACACATAGATAAAATTACTCCTCCCGCCTGCCAACCACTCTAATTTTGATCACAGGGGTGCCTACTGAGGAAATCTGCACCGACATTCTGTGACCCCGGGATATATTCGATAATAAACTGATAAGGTTGCAATAATAAAGACCATCTTAACAATCTTGCATTTTCATGCTTGGCCTGAGATAAGAACACTAGGGGCTGGTGATCCGTCTGGACCACAAAAGTCCTACCATTCAGATAGATTTGGAACTTTTTTATTGCCCAGATTAACGCTAAACATTCTTTTTCGCTTGTGGAATATCCTTGCTCCGCTTTATTCAACTTGCGGCTTGCATAAGCGACTGGGTTCAGTTCCCCATTGGGTGACGAAGACCTTTGCAACAGAGCCGCCCCCAGGCCTACATTACTTGCATCTGTTCTCACCACAAAGTCCTGAGTCAAATCAGGCAATTTGAGAATAGGCTTGCTAGTGAGTTTTTCCTTTAACTCTTGAAATGCCAATTCACATTGCGCAGACCAAACAATTTTATCTGGATTTCCTTTGCGAGTCAGATCAGTCAGAGGAGCACATATAGAGTTAAAATTTTTGATATATTTTTGGTAAAACCCACATAACGACACGAATGATCGCACGTCTTTTTTTGTATATGGTCTAGGTGCTCTCTGCAGTTTTTCCAAGTTCTTGGGGTCAGGGGTCATGTTACCCTGATATACAGTATGTCCCAAGAATTCCAACTCTTTGCATCCAATACAACATTTTGTTGGTCTAGCAGTTAAGTTTGCTTCTCTGAGCCTATCAAATAACATATTCAGAGAGTTAATGTGTTCCTCAAATGTTTCCGTGGCGACAAGAATATCATCCATGAAATTCGTGATACATGGATTATTCAAGGGATCCAACAATTTGCGCATCATCCTAGAAAATACACTCGGAGCATTTTTCAGTCCGAATGGTAGCATGTTGAATTCATAATGTCCTTCCGAGGTGCTAAAGGCTAAATAAGGTCTAACTTCAGGCTTCACTGGAATCTGGTAATAGCCTTTGCTAAGATCCACCTTCGAAAAGTATTTTGCCTTGTTCAATCTGGCAAATAACTGTTTTGTGTCTGGTAATGGATCCACTTGTCCTTCTGTGACAGCATTCAGTTTCCTGTAATCTATGCACAGTCTATGTTCCCCAGACGGTTTCCTCAACAAAACTACACTGGAGCTAAAAGAAGATTCACTGTGTGAAATAATCCCTTCTTTCAACAAATAATCTATTTCCTCTTTCAATGCCTTCTCCTTCGCGAACGGAATAGAATAGGCTCTCATACAGATTGGGTTTGAGTCTACCAGCTTCATGTCATACTGTAGCAAATTTGTATGTCCTGGTTAGGTGAGTGGTTCTTTTTTCATTTTAGTTGCGATAGCCAGAGTCAGTAAGGGGGTGCTTTCCTGGAGTGGTCTGTCCAGATACTTCTTTAAAAGGTTTACATGATATACCTTCTCCTTCCCCTTTTTGTCAATTTTATAGTTTGTTCTAGACACCTTCTCTAGAACAGTATATGGACCTTGCCATCCAATTTGCAACTTATTCTGGCTGCCGGGTAGTAGAAGAAGCACCTTCTCTCCCACAGCTAATTCTCTGTCCTTTGCCTTCCTATTAAAATACGCTGCAAGTTTCTTCCTGGCTTGTCTCAAATTATCATTTGCCAGTTTCCATCCAGCTTTCAGACGAGTGGTCAGCTCGTTTACATATTGATATGATGAGGTAACAGTCTCTTCTGCTTTCTCATCTGTCCAGGTCCTTAATACTGCTTCCAATGGACCTTTTATTGGTCTCCCAAATAGCAGGGTTGCGGGAGCCATCCCGGTTGAACTATGTGGTACCTCCCGATACGCAAACAACGCGGCGGGCAGAAATTGATCCCACATATCAGGTTTCTCATGTGCCAGCTTCCTCAGGATAGAAATGAGAGTCCCATTGAACCTCTCTACCTGGCCGTTCCCTTGTGGATGGTACGGACTACAATGAAAGTGTCTGGCTTGAAATAGCTTAAAAACTTCTTCCGTTAGTTTCCCCTTGAACTGTGAGCCATTATCAGTCAAGATTTGATGCGGGAATCCTAATCTTGTGAATATTGTAAGTAGTGCCTCTGTTACATGTTTCGAATCAATTGACAGCAGGGCTACCGCCTCTCCCCACATAGAACAAGTGTCCACCAGAGTAAGGATGTAACTGTTCCTCCTCTTGGTCCGAGTGAGAGGTCCCACAATATCCACTGCAACCCTCTCAAAAGGTGTTCCCACTATGGGCATTTCCCCTAGAGTTGCAGGAGCAGTCCAATGCTTTGGAACTACCCTTTGACATTCTGGACAGGATTTGACATATCTTTTTATATCCTCCGTTATCCCTGGCCAGAAGTAATGACAAGCTATACGCTGTCCTGTGGCGCTGATCCCCATGTGACCACTGAAGGGAATCGCATGCCCGAGTTCCATCACTTTATCCCTTTATGAAGTGGGAAGAACCAGCTGGTTGTGACCATTTGTTCCAGTTCCGGCCTTCCTGTATATCAATTTGTTCTTCATAAAGTACTCTCCCTTGCTTGGAGGTGTGTGGCATTTGGGCAATTTCTTGAAACATGGCTTGAGTGTCCTATCCTCAGCCTGCGCCTTCCTCATTGTTACGGTGTTATTTTAAATGATGGCGTCTGCTGGGGTTTACCCATGCGCAACGTTTAGGGGTCATTAATATTTATAGAATATGTCAATATTTTACGGTATAGTGAACGCGAAATATATGCGGAGATTATGACGCATTCGCGTTGGGAAGGTCACGCCGGGTGACTTGGTTACAGGGCCTTTGTTACGCTATCCGTCAAGCAAGAAGGTCGTGTCTTGTATTTCTTCCAAGGAAATAAGGCTGAGTATATAGCCTATATTATATAGATGAATCGATGTAGACTTCAGGGTCAGTTCGGAAAATTAATCTAAGCATGAGATTAATTAAATTAAACTAATAATGGAAGGAGAATCGTATTATGATTCAAATTGTAGATGTCAAGAACTCATGTGCTCATTTCTGGCTGTTGACTACAACAGCGCACGTATATAGCCACGATGTTCATCTGACATATTGTTTTGACACGGACGGATACTTACTGATATTATTTGGAATTCAATTGTTACGCTGAATTGTACATGAAACCTTTGTGAATGTCGATTATCGTTTTTTGAATGAATCTCAATACATGTGGACTCAAAGCAGAAGGCTTGACCCTTTATTTACGTTTCGGGTTCGGTTCTACAGCTGTTGGTGTTTACCTTTGTCAGCACGATAACTCTCCCACAAGGGAAATCAAATACTATATACTATGCAAATCAAAACGTCGAAGGGATGTTCTGATGCCCAGAGCTAACCATTTATAACCAACATTGATACGTCTAAAGAGTGACTTTACTATTCAATAAATAATACCATAACCAAGGAATCGCAACACCAACCACACCACCACCACCGACCCGTCACAACTGGTGGCCATTAGTGGTTTTGAAATTTTTCAAAAGAACGAACCACAAAAAAATAAGACATTTTTCCTGTCGAGCCGAAATGGACATTATTTGCAAAAACACCGGTGACGTCATGCCCTTGACGACAGTATGAACGGTTGGAAAAGCCAGCAGCTGACAATGTCCTTCAAACAAATTTATTTGCAGCTTTCAAACACCAACTGAAGCATATCGCCAACGTATTCAATGTTTCAAACAAGCTTTCGAGTCTGTCGGCGTAGCATATAATGTACGATTTTACCGCCAAAACAAGATAAGTCACTAATTTAAAGGTTAAAATATTTCGTCCTGTTTGTCCAAATAATGCCATGTTCTTTTTTCGTTGTATCCATGTTAAATATTGTTCCTGTCCTTTTCATGTAGCGGGTATGGTTGGGCGGCGGTTCATAATGAATAAAATGGCTCTCAGGATGCCGATATTCATTCTGAATGTTCCTAAGGCTGTGAATTAATAGCACATCGCGAAGAAAGCGTCGAATTATCATTATCGGTGATCGGTTCGTTCGGACTTGCATTAATTCACTTTGCATGTTAGGTGTATAGTCATGTTATAACTGGTGTTTTCTGGTGTATTTGGTTCTTATTTTTATTCATTTACAGTCTTATGTTCGTAATCTATCATGTTTATTCTGATCTAGCTATCTTTAATTTTAATTAAATGTATTGTATTAACGTCAAATGAGTCCTGTGACGTCACTATTTGTTACGTACACAGCTTAACTTTCTATTCAGTTCATTCTTAATCTCTCACTTCCGTTTTATACCACTTAGTTATTAATGCAGTTTTATGGTGAAAATGTCACTTTGGTATTGTGCTACTGTTCTGTACTCCTTGGTTAACCCATTGTATTGTTTGTATTCATTTCATCCTTCTATAATTTAATATTAATGCTATAATTTCTTCATTAATAATAGTGTAGATGAATATGATTAAATTTTTATCAGCTTTGATGAGGAATTAGGGACTTTGCACATATTTGCAGTAGTGGTCCTAGAAATGGGCAATGCACTTTATGCCTCATGATTATGGCATAATATATAATGATTAATTATTAAAACTTTATAACATATTAATACATATTTAATATAAATTAGTACACTTTCTCAGTACTATATTGTGAACTTAGTGACAATTAAGACTAATTATTTGGGGATGTTACACATAATTATTAAATATTAATATTAAGCGCTTGATATAATTTCAGCAGCTTTTATACCTAACTATCATAACTATTTATAGTTATATTTACAAAATATTATAGATTCAGCAGCGCTTTATAATTTCAGCAGCTTTTATACCTAACTATCATAACTATTTATGATAGATATCAGTGAGTATATATATAATATTTTTACAAAATATTATAGATTGTGGAACTTATACATAACAATACAGGAATATTATAATTTCTTATAATAATTATTCATTCGTTGAGTAATTATAATTATCAACATAGATTCTAGTGGTGATTACAAGACATAAGTAATTGAATACTTAAATAAATTAACGTCAAGATGCTTAACTTAGACTATTTTATTAAAAATGGTAAGGATTTTGGAAAAAAAGGAGAACTTCTCGAGGCTTATGCATTGGCTGAATTTGCAAAATATAAGGCAGAAGAGGAGGAAAGGAAAGCTATTGCTAAGGCAGAGATGGAAGAACTTGAAAGAAAAGAGGCTGAAAAGAAAACTATTGCTAAAGCAGAGAGAGAAGAATTAAGACAAGAAGAAGAAAGAAAGATAGCAAGAGATGAAATCCTACGGATTGAAGAAGAGAATAAATTGAAACGACAAGAAATCATACTACAGCAAGAAATGGAATTGCAACGGCTTAAATTGGAAACAGCAAAACTTAATTCGCAGAGTGCTGCAGCAAGCCAAAATGATAATGCTCAATCTGGATCTTCATCCACCCGACTTAAGGGCAATTATTACTTTAAATTACCACCATTCAAATTACACGTGGACGACCTTTCATCGTGGCTGGCGCGCTTTGAGGATATATGTAAGGTCAATAACCTTGACAAAACTGCATGGGCACTTAAACTTAAGGAATTTCTGGATGGCGAACCTGCAAGTGCAGCACAAAACATTGATCCTACATTAGCCACAGATTATGAGGCCATTAAGACGTTGTTATTACGTCGTTTCCACTTGAATGAAGAGGCATGTAGATTACGTTTCAAAAGTTTGTTGCCAGATAACAATAAAGATTTCACAGGTTTTATTGCTAACATACGCAATACTTTTAACAGATGGGTTGAACTGGCAGGTGTCAACAAATCTTACGACAAATTAGTTGATTTATTATTGAGGGATAAAGTATTATCTTCTGTCAGCTCACCATTCTTTGCTTATCTGCAAGAAAGAAAACCAGAATCTATTGATGAGTTAGAAAAAATTTCTTTAAATTACTGCACAGCTCATCCGAATGCTAATATTTCTGGCTCGTTGATAAGAGAACCACTTCCTGTAGCCTCCAGTATGGCATATCATAATCATAACAAACCTAGAACACACAGTGTGGACAGAGGTAGGTTCAAAGGAAACTATGACATTAATTTTCATAAGGGACAGAATAACTTTAACAATAACTTTAATAGAGGAAGACAACAAACCAGAAATTATTCACCTCAGTCAAGATACAACAGTAATCCTCGTAACTCAAGTTATAATCGGTCATATCAATATAATAATGGTAACAATTGGAAGAATAGCGATAATTATAACTCGAGACATCGAGATAACAATTATAATAGACGCCAACGAGATAATTCAACTAATTATTCTCGTAATCGTTCTCATTCTCGGGGATCTTCACATTATAACCATAATACCGGGGCAGCAGTGACAAATGATATCACCCCTAAGGTTCAGGTTCCACCTAACGATAATACAATGAATTCTTCTGCTGCATGCTTTGCTATAAATTATAACGTGGCAAATAGTTGCCCACAATGCAATCTTATTTTTTTTCAGAAGGCAAAGGAGAACAGTGCTAAACTGCGGACACATTACACCAGAAGTAGGTCTTGCAGCCAATGATGGAACAGGCTCTCTGATTTTTAACAGAGGGATAGTAAACGGTTCTGTAGTTTCTGTATTGAGAGACTCGGGGTCCACAACCATTGGAGTGCGACAGTCGCTAGTACATCCTAGCTGTGCAACGGGGGAATATGTCCGTTGCATGACTTTTGGGGGAACTATTGAGTTTTACCCCACAGCTCTTGTCCATGTTAATACACCTTTCTTTTCAGGACAAGTTAAGGTATGCATGCTTCAGAATCCAATTGCAGATCTGATGTTGGGACGCATCCATGGTAGTAAGGATTGTTCCCCACAGGAAATTGAGGAATGGGAATTAAAGAATGTGCAATCTTATTGCAATGCTAACGCTGTCATTGCAACAGCTACATTACGGGCCAACAAAATAAATACATGTGGCACAGTTTTCTCCAATTTCAGTCTCAGTACCATTCTGGAAATCGATAAGGAGAAGGATAAGACTCTCCTACAGGATAAAAAGTATACTAAACTACCAGCCCATCCTAGGAAGATTAGAAAATCATTTCGAGGCAGATATACCTTTTCTCAAGAGAATGCCACCAAGTCGGAAGATAGATGTTGGCGACAGAATCATATTAACAGTGATCTTAATAAAATTGTTGAAAATGGGAAAAGAAGGGATGTCCCGAACAAGGGTAATGATGGTGAAGTTCTTATGAACTTAACTAATAAAATTAGGACAAATAAATATGTCAATCATTATGAGACATCATCTCATAAGACTACCATATCCAAAAGATTAAATAGAAGAACTATTTATCACGTTAGTGACACTGATCCCACTTACATTGGGAAGGGTGCATATTCTCGCACCGTGTTAGTGCGCAATCTGCCACAAGGTACCAGATGGCAAGCACTTAGCAATTTCTTTAATGACACGGCAGACGTTATGTTTGTACGGTTGTTGTCACCTACCAATGACAGGTATGGTGAAGCTATAGTTACATTTCGTAACAATAGAGATGCTCGAATGGTCATCGAGCATGATAATGGTGCTTACTTTAACCATCATTGTCTACGGTTACAATTAGTACCTAATGCTGCGTCACGCAGATAACATTCTATGGTAATACAATTGTCTCATATCATTGATGACTCATCATAGTCATTCATCATTTCTTTTCTTTACTGGTCCTTATAAGGTTACTGATAAAATTTCAGACGTTGATTACGTCTTAGATATCAAGGGACACAGAAAGATATTCCATATTAATATGCTCAAGCAATTTCATACACGTCCTATACACTTACAGTCAATT
Organism: Oreohelix idahoensis; assembly: GCA_024509875.1. Lineage (NCBI taxonomy): Eukaryota > Metazoa > Mollusca > Gastropoda > Stylommatophora > Oreohelicidae > Oreohelix > Oreohelix idahoensis. The sequence goes on along the minus strand of JAMPIV010015724.1, from coordinate 75,714 downwards.
TTTCATGAATTAGATGACAATACTGTATCTACTTGTCATTATTCTAATCTATCTGTTATACAGGAGGAAGAATCTTCTTTTCCTGAAGTGCAGATGCCTTTACCTGTACTTACTGTCCAATCTACTGAATCTTGGCGTGATGTGACCATTTCTTCTACGGTTACACCGCAACAGCATCAACGCGTTGCTGATCTTCTACAATCTTTCCCAGATGTGTTAACTGATGTACCGGGTTGCACATCTGTAATTAGTCACGATATTATTCTTAACGATGATACACCAATTCGTGTTCATCCTTATTCTGTACCTCTACATTTTCTGAGTAAGACATCTCAGGAACTCGAACAGATGATATCATTAGGTATTATTGAGACTAGTACATCTCCATTTTCTTCTCCTTTAGTCATTGTCCGGAAAAAGGACAACAACATACGTTTATGTGTTGACTATAGGAAACTTAATGCGCAGATAGTACCGGATAGCGAACCACATCCTATCCTTGACGATTTACTTCCTCGTCTATCCAATGCTACACTTTTCACTAAAATTGACTTAACTAAAGGTTATTGGCAGATTCCACTAACCGAAAGAGCCAAATACTACACAGCATTCTCAACTCCACAAGGTCTTTACCAGTGGAACGTGATGCCTTTTGGGCTAATGAATGCTCCAGCTACCTTTATTCGCATGATGCGAAAAAATTTTAGCAGGTAGATCAGATATAATTACCTATATTGACGACATATGTTTGTTTAGTTCATCATTTGAGGAACATTTTTTGGGTCTTAAATCAGTTTTGGAAATATTGCGGGATAACAATTTAACCGCTAAACCAACTAAAATTCAAATAGCGTGTAATGAGATAACATTCCTGGGGCACATTATTGGATCGGGACGTATCCAAACAATTCCCAGTACGGTTTCTAAAATATTAAATTTATCTGTTCCTCAAACAAAGAAACAGGTTAGGAGTCTGTTAGGTTTAATCCAATACTATAGCAGATTTGTACCTCACCTATCATCCATCACGGCTGTCCTGTCTTCGTTACTAAAGAAGAACATGCCTTTAAGGATAAATTGGACCGACGAATGTGACAAAACTTTTCGCACTATCTTAAAAATATTTTCATGCCCACCTGTTTTAAGATTACCAGATGCTTCTAAAAAGTTTGTTCTACGTACAGATGCGAGTAATTACGGACTCGGGGCATGTCTACTGCAATATCATGATGATGTCCTTCACCCCGTAATGTATATCTCACGCAAACTGAAACCTCCGGAGATGAAATATTCCACTGTGGACCGAGAATTGCTCTCCGTAATCTGGGCAATTACCAAGTTGGAAAAGTTTTTGCTGGGATCTCCATTCCTGATCCAGACTGATCAGAAATCAGTGGCAGCATTACGTCACTCAAACCATAAAAGTGCTAAACTTGCACGAATTGCTATTACGTTGCAACCCTACGAGTTCGAGATACAATCGATACCTGGAACTGAAAACGTCATAGCCGACACGTTGTCCAGACATCCTACGGATTCTGAATGAATATTACAATTTCAAGAAAATTTTCTGACTAGTCAAGCATTACATTTGCAATGAACGGTATTGATATCAAGTCAGAATATACAACAATTCAGTTGGACTTCCTACCTATATAAGGACATTTCGAAATAAACTATTGTGATCAAAATATCAAGTTTTACGGATCGTTTGAAAATTTCAACTTCAATTCCACTTTGAGTATCACTCATGTCGATTGAAAACTATTAAAAAGGAACAATCTCTGATGTAGAAAGGACAGATACGTTGATGACTTAGTCAATTTACTTTCAAAAGTTTAATAAAGGAACTAACGATGAATGGATAATCAAATCATAATTTGATAATATGAACCTTGTGTCTTAATGAACTTTCATACAATTCAACAGGAGGTAACAACGATTGGATCTTCATGTCCAATATTATTAAATTTTCTAGTTATTAAATTAGTATATAATAGATAATAAAGTCAAAGTGTGATAAAATAAAAAAATAAAATATACTAAGAAAAGATGAAACAAAAGAATATCACACCAATTAAACCTTTTAATTAGTGTAATTATTAAGGTAATGGATATTACATTATGACATTTCATATATATAGTTAAATTGTACGAATTTTTTCTGCTCTTTTCTTCTGATTGCGTTATCTAATTCGGTATCTATCCTTACACTTCATTTTCACACGCATGCTAATTTAATGTATACTTTAATATTTGGTTTCAATTGTCCGTACTTCTCAATTTTTATTTCTTTTACTCTCTTATTCTATTTTTCATTTTCTTCAATTAGATATTAATTAGTTAGTACCATACGTACATACTATAATTAATTATTTTAATTTTAGTTAGTTAGAATAATTTTAATAACACCTCACATTATTAGTTAGTCTATACATACAACAAATTAATTAGTTAATTAGTTAGTGACAGTGACATTTCCTTGTTTAATATAAGGTATATGTATGATATGACGTTGATTTTATTATAATATATTACTGACATGACCGCGACACTGTTCTAGATAGAACATCGTAGGTCACACGTCGGGTTTTGTTAAAATTTTGATAATTTGATTAATATTGTTCAAAAAAAATCTATTTAATAGATTTTTTTTGCCCCCGTCTGACAGGAAATCTGTTACGGTGTTATTTTAAATGATGGCGTCTGCTGGGGTTTACCCATGCGCAACGTTTAGGGGTCATTAATATTTATAGAATATGTCAATATTTTACGGTATAGTGAACGCGAAATATATGCGGAGATTATGACGCATTCGCGTTGGGAAGGTCACGCCGGGTGACTTGGTTACAGGGCCTTTGTTACGCTATCCGTCAAGCAAGAAGGTCGTGTCTTGTATTTCTTCCAAGGAAATAAGGCTGAGTATATAGCCTATATTATATAGATGAATCGATGTAGACTTCAGGGTCAGTTCGGAAAATTAATCTAAGCATGAGATTAATTAAATTAAACTAATAATGGAAGGAGAATCGTATTATGATTCAAATTGTAGATGTCAAGAACTCATGTGCTCATTTCTGGCTGTTGACTACAACAGCGCACGTATATAGCCACGATGTTCATCTGACATATTGTTTTGACACGGACGGATACTTACTGATATTATTTGGAATTCAATTGTTACGCTGAATTGTACATGAAACCTTTGTGAATGTCGATTATCGTTTTTTGAATGAATCTCAATACATGTGGACTCAAAGCAGAAGGCTTGACCCTTTATTTATGTTTCGGGTTCGGTTCTACAGCTGTTGGTGTTTACCTTTGTCAGCACGATAACTCTCCCACAAGGGAAATCAAATACTATATACTATGCAAATCAAAACGTCGAAGGGATGTTCTGATGCCCAGAGCTAACCATTTATAACCAACATTGATACGTCTAAAGAGTGACTTTACTATTCAATAAATAATACCATAACCAAGGAATCGCAACACCAACCACACCACCACCACCGACCCGTCACACTCATCTCTTCTGGATGAGCATTTATAGGTTCACCTTCTTCCTCCTTTTTCTGTGACCTGGTCTGCACTGTCGCCAGGATCACAGGTCTCTCGGGATTCCCCAAGAAGACGTATCTACACCCCAATATCAGAGGGTAGATTGGTTCATCTATCACTGCTGCTCTGATTTCTCCTTCCACATAGCGAGTTTTCACCGTTATCCTAGCGATGGGAAGTGTCATGAGTGGTATGTCCTTAGTCGCCCCTTGTATTTCCACTGTTTCTGTGGTATACTGACTTGGGTCCACTAGGCTAGACTTCACAACTGAATCATAATCCAAACCTGTATCATATAGGCACCTTATGGTGACCCCATTACAAATAACATCCTCACAAACTGGGGGGTGATAAGGTTCCTGCTGTCCATTAGGATTAACCTTTAATCTTTGTTTCCCCGATTTCGTTGCAGCAATGTTCGAATGTTTCCTTTTACAAAATTCAGTGTTATGGTTGTCTTTCTTACACCATTTGCACCATCTTTTTCCTTGGTTAAACGGTTTTCTTTCGTTATATTTTTGGTCATTGAACTGTGAGTTTCTATCACGATAATCATTTCGTGGCCTATCAAAGTTTGTCCTGCCTTTATTACCTTGTTCTCTCGTATCAAATTTACTAAATTGCTGTGGAGTTTTAAAATTGTCTATGTGCTTCTTTTTAGCACCACTTACCTCTGCCTGGGCTGCCTGATACCTCTCAGCGACATTTAAAACCTCCCCCAATCTCTCTGCACCTTGTTCCATGAGAAATTTTCTCAGGTCTGGAGCCATGGACTCTCTTAATTGCTCAATCATGATCATCTCTTTGAGATCTTGGGTCTTCCCCAGAGCAGTCCATTTCTCCAAATAGGTTTCCAGTCTGGCAGAGAATTGGTGGTATGTCTCCCCAGACAACAGTTTGGCATTTCTAAACTTCTTACAATAAAATTCACCATTATTTTCATATCTCAATAACAAAGCCTGCTTTAGCATGTCATAATTGTCTTGGTCGTCTCTATTCATCTTAGCAAAAACTTCATAAGAAGTACCTCTCAGTCCCTGGGATAACTTAAGACTCCACCTCTCTCTCTCTCTAACCCATAAGTAGTAGCTAATAGTTCGAATCTACTGAGGTACCCCTCGATGTCATCGTCTTTCTCAACAAAATGGTCTAAATGAAACCCCATAGCTGAGGTTGAGGCTCCCTGACTAGGCGTGGCATCTGAGGGAAAGGGGCTGGCATCATTTTCAGGAGCATGGCCTTGTAATTCCAGCTCCCTTAGTCGTAACTCGTGCTCCCTTTGCAATCTTCTATCTTCTGCTTCCCTTTCGGCAGTCAATCTCTTATCTTCTGCCTCCCATTGGAGCCTTTTACTCTCCCTATCTGCCTCCAATGCCTTAGCCTCTTTGTCAGCCTCAATCTGCAGCCTCCTAAGTTCTTTATCAGCCTCAATTTGTAACCTCTTCTCTTCAGCTAACCTCCTATCTTCCCTTTCAATATACTTGTCACATTCTGAAGTCACATATTGAATTAAAACTTGACCCTCCATATTCATCTCCTTCGCCGTCAGCACAGCAGCCGATCTAAATTTTGCTAGATCTGCCATACTCAAACACACAATTTAGCAATGACTAAGGTAAACAACAAGTATATGATTACCAAGGTAATATCTTAATTAATTAATTAATTACCACTGGCTGTGAAGATTCATCAACTTTTATTTTCCACTTTTTATTTTAAGGGACACTTGTAAATTTATTTCCTTATGCCCCCACTAGTTTAATTCCCGGACCAGGAGATCCTAATATCTTTAATAACTTAATCCCCGGACAAGACCCCAATATTTGTAGTGGTTTTTGATGTTATTGTATGGTTTATATGTTACCTAATGTACTGGATGAGGTCAGCTGTGAAGGCTCCTGAGATATAAACTTATGTGAGTTACAGAAGGCCCTTCTGCTACCACTTACGACCTCAAACAGACCTATTCTCCTATAATGAGTGTTAGCTACGTTAAAAATCTAGGGTACTGAACTGTAATGTGTAGGTAATAAAATACACAGACACACACATGTAATTAATAAGTCTAGTAATAATAATAAACTCTATAATACACTGAACTAACACTGGCTGTTAAAGTTTAAGTTTAAAAGTTTTTTAAATTTATTAGTCCTGAACCAATTGTTTCTTTTGGTCAGAACATATGAAATGATAGGTATTTATCAATGAAATGCATATATATATATATATATATATATATATATATATATATATATATATATATATATATATATATATATTGCATAATCAAATATAACTTTTGTACATAAGTATATTATTACAATGATTATTATTAATGGTATCTACACTGTCTTGGGAAATCTAGCACTGGATGGTTAGTTGGGGTGGCGTCATCATGCCCACTCTGTGGTTACAAATATCATAGTCCTTAACATAGGGACTAATGTTAATATTACAAGCTTTATTTCGTTATTGATGGTGGGATTTGTTAATGAATCTCCAGCAGGCCAGGTTTGCACTTTACTGGCCTGTAATGATGTAGTACAGAATTCTTGTGGCCCACTCCTCTTAGTAGCTGGAGTAAAATGTTAGGCTGCACAGACACCCGCTCTTGTACTTCTACAAGAGTATCTGGCACAATCGTAGTGCCAGATCAGAAACTCACAATTCAGAATTGAGAACACAGTTAATTAGGACTAGCAAAACTCAGCTGAGCTGCTGGCTAGATTATGGCGTCCCACTGATTTTTATTTATTAATTCCGGGAATTTCACCTCTAGCAGTCATGAACTGTGTTAATGGACAGTCTTATATCAAATGGCACAAGTGTGCGTCTCTTGCTCAATAATATGAATGCTTTTGTCCAATCAACGAACTTCCCCTCTAACATTTTTTTCAAATATTCAAACCAAAAGTCAAATTTCAGTCAAATCTCAGTCAAGTGTGTATTATTTTCTGTTGGTCCATCTGTCTCTACTTGGTTTTTCACAAAAATACACTTGTTTCTTGGACTAACTACATGCAAAAACTGCACAAACCTGCCCCCTAAGTTATTTTTAGCTTCTATCCTCCGACTTTCCCCTCTAGTTCATTGCAGTTTGATTTTTGCATTTTTAGGGCTCAAGGACACCAAAATGTAACGTTAGTGAAATATGCATAAAAAACTGTTCGCTAGTCTGATTGGAACAATACGGTCTTTCGTCAATATCTTCCGTGTTATCTGTCCGTCTGTATAATTAAAAGTATATTATTTGTCAGCTTAAGATGGGCTATAATACTAGCTAGGTTTTATTTTCATAACTTTATTATTAACGAAAACCCTACTTTTCTCAAGGTTAGTTTTTGAAAGTTGTTTTTGAAACTTCGTCCACTGCGTTTGCCGCTGTATTCAAATAAAACAACCAATTACCGTAAAAACGTCCAAGATATGACTGTTTCGAATAAGAGCTAAGGTCTTTTTGCCTTTTAGATTCAAACACGTGTTCAGTCATATTTTTTTTCTTTTATCTCCGTTTCCCCTCCCGTCTACAAGGGTAAACCGTTTCGTCTGCATGTCTAACTAGTTAGTTTCAATGGCGGTAGAAAGAGCTGGCATAGGCGAGAATGTATCCTCGTATCTTACGTATAATTTTATCCCTACATGTTATCTTATCCATTATCTTTATAATTGGAGATATTTTAACGTTGTATCACTGTATTTCACCACAACAACGTAGATGGAAGGTATTGAGCCTTCTTTCTTCTGATAATTAGATATCGGTACAATATTTCGGCACGGGATAATGATTCTGGACAACAGCCAAAATGTATCCGAGACAAAAGTAGCCATTGTTAACTAATTTGGACATGATGATCACGAATATGAAAAAAATCGCGAATTAGCTCTAGTTTTCAAAATCTGGAAAAGGGGGGTGTTCAGAAGGCTGGTGGCTTCACCTTCCCGACGCTAATGACACAGTCCTTCTCTTTTCTATAGCCCTGGCGCGTGATGCCCCACGAGACGGAAAGCCTTGAGCGCCAATTTGATGTCGTAATCTGTAGCAGTCATTGCAACCACATTTCTTCCTTGTCATCATTTGTGTTGTGGATTCTGTGAGTGCAGACGTGTCGTTCAAGATGCCTCGTGAATGTGTGAACAGTGCGGATTATTTTGCTTTATTTGCAGACAAATAACTTTGCTATCAGAAAGGCGACCCATTATATGGATGATAAAGAAAGCTTACATCCTTTATTTTGGTAGTGAGATCGGTGACCAGGACCGGTATTGGGCCCCATACATATGTTGTCAATCCTGTGTGACGAATCTGCGCTGCTGGTTAAACCGAAAAGGACGATCGATGCGTTTTGCAGTTCAAATGGTGTGGAGGGAACCGACAAACCATCTTAATGATTGTTACTTTTGCATGACTCCTCCAATTGGACATTGTATTTCTAAGAAGAAAAAGCGACCTGTGACCTATCCGAATATTCCCTCTGCTATGCGGCCAGTGCCTCACCGGGAAGGACTTCCTGTTCCGGACCCACCAGAATCTTATACTCTGGATGATGAAGAAGATAATAAGGCCAGTGGACATCCGTCACCTGTGAAAGCATCTACATCAAGAGATCCTGATTTCGTGCCTATTGAAGAGTCTGCACAGCCACATAAAATTATCCAGAGTGAATTGAATGATCTAGTGAGAGATCTGGAATTGCCAAAAAATAAAGCAGAGCTGTTGGGGTCCAGACTGCAGGAATAGAATCTTCTAGAAGAGAATGTGCATGAGTCTGTGTTTTGTGCTCCGCAAAAAGATCTGCTTCCATATTTCAAAATGACACATAACCTCATTGCTTGCGTTGATACAGTGGGTCTGATGGCAGCACTACACATCAACTACAAAGACGACGATTGGAGACTGTTCATTGATTCGTCCAAGTTGAGCTTAAAAGCTGTGCTGCTCCATAATGGTAACGTTTTACCATCTGTTCCACTCGGGTATGCAGTCCGCATGAAAGAAACGTACAACAACATGAAACAATTGTTACACACCACCAACTATGACAAGTATAAGTGGCAGATTTATGGTAACCTGAAGGTCATTGCCATCTTGATGGGGCTACAGCAGGGTAACACAAAGTTTTGCTGTTTGTCTGTGGGACAGCCGTGCCAGGACTTCCCACTACAAGAAAAAGGATTGGCCCCAACGACAATCACTTGAACCGAAGAAAAAGAATGTACTTAACGAACCACTTGTAGAATCCCACAAGATCTTGCTCCCTCCTATCCAGATCAAACTTTGACTAATGAAGAATTTTGTAAAGGCCATGGATCGAAATGGGGCAGGATTTTTATACCTTCATGATAAATTTCCAAGACTAAGTGAGGCCAAAATCAAGGAAGGTGTATTTGTCGGTCCACAGATACGTGAGCTCTTCCGAGATCAGCGTTTTGATGATATCCTCACAGGTGATGAAAAGTTGGCTTGGAATGCTTTCCAGCAAGTGGCCACAAACTTTCTAGGAAACAATAAGGCTGACAATTACCAGGAGCTTGTAGAAACCATATTGCAGCGCTACGAGAGACTAGGGTGCAACATGTCTCTGAAATTACACTTTTTACACTCTCATCTGGATTTCTTCCTTGCTAACTGCGGTGCTGTCAGTGACGAGCATGGGGAACGATTTCATCAGGACATTACTACCGGATACCCTCGAAAATAGGTACCAAGGGAAATGGAATACAGCAAAGCTAGCAGACTATTGTTGGACCCTTGTGAGAGATGCTCCAGAAACTCATTTTTACAAGCGGCAGGCAAAAAGGCGTCGCTGTGAATCATTTCCGCTATGAGCATTATTACCATATGGTATGTATATGCAAATGTGTAAAACTTGTTTTATAGATATTTAAAAAACTAGAGCTAATCTGGTGTTTTAACGGCCATTTTCATATTCTGCAGCCCAAACAACATAAAGGTAACTTGGTTTAATCTCAGATACACACAAAAAGTCAAAATATTTTGTCCAGTGTTATATATTGGTGCAGTATGTGTCGCATGATTACATATATGAACAATTAGTTGTTGCGTGATAATGATTGGCACACTATGTTGTCGCATGATGATGATTAGATATCAGTACAATATTTTGTGTAGTAAACCTTTCGCGTCATCCCGCGCTGGTTGACTACTCACAACGCTAGTCGATTATGCTCGGGTGAAACAACCTGTCGCGAAATTTATGCAGGAACCAGACACAAAATTTACATATTTTTATATCGATCGATTATCTTCACTAAAACCACTGAAACCGCATCTCTTGGAGTTAAAATGTTCTATCTTCATAAGTTAGGGAAAGAAACACTATCGTGAACTCTTTCTACTGTTTTGTGAAATAAGAACATCGGAAACCCGAGTTTTGCCACTTAGATGATATAGCAGATCGACTGCCAGTGCTGTTAGATCAAGGTTTCTTAATGTGGGGATCACAAGCCCCATGGGGTTCTATGAATTGATTCTAGGAGGTCCGCGTACATAACCTGAAATTAAAAATGTAAAATTCCTTATGCTTTATGTTCATTTTTTTCCAAGACATTGTCCATAGCTTTTATCGGACAATAAATGGAGTCCATAGCCTTCATCGGACAATCAACAGGGGTTTATAGTCTTCATCGGTCTATCAAAGGGGCTGATGGCTAAAAAAAAATGGTTAAGAAGCCCTGTATTAGATTATAAACACTCTGACGAGTGCTTCTGGGGCGATCATTAGGATGATGGACTAGATTCGAATCTTCGGAGTGCTTAATACCTGTTTTCTTTGTCTGAAGTTCCGCGTGTCTTCGAGATGCTTATTACCTACTTGTCCTTTAGGTTGCATCGTTGCATTTTTGTTGTTGGTAAGGTTGTAATCTCGAATTTATTTTCTGCGTTACCATTTAATCCACGCGGGCATTAACCATCACCTTTCACCTTTCAGCACCAACAAACTTACGTCAAGTCTTCCTGCCTTGTGCCATCAGCGCAAGATCTTCCCATGTCTCCTTCACCTTCTTCATGTTTGTCTTCTTCACCTTCTTCATGTTTGTCTCCAACTCTCTTCTTCGTGTGTTTATTGTAGTCCCTCGACCTCTCTTACCCTGCGAATTCCAAAACATGGACTGCCTGGTAATGCTGTGAGAAAGTGTCCTCAGTGCGTGTCCTATCCATCTCCAGCGTCTTCTTGACGTCTCTTGTTCCACTGACACCGGTCTCCTTCTTGTCGTCTCTTGTTCCATTGACACCGGTCTCCTTCTTGTCGTCTCTTGTTCCACTGACACCGGTATCCTTCTTGTCGTCTCTTGTTCCATTGACACCGGTCTCCTTCTTGTCGTCTCTTGTTCCACTGACACCGGTCTCCTTCTTGTCGTTTCTTGTTCCATTGACACCGGTCTCCTTCTTGTCGTCTCTTGTTCCACTGACACCGGTCTCCTTCTTGACGTCTCTTGTTCCACTGAAATCGGTCTCCTCCTTGTCGTCTCTTGTTCCACTGACACCGGTCTCCTTCTTGTCGTCTCTTGTTCCACTGACACCGGTCTCCTTCTTGTCGTCTCTTGTTCCACTGACACCGGTCTCCTTCTTGACGTCTCTAGTTCCACTGAAATCGGTCTCCTCCTTGTCGTCTTTTGCTCCACTGACACCGGTCTCCTTCTTGTCGTCTCTTGTTCCACTGACACCGGTCTCCTTCTTGTCGTCTCTTGTTCCACTGACACCGGTCTCCTTCTTGTCGTCTCTTGTTCCACTGACAACGGTCTCCTTCTTGTCGTCTCTTGTTCCACTGACACCGGTCTCCTTCTTGTCGTCTCTTGTTCCACTGACACCGGTCTCCTTCTTGTCGTCTCTTGTTCCACTGACACCGGTCTCCTTCTTGTCGTCTCTTGTTCCACTGACACCGGTCTCCTTCTTGTCGTCTCTTGTTCCACTGACACCGGTCTCCTTCTTGTCGTCTCTTGTTCCATTGACACCGGTCTCCTTCTTGTCGTCTCTTGTTCCACTGACACCGGTCTCCTTCTTGTCGTCTCTTGTTCCACTGACACCGGTTTCCGTCTTGTCGTCTCTTGTTCCACTGACACCGGTTTCCTTCTTGTACACCGGTTTCCTTCTTGTCGTCTCTTGTTCCACTGACACCGGTCTCCTTCGTGTCGTCTCTTGTTCCATTGACACCGGTCTCCTTCTTGTCGTCTCTTGTTCCACTGACACCGGTCTCCTTCTTGTCGTCTCTTGTTCCACTGACACCGGTCTCCTTCTTGTCGTCTCTTGTTCCACTGACACCGGTCTCCTTCTTGACGTCTCTTGTTCCACTGACACCGGTCTCCTTCTTGTCGTCTCTTGTTCCACTGACACCGGTTTCCTTCTTGTCGTCTCTTGTTCCACTGACAACGGTCTCCTTCTTGTCGTCTCTTGTTCCACTGACATCGGTCTCCTTCTTGTCGTCTCTTGTTCCACTGACACCGGTCTCCTTCTTGTCGTCTCTTGTTCCACTGACACCGGTCTCCTTCTTGATGTCTTTTGTTCCACTGACACCGGTCTCCTTCTTGTCGTCTCTTGTTCCATTGACACCGGTCTCCTTCTTGTCGTCTCTTGTTCCACTGACACCGGTCTCCTTCTTGTCGTCTCTTGTTCCACTGACACCGGTCTCCTTCTTGTCGTCTCTTGTTCCACTGACACCGGTTTCCTTCTTGTCGTCTCTTGTTCCACTGACACCGGTTTCCTTCTTGTCGTCTCTTGTTCCACTGACACCGGTCTCCTTCTTGTCGTCTCTTGTTCCATTGACACCGGTCTCCTTCTTGTCGTCTCTTGTTCCACTGACACCGGTATCCTTCTTGTCGTCTCTTGTTCCATTGACACCGGTCTCCTTCTTGTCGTCTCTTGTTCCACTGACACCGGTCTCCTTCTTGTCGTTTCTTGTTCCATTGACACCGGTCTCCTTCTTGTCGTCTCTTGTTCCACTGACACCGGTCTCCTTCTTGACGTCTCTTGTTCCACTGAAATCGGTCTCCTCCTTGTCGTCTCTTGTTCCACTGACACCGGTCTCCTTCTTGTCGTCTCTTGTTCCACTGACACCGGTCTCCTTCTTGTCGTCTCTTGTTCCACTGACACCGGTCTCCTTCTTGACGTCTCTAGTTCCACTGAAATCGGTCTCCTCCTTGTCGTCTCTTGCTCCACTGACACCGGTCTCCTTCTTGACGTCTCTTGTTCCACTGACACCGGTCTCCTTCTTGTCGTCTCTTGTTCCACTGACATCGGTCTCCTTCTTGTCGTCTCTTGTTCCACTGACACCGGTCTCCTTCTTGTCGTCTCATGTTCCACTGACACCGGTCTCCTTCGTGTCGTCTCCTGTTCATTTGACACCGGTCTCCTTCTTGTCGTCTCTTGTTCCACTGACACCGGTCTCCTTCTTGTCGTCTCTTGTTCCATTGACAACGGTCTCCTTCTTGTCGTCTCTTGTTCAACTGACACCGGTCTCCTTCTTGACGTCTCTTGTTCCACTGACACCGGTCTCCTTCTTGTCGTCTCTTGTTCCACTGACAACGGTTTCCTTCTTGTCGTCTCTTGTTCCACTGACAACGGTCTCCTTCTTGTCGTCTCTTGTTCCACTGACAAGGGTCTCCTTCTTGTCGTCTCTTGTTCCATTGACACCGATCTCCTTCTTGTCGTCTCTTGTTCCACTGTCACCGGTCTCCTTCTTGACGTCTCTTGTTCCACTGACACCGGTCTCCTTCTTGTCGTCTCTTGTTCCACTGACACCGGTCTCCTTCTTGACGTCTCTTGTTCCACTGACACCGGTTTCCTTCTTGTCGTCTCTTGTTCCACTGACACCGGTCTCCTTCGTGTCGTCTCTTGTTCCATTGACACCGGTCTCCTTCTTGTCGTCTCTTGTTCCACTGACACCGGTCTCCTTCTTGTCGTCTCTTGTTCCACTGACAACGGTCTCCTTCTTGTCGTCTCTTGTTCCACTGACACCGGTCTCCTTCTTGACGTCTCTTGTTCCACTGACACCGGTCTCCTTCTTGTCGTCTCTTGTTCCACTGACACCGGTTTCCTTCTTGTCGTCTCTTGTTCCACTGACAACGGTCTCCTTCTTGTCGTCTCTTGTTCCACTGACAAGGGTATCCTTCTTGTCGTCTTTTGTTCCATTGACACCGGTCTCCTTCTTGTCGTCTCTTGTTCCACTGACACCGGTCTCCTTCTTGATGTCTTTTGTTCCACTGACACCGGTCTCCTTCTTGTCGTCTCTTGTTCCATTGACACCGGTCTCCTTCTTGTCGTCTCTTGTTCCACTGACACCGGTCTCCTTCTTGACGTCTCTTGTTCCACTGACACCGGTCTCCTTCTTGTCGTCTCTTGTTCCACTGACACCGGTTTCCTTCTTGTCGTCTCTTGTTCCACTGACACCGGTTTCCTTCTTGTCGTCTCTTGTTCCACTGACACCGGTCTCCTTCGTGTCGTCTCTTGTTCCATTGACACCGGTCTCCTTCTTGTCGTCTCTTGTTCCACTGACACCGGTCTCCTTCTTGACGTCTCTTGTTCCACTGACACCGGTTTCCTTCTTGTCGTCTCTTGTTCCACTGACACCGGTCTCCTTCTTGACGTCTCTTGTTCCACTGACACCGGTCTCCTTCTTGACGTCTCTTGTTCCACTGACACCGGTCTCCTTCTTGTCGTCTCTTGTTCCACTGACACCGGTTTCCTTCTTGTCGTCTCTTGTTCCACTGACAACGGTCTCCTTCTTGTCGTCTCTTGTTCCACTGACACCGGTCTCCTTCTTGACGTCTCTTGTTCCACTGACACCGGTCTCCTTCTTGTCGTCTCTTGTTCCACTGACACCGGTTTCCTTCTTGTCGTCTCTTGTTCCACTGACAACGGTCTCCTTCTTGTCGTCTCTTGTTCCACTGACACCGGTCTCCTCCTTGTCGTCTCTTGTTCCACTAACACCGGTTTCCTTCTTGTCGTCTCTTGTTCCACTGACAACGGTCTCCTTCTTGTCGTCTCTTGTTCCACTGACAAGGGTCTCCTTCTTGACGTCTCTTGTTCCACTGACACCGGTTTCCTTCTTGTCGTCTCTTGTTCCACTGACAACGGTCTCCTTCTTGTCGTCTCTTGTTCCACTGACAAGGGTCTCCTTCTTGACGTCTCTTGTTCCACTGACACCGGTCTCCTTCTTGACGTCTCTTGTTCCACTGACACCGGTCTCCTTCTTGACATCTCTTGTTCCACTGACACCGGTCTCCTTCTTGTCGTCTCTTGTTCCACTGACACCGGTCTCCTTCTTGACGTCTCTTGTTCCACTGACACCGGTCTCCTTCTTGACGTCTCTTGTTCCACTGACACCGGTCTCCTTCTTGTCGTCTCTTGTTCCACTGACACCGGTTTCCTTCTTGTCGTCTCTTGTTCCACTGACACCGGTTTCCTTCTTGTCGTCTCTTGTTCCACTGACAACGGTCTCCTTCTTGACGTCTCTTGTTCTACTGACACCGCTCTCTTTCTTGACGTCTCTTGTTCCACTGACAACGGTCTATCTCTTGTCGTCTCTTGTTCCACTGACACCGTCTCCTTCTTGACACCAGTTCCACATTAGTGATCTTGTCATACCACTTCAATCCTTCTGTTCTACGCAAGCACCCATCTATGAAAGTCTGTAGCTTTCCGGTTGTTGTTTGTGTTGTTCTCCATGTTTCAGAGCGATACAATGTGTTCTTACTGACATTCGAATTGAAGATTCGGATTTTTGTGTTGGAATTTATTTCTTTTGATCTCAATATACTATCCAGTGCAATGAAAGCCTTTCCGAGGTCCTGGGAATATAACGTAGGCAATTTTCTTTGTAAATAAATAATGCACACATAAAGGCATGCTTCATGCACTCGTGAGAAGTAAATAAGTAGAAAATTAGACAACAGAAAAACAACAGAAGTGAGAGGCTTACCGGAGAATCAAACCCAGGATCATCCGAACGGCAACCCCGCCTAACTACGGAGGTGAAACGCACTATCCTCTCTACCAACTAATCATCAAAAAAATAGTGCTTAGTGGATAGGGGTCATTAGAGCGATTTTCAACACGTAACACTTGATATGTACCTAGGAACGATCCAGCTTAATTAATGACACTATAACTTCTGTGGTTCCGCCTATTTAACAGTGTAGGCCAGATTACACAAGACAAAGACTTGTCTTTACTACGTCTTGTAAATTATAATTTCCTTTGTCCTAGTAGGATGTTTTTATCTATTTTTTTTTTACACCACTTATACAGTAGGAGCAGGTTTACGCCATTTCACTGTCAAAATTAGATCTATAGTTGACCACGTGAATTTCCAACTTTGTCTTGAATGTTTGTATCCTTAGCATTGATGACATGCTGTAATAGACCACATCACTCTTTTCTTGATGTTTCATCGCTCAAATAATGGTTGTAGTCTTCTTATTTATGTTCATACGTATCTTTTATCTTAGTTGCTTTTTAAAAATAGATTTACGTTTATGTATGTCCACAATATTAACATTTTGTGGTCTTAAAAAAAAATCTTACTTTCTGGCGTTTGTAATGCCAACGCCAGAAAGTAAAGAGCGTGTCGGAGCTGAACCAAAATTTGACACTGACTGTGAGAGTTGTCAAAGGGAAGAGTGTCTATATTTACCTCTCATACCCAACTGATTAGTTCATCAGTTTTTTGTTGTTGTTGCTTAGTGCGAGTGTGATTGTCTAGTGTTTACAGTGGAATGGGGGAAAAAAAAAAAAAAACAAATAGTAATACGTCTTACAAGGAGAAAGGACAGGAAAAACTTACGTTGCGGCCGCAAGGCCTTCGTCAGGGACAGACAAACAAGACAGGAGGGAAAGAAAGAAAATGATAATTAAGTAGAGAACATGAAACTATAAAAATAAGAGAAAAATAACTACCTGGTGTCCAGTCACATGTCCAGTCACAGAAGCAAGATGGCTGCCACTAAACCGGAAATCGAAAGTACATTAAAAACAAAAAATAAGAAACAATGAAAATAAGGACCGGAAAAGAGTGAGGAAAAAAAATTAATTAAAAAATAATAATAATATATATATAAAGTGAGGGAAAAGCGATTTAGAAAAAAAAAATAAGAAAATAAAATAAAATAAATAGATATAAATAAAAAATAATAAAAATAAATAAATAAAATTTAAAAAAAAATTAATAAAAAAAAAATAGATATATATATATATATATAAAATAAATTTTTTTTTAAAAATAAAACAAATTTAAAAAAAAAAAAAAAAAAAGGGTGATCACATCAAAGTAGACAGTCATAATACAATAGGGACTAGATAGAGAAAGGCGTCTCAGACAAAAGAATGTTGGGTATTCAAGCCAGTGTTTACAGAGTGTTTATTTTATCATAATGTAGTTATGGCACCTTCTTCGTCTTCTAAGAGAAAGCAGGAAATTTTAACAATTCAATCGACGGTTGAGATTTTAAACAGACTTTCAAAGTCGGTGTTTGTTAGTCAGATTTTACGACGTTGGAAAGTCACACATAACAGATATTAAAACAACAAGTAAAAAATTTTTAATTTCGCCTGGAAACTTGACTCAGAAGATACACATGCAGAGGTGTTCATCGCGCTAGAGACTGCGACGGCTCTGTAAGAGCAATAAATAGAATGCTATCAAAGTCAAAAACTCTTGCTCAAAACAGAGATGTTCCTGGTAACAAAGAAACCACGTTCAAGAATGGTGCTGTTCAAAGTTCTATTTGTGATGTTACCAGTGACCAAAAATATGTTTAGCACTATTGAATGTTTTAACTAGATGCTTTTTCTTTTTTTAAGCCGCAAGAATAGTAATTTAGCTACGTTCAAAAAATCCGAACTTATCAGGAATTCGAACTATTCTTGGTTCAGATTATCAAGGTTCTACTGTATATCTCTTTGGATACATAGTGGGTGAAAACGAAAATAGTTATGCCATTCCTAATAGGACAAAAGACACAGAAACTGTTTACTTTAGGACTATAGGAACTTTGTAAGGACTTATGAACGGAAATTAATGTAAAGCAAGTGAGAGCTAAGCAAAATACATCGTTTTAAAATAAGTACACGAAAATGACACTAACAAAGAAAGACACCCGAGTGGGGAAGAACTTGCAGATGCTTGTAAGAAATAAAGAAGTAGAATATTAAACAATACATATTTGGGTAATCTGCTGACGCTTGTAAGAAATAAACAAGTAGAATATTATATTAAGCGGGTAAGTTGCAGATACTTGTAAGAAATAAAGAAGTATAAAATTAGACAATACATAAGCAGGTAAGTTGCAGATACTTGTAAAAAATATAGAAGTAAAATATTAGACAATACATAAGTGGGTAAGTTGTAGGTACGTGTAAAAAATATAGAAGTAAAATATTAGACAATACATAAGTTGGTAAGTTGTAGGTACTTGAAAGAAATTAAGAAGTAGAATATTAAACAATACTTATGTGGGTAATCTGCTGATACTTGTAAGAAATATAGAAGTAAAATATTAGACAATACATAAGTGGGTAAGTTGTATGTACTTGTAAAAAATGTAGAAGTAAAATATTAGACAATACATAAGTGGGTAAGTTGTAGGTACTTGTAAAAAATGTAGAAGTAATATATTAGACAATACATAAGTGGGTAAGTTGTAGGTACTTGTAATAAATAAAGATGTCGAATATTAAACAATATGAAGTTTAATACGATGGCTGAGCTGGCAGTGAATTTAGACACGATTCACTCAAGTAGTGACAAGGAGCTGAAATTATAGGCATACCAAGGAAGCAAACTAGGAACCATCCGAATGGGTTTCTTTGCTGATCCTCTTCATCTACCTTCCACCAGACACAAGTATTTCGGTCTGTGTGTGTTACTTGGCTTGTACTTACTAACAGGACAATTATATAAGTGATTGAGTTTAGACATTTCTGAGCCGTTCGGAGTGATATATCCCTTGTTGCATGCAGCGTCGTGAGAAAGACCACCGCCGATAAGGCACGTTATTAAGGGTGTTTAGTTGACCAATAGTGCTGTCACGGTTCTTTCTCACAGCGAGG
The DNA here is from genome assembly GCA_024509875.1 of Oreohelix idahoensis. Lineage (NCBI taxonomy): Eukaryota > Metazoa > Mollusca > Gastropoda > Stylommatophora > Oreohelicidae > Oreohelix > Oreohelix idahoensis. Next base: position 57,089 of record JAMPIV010015724.1, on the reverse strand, counting down.
CGATGGTGCCGGATGGAAAGTCCCTATTTCGATTCCACTGTGAGCCTTTGACGTCTGCCAGTTTCCTGTTGTCTAGTACCAGCCTTCAGTCTGTCTTACGAGGGCCTACTGTTTACCAATATTCGTTTATTATGGAAGTTATTGCTGTCATTCTCAAGCTACACCACATCATTCATTTCTGTGGGTGACAACATGAACATCATCAACACACATAGCTTAACGACAGCAGCATCACAAAAATCACTAAAGGCGGCAAAAGCTGCAGCTCGTGACGTGAGCAAAGCACCTGACAGATACCGCGCGCTGTTAGAAACAGATTGACTTGACAATGGTCAGGTTTATAATATTAATGCGAGTTCATAAACTCATAACTGACAGTACTGTCTTACTGACACGTGCAGTGTGCTATATTCGGTTAGTTCAAATGCCGAAATTGCCTAATGTGGGCTAACTCATAACGTAACGGTTAACCTGTGCTATTTGTTGAAAAGCCTGTCAAAATATCTCTTTTGTGTGTGTGTGTTTTTTTTTTTTTTACTGAAACATCGGTTAATTTGGGTTATCCGCTAAAATAGTGGTTAGCATGGAATATATGCTAAAATAGCGGTTAATGTAGGTTATTTGCTGAAACGCCGTTTAACACGAGTCATTAGCTGAAATACCGATAAATGTGGGTTATTTGATAAAATACCAGTAATTGTGGGTTTTTCGCTAAAATAGTGATTATCTAAAGGTAAAGGTAAAGGATCCCGTTACATGCCCATTGAGGAATATTGGGAATATGGTGTTAGGCTCATATTTTCTTGACCATCGGCACACTAGGGATGATGTGGTCAGCATCACGCCGGCTGCCTTAACCTTACTAGAGTTGCTCTGGTACCCAATTCACGAGGTTGGGTCGACCCCGGAGCCGTTTGCGGTCTAAACAAATCTCACCTCAATTGGGGATCGAACCACGGACCACAGAGCTAAGAAGCCATTGCACTAACCACTGCGCTACCGCGACTCCAAAATAGTGGTTAGCATGGAATAAATGCTGAAATAGCGGTTAACAAAGGTTATTAGCTGAAACTCCGTTTAACATGGGTTATTAGCTAAACTGGTTATTTGCTAAAATACCGATTAATGTGGGTTTATTTGCTAAAATACCGGTTACCTGGGTTATTTGATAAAATAGCTGTTAACGTTTGCTGAAATGCCGGTTACTATGAGTACAATTGCGTCCATGTCTTGAAAGTGATTATGAACTCTATTAGGCTTCACGTTAATTATCTTACTTATATAGTTTTCCCAGGAGGTATGTGACGACCCAACAGAAAGAAGACAGCCACATCTTCCTTGTGTATATCTTTGGAAACGACAAAGGAGCTTCCATTGTATTGCGAAATTACATGGAAATCAAAAGAAATCAACTCCAACGCAAAAATAAGAGTCTTCATCTCAAATGTTAAGGCAGCACTATTATATTGTTATGAAACACGAGGAACAACAACAACAACAAGGAGAATCAGGAAGTAATTTAACTTTGATAAATAGGAGGTTGTGTGGAATGAAGGATTCGGAAATGTATGATAGGGTAACCAATACGGACCTGATGGCAAGAACCAAACAAGTTCCAGTGGACCAAGAAATGAGAAGGGACGGTGGCATTGAATAGGACGCGCATTGGGGGATGTCGTAGATTTTTGATAGGTATTTAAGATCAATTATGGTCCCGTCTGAATAGAACTAGAACAGGTGATAGTTCAATGGGAGATAATGTAAAGAAATAGATTTTTCGCGAGTGAAATGGTGAAAGGTAAAGTCTGTCCTTGGATTTGACAGATAATCTAATCCAGCCTATCGGTTACGACTGAGATTCTTAGATCAGACAGTTTTGCTATAAATATATATACTGGTATATTCAACCACACACACACACACAGATAAGTGACGACAATTAGACGCACAAACGTGAAAACTATAGTAATGGATGTAGGGATATGTTGGGACGAGCTGACCAACACATGTAAATAAAGTTTATGTAAATTTTATTTACCATAAAGAAACTACACAACAGCAATATTTTGAATATCAATCAAATACAAATAAACATAAGTTAATTAATTAATTAAAGAGTTAGGCTCATACGTGTAATCCTCCCTCCCTCTGTTGAGACAAGATCCCGTTAGAAGAAAGTTATTAACCCCCAAAAGGTCAAAGATTTATACGCTATGGTCTAGGATTTCTCTCTATAGTAAAGAACAGAGTTTATACGTTAATCTGTTCTGAAAGGGGCAGCATTAGTAAAACTTGCATTAAAAAATTATACAAAGTGAGTACATGTACATGGATTATACCATAAAAGAGTCACTCATTCCTGCGTTCCTTCTTTCCATACAACCGTGGCCACGTACATTCGTTCTTACTTAAAACTTGATTTGCACCTTCTGGAACAATCTTTAGGACACACGCACACAGCAAATCCAGTGTTCTTTTGGCAAAGAAAACCCCAGCTCCTCAAAGACAGATTAAATCCACTTCTCCGGGGACGTTCGCTTTGTTACTTTTATTTAGGATGTCTGTTTATGTCACTTTAATCAGTTCACGAAAGAGATTTTACAGTGCTCACAGTGGCAGAATCTTGAGATTTCTGGTACATAGGAATATCAGGTCGGTAACTTCTCTCAGTATAAAAATTCCTTGTCACACCACAAATGGTCAAACGTCGGGAAATGTTAATGTTGGTGTTGTCGCCACTACGGGCTGAATGTAAATGAAATTGGTAAAAGGAAATCTGGATCTATAGGCCCTGTTACAAAGTCACTCTTAATGTTCTTTGGGTTGGTATTCTGTCTCCTTCTGGGTGTAAACACAACCTCAGGCAGGTTTACATTGAAAAACCCAGATACTAGGTAAAAATGTTTTTTTTTTATTGTTACTCTCAGATTTATATGGAAGCCGCTGGTAAGGTGTAGGGTTTGACCCAATACTGTGTAAAGGAAAAAAAAATACTTAACCATAATATAGTATTCTCAATCCTATCCTTAACCCGCGTAAAATATAATATATTCATCCACTTCGGTTATTTAATTTAAATTAGAAACTATAAGCTTAGAGCTTGTCTCATCGTTCAAAACTCACGTGAAATAAATACTAGTCATTTAAAAAATTAATCATCATGAATTAGAAATAATTATATATTTCGTCAATACTCATAATGAACAGTGCATTTACTAGTTCGTTAAAATATTCTCTGACTGGTTACTAGCAATTAATTACATTTATTTTATAGCTGGAATAGTTTAGCTAGAAATTATTATATATTCTGCTAGCCAATGTAACACAGTAAATCCTAGAGAAATCTAAATGACGGACTTATCTAGTAAATCCCTCTGCACAGAAAATCTTAGTAAAATAAAATAAGGACTTAACTATTAATCACTCAAACTTCTAGTATAGTATTTACCACAAACACAGAAATAAACGATCTCCAATCGAAAAACTAAGTAATTCCACTGTTATAAGGGATCTTAGAAATCGAAGCTAGATGTTCTCTGAAATTCTGTCGGTACTGGATAAATTGAGTTTAAATGCAGATATATATATATATATATTAGAAGAAAATTCGCTGAGACTTCTAACGCCCTCGCTCAGATTTTGGCTTTTCCTCGGTCGATCTGCGAATCAGAGGGATTTTCCACGCCTTTTTGCCGCCTGCAGACTCTGGCACGAGCGAAGCCCGTCCTTTGAACTGGCGATTCGCCGTGTTTAATTACCTTTCAAACGAACGGATTTTAGGGGGAGGGGGGTAATAGAAATTGTCTCCCCTTGGTTCCAAATTATCTGTTCCCTCTACTCAAATTATTTCCCCTGATCACTGCCTGATCCTATTAATATTAGACAAACATAAAGGTATGTTTTCAGGCACTCGTAAGAAATAAAGAAGTAGAACACTTAGACAACAGAAAAACAACAGACTTTTAATTACAGGTAACCAGCTCAACGTTAGCTAAATAGGTCTGCTGGTAAACATTCATTAAAGGAAATAAAGAACAGAAAATAAATTAGGCGTGCTAAATTAGAAGAGACAGATCTCTGAGTGTACGAGGGTTTTGTGTTAACAAAACGTGCGTAGGTGAAAGCCAGGTAAAAGAAAAGTGTAGATAATGTAATAGATATATGAAAGCTATTATCATAATACCTTGTATGTCACAGGGGAAACCTGTAGATAGCATTACAAGGCAGTTCTTGTTCTGGAATCCCCAGGGTAAGAGAGGCACAGAGAGAGAGAGAGAGGGAGAGAGAGAGAGAGAGAAAGAGTGAGGAGAGAAATATAGAGAACTAAAAACTAACACAAAAGAGAACTGGTGGTATATGCTAGCATTTTCCTACATCAAAAGAGAAGCAACACCCAAGCCGCCCTTGGGCAGATTTCAACGATTTGATCCATGTGGGCCACGCTCCCACATGATCATGCACGCTGGTTGCAACCTCCAGCTTTGGAAATTTGTTTTTTTTTTTTTTGGGGGGGGGGCCCCGCAGGTAAAAGTACATGCATTGTCTTAAAGTTATGTGTGGGGAAAAAAATTTACAATTATTCAACAGAGAGAATAGTCTGACTGGTAAGTAAATATTAACTTGTATACAGCAATTTCACATGCGTGACTTAGCTTTCGCGGTTACTGACCAGTATCACAAGATGGCTGTATCGATGCTTGAGAACAATACAGACCATATTGAATTTCGTACCAGTTCAATACAGAACATATCTGATTTCGTACCAGTTCAATCCAGAACACTGAATTTCGTACCAGTCCATTACAGAACGCAGTACCATTTTTCCATCCTGCTTGCTATGCTTCACATTTTAGTAACACACCTGGCTCTGTAGAAATTATTGCTAGCACGTGAGGCGGCCAGATGAGCCATAGACAGAATGTGTTTGATCCTTTAATCCCCTCTTTCAACCAAACGAGTGTCACTATATTTGTACAGTATCATGCTCGCCAGAGCGATTGGCAACAAAGGGCTCGTGACACGCACCTGAATGTTTCTTGCCAGATGATAGCCTGTGAAAGCGGCTAAGAAACCTAAATGTCGTGTATGTGATGAGACACTGAATTAATAGATTAAGGGAAGCCGCCCGCACCAGCAAAGCGACACAAGACCGACTTCACTCAAGCCGCAAAATGAGGAAGATTTTGTGACAAGGGGAGGATAACTTCTAAAACGGGGTTTGTCTTGTCCCCGAACACCACAAGGAGGCGAAGAGGCGGTTGCAAGCCCATCCACTTTTAGCGAGTGACGTGAACTGAAATTGCACTAGAGCACGCTGAAATCGCATAACAAGATGGACGACGAATGAGTGGAGGAAGGGGCGGAGACATAGGACACAGATCAGAATTGTCCCAGATTGGCTAAAACAGTAATGTAATGACACGTTCGCCAGAAGTCAGTACGGGTTTACCAACATTGCGGATCATAAATGGAAGAGTTTCTACGAGCTTACCCTGTTCACAGCCTGTTCTATATTTTCATGTCAGTGTAAATTTATAATATTCATAGCTGCAGCATTTAATCTTATATAGTGTTCTTAAGGAATTTGCGAAGGAAAAAAGTGGTTAGTAAATTTTAGGAAAATTAATATTGATTTTTCTTTTTCATTATTTAAGATTGCTTTTTACACTTAGCAGGATAGCTAAATGTGCGAAAGACTGTCTTTCTACAACTTCTATTCGTTAATGGTTAATCAAATCAAAGATATCTCCTCTGCGATAATATAACGAAGTAATTCATTGTTATATACTTCACCTTCATCTAGAGTGTTAGATAATCATTTTAGACTTACACGAGCACATACTTTCATTCTCAATATATTTAACACCTGTCATGTACGCCTCATGTCATATATCAAAATAAGATAATTAAAAGCATAGTGATCAGTTAGGAAGAAGCCATAGTAAGGATTAAGTTAAAAGAAAGTAAACTATTGATAATTGTGTCTTCAGTTCTGCAGAAGTCAGAGTCTGCACATTGAGTGTTTGGCGTCTAATCCGAAAGAAGCTACCATAGCGTTCGTCTCCAAAGCAGAATTCACAAGACATCGTACTTTTCCCAAAGTACAAGGAATATCTCTAGGTACGCGTTTATAAAAGTTGGTGGCGCAGCATTTTATTCACCTGTTTATCAAGTGCTCATAAGATGATTCGCATATATATATATATATATATATATATATATATATATATATATATATATATATATATATATATATATATATATATATATATATATATATATATATATATATATATATATATATATATATATATATATATATACATAATTTTTGTTGTGCTTTATTCTACGCACATGTTTGACAATTCTAGACACTGTTAAGTCATGTAACCAGTTGTAAACACAATGCCTTGTCATGAGAGAAAGAAGAAGAATATTGCCAGCCAATCAGAAACCGCGAGTTCGCTTGTAGACGAACCAGTTTTTATAATTGTGTTCTGCAGAGGATAGGAAAGTGTGCTAGTATAAAGCTGGATTCGTGTGTCGTACAAGTGAATGCCGTAACAGAAAGTGATGACATTTATTTATTTATTTTTTTTTTTTGAGGATAAGACCAGCTTTATTCGGTTAAAAGGAATAGTTGCTGTGTGTAGTACAATTGGAGAAAATTGTAAGTAAATGCGCCAGCACGTTGAAAACTGCTGTGCCGATTGTATTTAAAAATTTGATATAAATCGAAGTCGGAACCAATTACGGAAAACTTTGTATAATAGGAAAGCAGAAGTTGTGGAAAGTGTAAGGAGATATAGATAAAAGTCATGGATAACCGGGTTTAGAAGCATGAAGAAGAATTCTGGACCCAGTTAACTCAAACTCGCTCAAGTCTGCACCAAAAACGCAGTCTGATAACTGTGATACCGCATTGCTCTCTGGTACGTCCGCCCACCCCCTATAAAAGGGCAAGCAGCGGAAATTTCAAACTTCCATCTTTTTCCCTCCAAAATCAAGCACTATAACCAGCGTCCTTTTCAGGACGTCCACAGCGCTCACACATTGTTCGATAGAAATATACTAAAATGGTTCGTACAAAGCCAAATGCGAAAAAGAGGAAAATCTATAGAAGCCCTCAAACGCTTGTCAGCAGCAGCAAACAAGAACCAGCAAAGAACCACGAGTGTCGGCCAGAGAGCACGATTAATCCAACTTCTAGCATCGGGGCCGGTCCCTCTCAGAAGCCGAGCAAAGCAACCATCGACACGACCTATGAACAACCCAAAGCATCGAAGACAGAAGTCAACCAGGCTCCGAAGACTGACAAAGTAACATCACCGATAAAGCACAATGTCGAGGCGGCGGCTCCAGTGTGCAGTGACCAGACAACAGCTGCAAAACACGGCCACAAAACTTCGAAGACAGAAGATAGCAATGTTTTGAAGCCCGTCAAAGTTAAAGCACCACCAAACCAAGATATCACAGTCGAACCTCCATCACACAGCGACCAGAAAAATTCGGTAAAACGAGATCAGAGGCAGACAACCAGCCAGAATGTGACTCAGTCCCGCAGACCGCACGCACAAACTGAGACAGATGTCGGAATGAGCCAACTTCAAAAGCAAAAGAATGCCGTTTCCCACGTGGCACTGCAGGAAAGGATAATTAAGATCACCCAGACGTCAGGAAGTGAGGCCTCGCTCAGGGCCTTACCCGACGACAAAGTGATCGGTATCCTTGAGGCAATAACGGGCAGGAGAAGTATCTCTAAAGTTTCACGACACTACAACGGAGTTATAATAGCTCTAAACAACACGGAGCAGACAAACCAACTGATGGTCGAACTTGAATCCGGACACAAAGAAGTCCAGCTGCCCCACCAGATTAAAGCTACTGTGGAGATCTTCAAGAAGACCAAAAAGATAGTTGTGAGAGGGATCGACAACAGCCGGTCTACACAAGAGGTCCACAGCCGCCTACAAGAAGAAAATAAGAACATCAACATAACACAGGTTGAAAGACTGAAGACATGGGACAAGAAGGACACAAACCTAGTTATCCTAACTATCGAGGGGACTTCAAGACCAAGGCAACTCAACCTAGACGATAGATGTCGAAAAACAGAAGAGTACATTCCTCCTGTTATGCAGTGCTCAAACTGCCAACAATTCTCTCACACTAAGAAAACATGCAGGAGAGAGGCAGTTTGTCGATACTGTGCGGGAAGTCACACTTACAATGAATGTCCTCATGCGAAAAATGATGATAACTATAAAGTGCGCAACTCCAACAGAACCTGCGCAAACTGTCTTGGGAACCACGGAGCAAGATACCGTGGCTGTCCGACCTTCTATGAAACAAAGGCCATACTGAAGGAATCTGTAACCAAAAACATCTCCTTCAGAGAAGCAAGAAACCGAGTGGCTTCAGGCGGCACTGGTAAACAAGAACAGCACACAAGAGCCCAGCTGATAAGACTAGCCACAGATATGCGAGACATAAAACAACAACTCAAAGTCGAGACGAACAAGCAACACAACGAAGACTCAGATGCCATAAGAGACGAAACAATAGGAGCCGTACAGAGCGCCCAGGCAATATTACAGGAAATGAAAACTATCAAACACGAGATAGAAGTCGACATCGCCAAACTCACAGAGCTAAAGGAAGAGAACGAAGAAATCCTCAAAAGAATTGAAACAGAGAGAAAGATAGCTGAGGATACCATTACAAAAAGTAGAGAACAAAACAAAGAAACTAAAGACAAAATAAAAACCGAAATCGTGCAGGAAATACAAAGCAAACTAGAAAGAAGAGAAGCAGCGGAAATAAACATAATCTTAAAAAGCATAATGGAGATGCTACCAAAAATAATAGCGACAGCCTTTGAACAACACAAACCGGTAACAGACAACAAGTAGCTACAGAACAGGCAGCTAGTGGTCCTTTTCAGGAACAATCAGCTCAAGGACTCGGAAAGCGATACCAACGAAGACTAACGCTAACACCCTATATACCGCAATACAACCGTTTGTAACCCGTAAGGCAGGAAAGGAACTCCATGAGAACGCCACGACACCATAAAAATACAAGCAACGACGAAGGATCCAGACAGTCAGCTAGTAGTCCTTTTCAGGGCTAATCATTTCCAGGACTAGGAAAATGATACCAGCGAAGATGTTAACACACTATATACCCCAATATAACCGTTTGCAACCCTTCAATGGGTTTTGGTTGAACAGGGTATCACAACAAAATATTAGACCCAAAGAAAGAAAGAAAAGAAATTTCAAACTTCACACAAACAGCAGAAGTCAGATAGACGGACGGAGGAAGACGTTTGTGAAGGCTAAACTTATACCATCTGTTGCGGTGCAGTTCTTCCATCAGCAAACCAAGTCTATTCTGTGCTTTACATTGATTCTATAGGGTATGTAAATTTATGAATAATTAATTGTTTTATTACAGCTTGTTTAAATAGAATTGTATCAGGCCAGAGGACTGAACTGTATTTGAGTTGTGGATAGAAAGGAATTCGATACTTACCAACGGTTAGCAGAAATGTCAGTAGTAGTGTTCAATTAAAATTATTAACCTGGAATAATGGACTTGGCACTCCAAAGTGTAAAAGGCGACGGTAACATCATCATCATGTATAAAAATGCATTATAGTAAGGAATCAGCAACTGGTACAGACAGATACCTTCACATACCTAGGAAGCATAGTAACACCAGACGGTGGAGCAGGCAAAGACATCAACATCAGAATGAATAAGGCAAGAACAGCCTTCTTTAGCCTAAATAACATCTGGAAGTACTCCCAATACAGCACAAGCACAAAATTAAGATTATACCAGAGTTGCGTGCTTTCTGTGCTTCTCTATGGTGCGGAATGCTGGAGAGTCACAGAGAAGGAAATGTCAAAATTGTCCTCTTTTCACACAACATGCCTAAGAAAAATTCACCGAATCTTTTGGCCGAATACCATCACCAACCAAGATCTGCTTACTCGTAGCAAGCAAGAGGACATGCACACCATCATAGCTGGCAGACGCTGGAGCTGGGTTGGTCATGTCCTCAGAAGAGACCCCGATGCCATCGCAAGAACAGCTATGCTTTGGACCCCTGAAGGAAAGCGAAAGAGAGGCCGACCAAAAACAACTTGGCGGAGGACTGTGGAGGCTGAGATGCAAAGAATGAACCAGAGTTGGGGCACTGTACGAAGGATGGCCACCGACCGTGCAAAGTGGAATCAATTTGTTGTTGCCCTACAAGACGCCACTAGGCGTGATGGCCACTGACTGCTTTGACGGTCGGTGGCTAAGGATCGAAGAAGAAGAAGAATATTAGTATGATTTATGCAGTTAGATACCTGTCTTGTATCGCTATTGTATTCAGAACTGATCCATGTATCATTCATATACATGCAAACATCTGAACACTATATTTCATGGTCACATAGGCTTGTGGGCCGGGCCCTATAACCAAAGGCTAGCCACTTATCCCATATTGTCCCCAGATTGATCTGTGTCATACATCAGTGGTCTAGAATCTCAGGTCGATAGTTGCCTTCCTGAACAACACATAAGCATCAGATATTGCCATCTAGAATTCAGCCCTGGACCCCATCAGTGCTTGGTGGTCCAGTGCCAGACCTTCAACTGATACTGCAGTGTATACTCATAGAGGACAGTCACATAACTTTTATATAAGTATTCTATGTGACCAAATTCCTGCAACCATTGTGAGAAGTCAAGAGAATCAAAGCTTATTAACTTTGTGTAGGGATGAGAAAATAGTTCTGAAACATTAGACCAGACAAGATAAACTTATGTGATAAAGGAACATTTGGAGGAACATTTTAAGCTATTCAGAAGATTCCAGAAGGGACTTCTTATTTAGTAATTTAGTGTAATCAACTATAAAGCAATTTTGTAATTAATTTTTATTCATTCAAATTTCATCATTTTTCATCATTCACTTTTGCACAAAGAAAAAAGATAGATGTTCATAATAAATTGATTCAGTAATTGTAATCAGCTGATTTATTAATTTAATATTGTTGAATTGAGTTTTTCTGAATTTGTTTGATTATCATAGATTAGTTACATAGCACGGTGGCAACTTAGCTCTATCTTTAACATGAATACTATCTGAAGTAGAGACCTTCGCAGCCGTGACTATTCTGTGATTCCAGTGCTCGTCTCTGACACTGATACTACATTCTTGTCAGACTGAATTCTTCTTCAGTTCTTTTCAATAACTACTACTGAATACTACACTCATAAAAACCTTTCGTTACAAGTCAGAAGAAAAGAAGCTTTTCCGTATTAAAAAAGATTAAATATTACCCACAGTCAAATATGCTCCAAGATAGACTCAACAGCCTTGCAATATTTTCAACAGAATTTGATAAAGAAAAAAAAAACTGTAAATTGACAAAGTTTTGAAAGAATTTGCGGAACTAACAGAGCAAGAAATATTTCTTTAAAGATGTCTTTTTATTTAAACATGCTTTTTGTCAAAATATAGCTAATTGTCGCATAGAGATTATGATCAATAAATTTTCTATATTCTTTTTTTTCTACCCGTATCCTCTACCTTATTATCGCTCTCTTATCCTTTTCCTGGGTTTTTTTTTCGCATTCGTTCGTTTGCGACTAAATATATTTTCCCATTCTAACGTTTATCTGTTTCTTTTCTCATACTGAGAACGCATTTTATGACATAATGTGTCAGACACTGCACTAGACGAATAACTGTGAATAGACGCTCTGGTCAGACATAGGAACAGACAATTGTCTACATTTTCATCTGTCACGCGAGTTTCCTCGGCTAAAGTTGTCGGTGAGGTGTGGAAACTGCCATCTTATGAGACATACCGTCTACGTTTTTCACCTGACACAGCGTTTCTTGGGCTGAGTTCTTGAAGTGTGATATGACACTCATGCATCGCTCAGAACGGCCACATGTCGTGTGAGGCGTTGAGACGCGTTTTGGCAGGTTATGGCAGGGTCTGAGCTAATGTGAAGGGTTAAGAGAGGGGGAGATATCGGTGCTATTTCGGGTTTGCGAAATAGCGTGCATCCTTTGTCTGTTTAAGATATATCTACCCGAAAGAGTTTTAGAATGTTCATTCATGCTCAAGATTCGCAGTAGACAGATCACTCGGGCTAGGAAATATCTTGTATATTGAAAAAGTTCTGAGTTTCTTGGCAACATTTTGCCGAGTTCTAGACTACCATTATATTAAAGGATTCTAGTTTCGTGGTATTTAATCTGTAGTTCTGTGTGGAGGTAAATATTAGATATCTAGTATTATTTGTGAGTTATTAAGGGTTAATCGCCGATTTATTTCATTAGTTTCTTTTGTGCAGTAGGATTGATTTATAAGTCTGTTATATTCTCTAGCTGACGTGTTTCAGTGGAAAGCAGAATAAATTATAATTTCTAGCTTAAAACTCATGCAGCTATAAATAAATAATTCTATTTAACTGACCAGTCGGGAATATTTAAACTAACTTATAACTGCATAGATTCATCACTGAGTATTGACGAAATAAGTATGTATTTCTAATTCATGATGACGGATTTTATGAATATAACTTATTTCACGGGAAGTTTTAAACGATAAGTCAAGCTCTCCGCTTGCAGTTTATAATGTAAGTTATAACCGGAGTACATAGTATGTATAGTATTTGATATGTTGTTTTTCTTTATACAGTGAAAACTGGGTGTGACCCAACTTTGTCAGTGTTTAGTACATCTGAAATATCTGTGAAGAACTAAAACATTTTCCTTAAAGACTTGGTGTTAACCTTTACAAGAACTTTAAGATTTTAATGAAGTAACGAGCCCATCGAGCCTGATTTAATTCTTTCAGAGAAAAAACAGCAAGTACATTTCAGCCCTTGCGGCAAGTAAAACATTACAAGCAATAAACTTTCCGACATATTTTTGAAACATTGTGGTGTGACCAAGAACTTTACCTTTGATCGAAGTTACAAACCTGCCATTTTCCTAAGTAGTGGAAACCTCGAGATTCTGACACTGTGAGCCCGTGTTAAACTTTCTTACCCAAACTGATTCAAGTGACCTTAACAGTAATCTTAAAATAAACTGGTAAAATGAATGCTCCCCGGAGCAGTGGAAGAAACCTGTATCTGCAGAGCTGGGATTCTCTTTATCCAAAGAATACAGATTCACTGTAGAGAAGTGTCATAAAGTTTACGCCAGACGACGAACAACAGCACGATTGTAGGTAAGAATGTATGACAGGGATCCCTGATGACTGAATCGAGTGAATGCAGGACGGAGCGATTCCTTTATTGTGGTATTTTTGCACCCAGTTTTTCTTGCTGTCTTAAATTTCTTTATGCAAGTTTTGTTGCCAACAAATATTTTTCCTTAGGATAGAGCAGAGTATCCAAGTCTGTTCATACCTTTAAAGGGAAGACTTAGACTAAATCATATGTATCCGTGACACTTTGGGCTATCACTTTTCTTCTAACAGGACTGTGGGCTATTCATCGAGGGAAAGGATCATACTGTGGGTCTATCATTCTTGTAGCATTTTTATTGACTTTATGACTATTTGTATATGCATTGATGTAATTTTATGTGTTGTGATGGAATTTTCTGATAATTAAAAATTCCCTTGAACTTAATCAGTGTGTCGGGTCAGCTCGTTCCAAAATATCTATATAATCATTGTTATAGTTTTCCCACGTGTGTGCGTCTACATGTCGTCAATTGTGTGTGTGTGCACGTGAGTGGTAATATATATATATATATATATATATATATATATATATATATATATATATATATATATATATATATGTGTGTGTGTGTGATCTTCCCTACCAGTCATTTCTGACCAAAGGAGCGTACCTCCCGAAATAACTTTCGGTGGCACGAGGTTGGGCAATGTTAGATCAAGCTGTTGCCCATGCAGCATGACCCTCCCTGGACGTCAGAGGAACGGTCTAGCCGATACAGTCTGACACCAGTAGCAACAGCTTAGTCATTAGTAGGATACGGAACTTGCCCTCAATCGCTTACCGTAAGCATGTATTAGCTCTAGAATTGCCACAGTTATCCAAGTAGGATCGTGTCATCTAAGGAACCTCGACTGATTTAATGAGCCATTCACGGTTTCACCGTGAGACAGTGTGAACTTAGACATGCATGGCTTAATCTTTGAGACAAGCATATGACTACTGGCAGGATCAACCAGATAACTGTCTGACTGAACAGAGCATTTCGTCGCTCGCGTCGTGCGCGGGGAGGGAGACAGCGCTCTGTGCAGAGCGGATCCCGGCGGCCCCGGCGATTTTATTCTTGCGAGAACCACTGGCCGCCTGCCCGACTGACTTATATATATATATATATATATATATATATATATATATATATATATATATATATATATATATATATTTTTTTTTTTTTTTTTTTTTTTTTTCGTTCGCCCGCTAATACTCGAGGCGAAATCTCAGGTTATTATTTTATGTCTAACCTGACATTGATTTTACGTGAGTATCCCTTTATTTCTTGTACAGAGGCAGGTGTTCCTCGCCATTCAGGCAAATACTCTCCGATTTCGGAGGTACCCATTGCAGCTGGGTCGGCTCAGGAGCCGCCAGTCCCTGGTCGACGACACTCCTTCAAATGTCCTCGCCAGGTCTCGAGTTAATCCAGTCCAAATCCCGGTCGACGAAAAATCCTCAAATGCCGTCGCCCGAGTTTGATCCTGTATCACCCGGTCGCCAGAGCGGTGTTGTAACCACTACGATAGCGCGGCTCCCTATATATATATATATATCTATATATATATATATATATATATAGATATATATATATATATATATATATATATATATATATATATGTAATCAATAGACTGTCTGACTCCTCTAGATCTGTTGTAGAAGGTAGGCTAAAAGAGAGAAAAGATTCTCGATTTCAGAGACAGCCTCTATTGATTTCTACCATCTCACTCGTGGAAATCTATTTCTACTATCATCTCTCACTGTGGCTATCGCTCATGCTAATCTATTCAGAAGGGACCAACCAAAGTCTTAATTCCCCTATCAAAAATCTACGACAGAATGGTGGCTCGTTCTCCGGGAATTGAACTATAGTCCTCAGTAATACGTATATCAGCTCGTTTGCAGGATTAATTTTCTTTATTCTGATATAGAGTAAGAGTGTGATGTCTTGTGAGTGTTGATATCTTTAAAAATAACCAATCCCCTAGACCATTGATCTGTTTATGGGCGTGCTGACCACACAACTAATGATTGTTTTTCCACAGCATTCGTGAGTAATATACATTTGAGTTACAGGTTGATCTGTCGAAATATATGTTAAATATTGATTTTGTAAAACTAAACGCTGGTAAAGTTTGTGAGTGTATAACATTCACAGGGTTCTGAAGCAGAAAGGTGTTTGAACTAAGTTAAGGAGTGCGTTTCGGACTATTTCGTCCAGATTAATTGCCTCCCTTACCCTAACTGTCTTCAGGGGTGAACTTATAGTGGATTAAAAATTAAGGGATTTTTTTTCTCAAAATTTTTGCAATAATTATTTTGTTTCCACTGTAGCAACTTATTTTTTAGTGAGTAATCTTAACTACCATTTAATTGGCGTAGTCGTCTGCATTAGGTGCTTAATTGCCGATTAATAGCAGCGATAGTTAGACACTATATCATAGGAGGAGGTATCCCATGTTAAAGTATATCATCTTTTGTTTTGGTATTTTCTCGTAAGTGGTAGGAACCAGTATGTCTTTTTCTTATTCCTTTCTTGTCTAAGTCTCAGTAACCTATTTACTATGGCAGAGAGGGCGAAGCTTAGGCAGATCCTCAGAGACGAGGCAAGAGAAGAAGGTTTGGAAGGCGAGGAAGCGAAAGCTTTTGTCAGATATGACGCGGAGAGGAAAGCAGCTGAAGCTAAAGAGCAGAAGAAGATGGACGTGGAAATGGAAATCCGCAGGGAGAGAGAAAGAGAGAAGGAGAGACAGCATGAAAAGGAGAGGGAGGAGAGACAGCATGAGAAGGAGGAGAGACAGCATGAGAAGGAGAGGGAGGAGAGACAGCATGAGAAGGAGGAGAGACAGCATGAGAAGGAGAGGGAGGAGAGACAGCATGAGGAAAAATAGAAACAGAGACAGCACAAGTTGGCGCTTAAGACGCTAGAGTTCCAAAGTCGTGGTGCTGCCTCTACCTCCAGCAATGGAGAGTCTTCTGCTCATTCTTCTTTAACGGATCCCTCTAGCACTCAATCTACTCACCTCACTGCTATGTCTTTTGCGCTGGAATCTTTCCCTTGTCCTAATGAGAAGATTGACACGTATCTAGAAAAATTTGAGAAAATTGCAACTCTGTACGGTTTAGAGAGGTCGCGTGGGAATATGAAGCTTTCTCAGACCTTGAAAAGCAGTGCGTATGATGTTTACGCCAAACTGGAAAGTAGCCAACAAGACAACTACGACGTCTTGAAGAAAGCGTTACTGGAGCGCTTTGAAATGAATGCTCGCAAATTTTTGCAACTGTTTTGCAACAGCAGGAAGGAGAGCTCTGAAACTTTTCAGCAGTTCTCGTCTCGTTTGAAGGGATACTTGACAAAGTGCCTTGAGCTTTCACAGCTCCCCTGTACCTATGAAGGTCTTGAGGAATTTGTTATAACAGAATAAATAAAGAACACTTTGTCTGCTGATACCCGGAGATTTTTAGCTGAGCAGGGGGCAGAAAAGACTGAAGACATCTTGGAAAAGTCTGAGCGATATCACAGTGCGCTGGCTGAACTACCGGCCACAAAACGTAAACCGACAGAAGAGCATTTTCGAAAGAATAATCTAGACCAATCTTCTCATGCTTCTAGCCAGAATAACCACAGAGAAACTGGACCTCAACCCCCCCCCCCTTCTGAAAAATCCAAGTTATACAAAAACAAGTACCCCAACCACAGTAAACAGTCTGATCAACCCGACCGTTCTTCGTGGCACCGCTGCCAGCGAGGACAAGGTGACAAAAGGAAAACCCCTGTGCACAGGACTAATGATCAGAGCGAGCACACCGAGCCGAAACGCATAGGATGCTTGCTAACAGTCTCGCAAGGCGGAATTATTGACAGTGATTCCCAACCTGTAGAGGGAGGAAGACCTTCTACGCGAGGTACTGTTTCTTTGAACGTTCTCAAACTTTGTGTTTATTTGACACGGGGCTTTCTTTTGATTGCATTGTACCCAGAAACCTGGTTAAACCCGGTCAAGATACAGGACAGACCGTCGAACTTTGTGGAATCTCAAAGAGTGATGCACCTACAGCGCTTCCCATCGCATTCGTGGAGATCCACTCTGAGTTTGTCAGAGGTGTGATCAAAGCGGCTGTTATGGATGACCCCATCTACCCAGTCATACTTGGCGGTAGATACGTGTTTATTGGGAAACCGGTAGTGCCGATTGTGGCAGCAGTAACTACAAGAGGGCAAACCAAGAAGGAACGGGAGCCTGCGCAAAACTTGTTACCTATGGAACTTAAAGAAGCGCAACAAAAGGACCCTACTTTGGCACCCTGCTTTACGAAACTGCCCATGGCTAAGGAACCCAGACAGCACGGGGACATTTTTTCTAAGGATGGCGTACTTTATCGCAGAACGGGCAAGCTTGACCAAGGTTACAATCAGCTCCTAGTACCGAAACAGTACAGAAGCCAAATCCTAGAAATGGGGCACTCTCTTCCCTTCAGCGGACATATGGGACAGAACGCCACAAACCAACGGATAACCACTCATTATTGGTGGCCAGGAGTAAATACTGATATTATCAGGTATGTTAAATCCTGTGCCCAGTGCCAACGTGTACCACCCAAGCAACCGACACCCCCAGTCTCTTTGGGTGAAATGCCAATAGTGGGAACACCATTCGAACGGGTTGTGATCGACATTTTAGGACCCTTAGAAAGGACTAAAAGAAGGAACAGGTTTATCCTTACCTTAGTCGACACATGCACTTTATGGGCAGAAGCTATACCGCTAACATGCGCATATGCCAAGCATGTTGCAGAAGCCCTCGTGCAGATTTTCACTCGGTTGGGATTCCCTCAGCAAGTGTTGACGGATAACGGATCTCCATATCGAAACCTCTTGATGGATGAGAGCGTTAAGATCTTGAGGGACCAGCACATCTACACTAAGCCTTACATTCTGGCCAGAAGTGGGTTAGTAGAACGTGTTAACGGAAACCTCAACATGATGCAAAATAAACTGGCACAAGTGAAACCTGACGATTGGGATCTTTGTATTGCAATAAATAAATAATTATATTTAACTGACCAGTCGAGAATATTTAAACTAACTTATAACTGCATAGATTCATCACTGAGTATTGACGAAATACGTATGTATTTCTAATTCATGATGACTGATTTTATGAATATAACTTATTTCACGGGAAGTTTTAAACGATAAGTCAAGCTCTCCGCTTGCAGTTTATAATGTAAGTTATAACCGGAGTACATAGTATGTATAGTATTTGATATGTTGTTTTTCTTTATACAGTGAAAACTGGGGGTGACCCAACTTTGCCAGCGTTTAGTACATCTGAAATATCTGTGAAGAACTAAAACATTTTCCTTAAAGACTTGGTGTTAACCTTTACAAGAACTTTAAGATTTTAATGAAGTAACGGGCCCATCGAGCCTGATTTAATTCTTTCAGAGAAAAAACAGCAAGTACATTTCAGCCCTTGCGGCAAGTAAAACATTACAAGCAATAAACTTTCCGACATATTTTTGAAACCTTGTGGTGTGACCAAGAACTTTACCTTTGATCGAAGTTACAAACCTGCCATTTTCCTAAGTAGTGGAAACCTCGAGATTCTAACACTGTGAGCCCGTGTTAAACTTTCTTACCCAAACTGATTCAAGTGACCTTAACAGTAATCTTAAAATAAACTGGTGAAGTGAATGCTCCCCGGAGCAGTGGAAGAAACCTGTATCTGCAGAGCTGGGATTCTCTTTATCCAAAGAATACAGATTCACTGTAGAGAAGTGTCATAAAAATTGCGCCAGACGGCGAACAACAGCACGATTGTAGGTAAGAATGTATGACAGGGATCCCTGATGACTGAATCGAGTGAATGCAGGACTGAGCGATTCCTTTATTGTGGTATTTTTGCACCCAGTTTTTCTTGCTGTCTTAAATTTCTTTATGCAAGTTTTGTTGCTAACAAATATTTTTCCTTAGGATAGAGCAGAGTATCCAAGTCTGTTCATACCTTTAAAGGGAAGACTTAGACTAAATCATATGTATCCGTGACACTTTGGGCTATCACTTTTCTTCTAACAGGACGGTGGGCTATTCATCGAGGGAAAGGATCATACTGTGGGTCTATCATTCTTGTAGCATTTTTATTGACTTTATGACTATTTGTATATGCTTTGATGTAATTTTATGTGTTGTGATGGAATTTTCTGATAATTAAAAATTCCCTTGAACTTAATCAGTGGGTCGGGTCAGCTCGTTCCAAAATATCTATATAATCATTGTTATAGTTTTCCCACGTGTGTGCGTCTACATGTCGTCAATTGTGTGTGTGTGTGCACGTGAGTGGTAATATATATATATTAATATATGTAGTCAATAGACTGTCTGACTCCTCTAGATCTGTTGTAGAAGATAGGCTAAAAGAGAGAAAAGATTCTCGATTTCAGAGACAGCCTCTATTGATTTCTACCATCTCACTCGTGGAAATCTATTTCTACTATCATCTCTCACTGTGGCTATCACTCATGCTAATCTATTCAGAAGGGACCAACCTAAGTCTTAATTCCCCTATCAAAAATCTACGACACTAATTAATATAGATATTGTTTATTTTTACTTCAGTGTGATAGTATATATTCATGAAACTTAATAATATAATTAAAAGACCTAATAGTCTTTTATATTTGGACTTGCCCTAATATTATCGATTTAGTTGAACGGGACGCGCCTCGCCAAAACGAGGCAAAATTTTATTTATAAAAAAAAAAATGAAACCTAATCTGAAATAGTCCAAGGACCCCATCAGAATCGTCGAAATCGGGCCCCACAACGGCTAAGGCCGGTCCTGGCAACACCTGTAACAGACAGTCACTAAATCCTTGAAGCTTAATCTGCAAAAATCTCTCGCGTTCGATGTTAACACAAACCGCTGAATGAGCTTACGGGTGTCTATGTCTGTGCTTGATATTGAATAATTACAGCAGATATTAATAAACAAAGTCAAGGACGTAGAGGAATATATAAAAACAAAGCATAAGTCGGAGACCGTTTAAAACAGTCGCCAAAACACATAATATCTTCACAGAAAGTACCCTACAAATGTTAACATGAAAAAGCCAGCGTATAACAGTTTACACCAGTGATCTTTAACCTTTTTTATTCCTTCATGCACCCTTACACCCGGGCTCTTAAACTCTTAGCGCCACCCTTGATAAAAAACATTATTTGTTTGTCCATCAATATATATAAAATCCCAGCTTTTTCTGTCACTAACGCTAAGGGATGCAACTTTGGTTGAAAGTTAGACATTAATTGTATTGTTTCCATTATATGTACTCTTCCGAAAATATTAACACTCGACAAAGAAAAGTGCACAAATGACTGTGTGCATAAAAATATTTATAGAACTGAGGTGATGCACAGTGGTTTTTTTAAAATACTTTTGAATAAGTGAAATTGCCGTTAGGTACTGGTGCTTTTGAATTTAATTCCCATCTTATGACAGGCTTTTACACTAATAATAACGACAATCTCTAAGGGGCAAATGTTGTTCTTTAAAAAAAAATTACACAGTTTTCAACACATTGTAACCACGATAACCATACAATATTATTGTAAATGTTTCACATTTATAATAGGTGTGAAAAAGTACCAACACTAACGAAGGATAACGATATATCCAAAGTGCAGAAGCATATTGATTTGTCTCCGGCAAATTGCAAAGTATCTGTGATGAAGTACATTGATACAGCGATAAAATCATTAATTACAAGGGGATTGACATAAGTCTTGGGCCTGACCATGAAGGACATGTCACAGAGAGCTGAAATTTTTTATAGTGTATATTCCTTTTCAATATAGCCACCGTCTGAATTGACACACTTCTGCCATCTCTGCTTGACCTTGAAAAGACCTTGGGAGTAGAACACCCTATTTTTCAAACTAAACCAGTCATCACATGCCAGTATAACCTCTTCATCGCTGTCAAAATGATTTCCTTTTAGCTGTTTTTTAAAATTTGGGAATAGAAAAAAGTCTGATGGAGCCAAATCTGGAGAATATGGTGGGTGTGGAAGAATTTCAATATTCAAATCGTTGGCTGCTAGCTGCACAAGCCGTGCTTTGTGAAAGGGCGCGTTGTCTTGAAGCAAAGGAAGATTTCGAGTGTGCGTTATCCCTCGTTTCCTGGTTACAACCTTTCTTAGTTTGGTGAGAAGATCTGCATAGTACTGTCCATTAACTGTGTTGCCACGAGGCAGATAATCTTTCAAAAGGACACCTTTGCCGTCCCAAAAAACAGTCAGCATCACTTTTCCTGCAGATTTCTGCTCCCTCGGCTTGACAGGTGTTGGGGAACCCGGGGTTTTCCCATTGCATATTGGCTTTTTTGGATTCAGGGTCATAATGGTGTACCCAAGTCTCATCTACTGTCACCATGGTCTCCAATAAATTTTTTGACTGACACTTTTTGAGCAACTGTTCACAGCAATTTACCCTCGTTTGCTTCTGTTCACATGTCAACAGTCGCGGAACCCAGCATGCACACACTTTTCTCATGTTCAGTCTGTTGTGTAAAATTCTATAAACTGTTCTTTCATTTAGTTTTACTCTACTAGCTATCTCCACAATTGTCATTTTTCGATCCTGGTCAATGATTTTCTTCACTCTTGTTGCATTATCATCGTTGCACTCTGAGGCTGGTCTACCAGATCTTGGCAGATCAGCAACATTTGAGCGGCCGCACTTAAACTGTTGACACCAGTTTTTTACCGAAGTATATGAAGGACAAGAATCACGAAACACTGGTTCCATCTCCCTGTGTATTTCTGTAGGTGTTTTTTCCTGAAACATCAGAAATTTTATCACAGCTCTGGCCTCCTTCTTTTCCATTGTTTTGTCAAATCTTTGGAGCAGCAGATCCGGTCAATAGGGTACATTGCGCCGTGCACCGTAGCGGGAAAACCCATTGAAGAAACAAATGTGTACTTCACACATTCAGTGCAAATATGATGAACTTTAAATGTGCCAAGTTTCATCTTCCTCCTGTGAATCCTTCATGTTCAGGCCTAAGACTTATGTCAATCCCCTTGTATATGTAATAAAGTCATAATAATATGTATAGAATTAGTAAAGTTGTAACGCGTCTTCTTCCCTGCGACAGAAAACGCATTGATTTAGGTAGGATAGAACGTAGTCTAAAGCCTTATTGCAGCGCTAGTAGTATTGGACTTTGTAACCCGCCCGTCAAGGGTTAACGATAAAAATTTGAAAAAATACTAGCGTAGTGGTTCCAGGAAAGATAGAAAGAATAAAACACACGAACGCATAAGATTGAGAGAGCGGACACATGCTGCCGGCTTGTCAAGTGTTAGAAGTTTGAATTAGCTACTCAGGCCGACAGTGCGAGACGATGCCGTTAGCTTGTGTCGAAAACTACGTCGCAAGCTTTGAAATTTAAAAATAAACCGCCAAGTCCAATACATTTTCTAACAAAAGGCACACTGTAGAATCATATATACACACACGCATAATTACTTCCTGCTGGGAAAAAGGAAGATCTGCGATGATTTTTATAACATTCAAGTAGTTGAGACTTAGAAAACAACGAACACCAAAATGGAAAATATATTGAATTCTTTATTAATAGGTTTAAGATCATAAAAATTAGCTAGTCTTAGAGCTGGTCTTGTCCTGATGGGTTATATGCTTTCGAATAAAAAATCCGACAGATAGAAATTAAGTTATGGACAAAAGACTGTATTTGTTCGTACAGACAGACCAACACATGCTCGTTTGGACTTGCACTAACGGTAAAATTTTTTGACGCGTCCTTGAAAAAGGCAAGAAAGGGTACATGTAGAAAGGGGTAGACAAGGGGGAGAAAAATTTATGGGATGGCTCAAACTGAATATGTTTTTTGGTAGTGTTAGGCCA
This sequence comes from Oreohelix idahoensis, assembly GCA_024509875.1. Lineage (NCBI taxonomy): Eukaryota > Metazoa > Mollusca > Gastropoda > Stylommatophora > Oreohelicidae > Oreohelix > Oreohelix idahoensis. The sequence continues at coordinate 33,893 of JAMPIV010015724.1, read as the reverse complement.
AAACCAAGTTTATTTTTGGTGAATGCCAAGTTCGGACGGACAGACCGACAGAAGTACACAAACATTAGACCGAAATTGGACCTTAGATTTAAAAATTTGAATGGAAAATCTTAGTAGTACATCCCATTGGTCAAAACATTTCATATTATTGAGTAAATTCAAAGGGAGCCGCGCTGGTGTAATGGCTTCGGCGTTGTACTGGCGACCAGGTGTTCATGGTTCAAACCCGGGCGTCGGCGTTTGAAGAAATGTTTACGGCCGGAAATTTGACTGAATAGCCTGAACGGCTCCTGTGATAAACCCTCTGTGGATGGGAAGGAGCGAAGCTCCTGACCGGGTTGGAAGGAAAGTCCTCAGGTTCCCCAGCCTCGCAATGACATGTCATTGGGCCGAAGGGCTGAAAGCCCAAGTGCCGCTGGTTAAGGAAAAAAAAAAAAAAAAAAGTAAATTCAAAGGCTTGACGCCATTTGTAGAAGATAGTCCATAGAGCAGGACGTTGAGTATTTCTGGAAAAAGTGATTAGCCTTATTAAAGCAAATATATATATTAAAGTAATAGGCATCACAGTTCAGCCAGCAGTATATCTGGAATCTGCTATTCAACGTACCTGTGTTTTTGCATTGAAATTCTGGTAAGACCGACATTATTCATATATATTTTGTTTAAAAATGTGAGTGAGAGATGCTGCCATCACGACTGTAAGTAATCAGGTCCCAAGCTGAGTTATGCAGGGCCTGAAGGTATAATTAGGCTATAACACATTGCCAGTTTTGTAAATGCACATGTTTTGTGAAATAAAAAGGTTTTCTTAGGTGACCAGAGGGACACAGCTCACCTATCCCATTGTATAGCAGAAAAGAAAGAGTAATAATATTATTGCAGATGCAGTACCGCCTTTGTAGGAGAGACATGTGAACAACACTGGTACACTGTGGAATGGATGTGCTGGATTGTCCATTAGATATGACCCAGCTCTTTATTTCTTATGTATTCTCTTTTGTATATATAAAACACAGTTAAAATAAGATATCAACAAGGAGACATTATTTCATTGTTACAGGGTTTTTATCTGGCCCTAGTCCGGTGCCAGATGTTTATGAGAAGCAGTGAGAAGACGTTTCATGCACAGTAGTGACAGGGACCTGCAGAGTCTACCCTGTTACTTTTCGCCATTATCATAGCGAAATAGTGTGATACCAAGTTTACAGACTGTTCAAGTGTGCCCAGATAAGTAAAATATCTGGCACCCTAACTCTACATCAGCTTTAAGACCAGTACACCCCTGTATAATAAGAATAAACTATTTCCCCAGAGAACTTAACAGTGACATTGTATATTAAAGAGACTGGGAGTGATTATAGAATCCCAAACCGCCATCCAGTGTTAGAAACCAGTAATAGACAAATTTTAGTAACACTATTAATATAGTTAAACAGTATTTGTTTGGACAATTGTCCCTTTGGATCTAAAATTTACATTTTGTATATATCTTGAATTCTTTTCATTTTAAAGTCCTGACCAGAAGAATACTAGGTTCAGGACCAAATAAATCATACAGAAAATTATTAATTGTACAAATTTATCCCAGGTGTTATTTCCTTTAATCATAGACCTTAATACTTGTTTGTATAGATGTGTATTATTGTTAAAGTACCATCACACCACACTTGCATATCCCTAGACATTAGACGTAGCTATCATTCATACTAGTCAAGAATAAGTCTGCTTAAGGCCATAAGGTGGTAGCAGCAAGGTACCCTGATAACTCAACCCTAATTTTGTTAGAATCAGGGACCTTCACAGCTGGCCTCATTCAGTACAATAAGGAAACATATCAACAACATTTCATAACATCAAAATCCACCACAATAAATTGGGGTCTCTTCTTCCGGGATTTGAACTTGTTAGTTGTTTAGAAATTTAAGAATTGTAGCACAAGTGTCCCCAAAAGTTATAAAAGTATTTAAAAGGGAAAATAAACGCTGATGAACTGTTAAGAGCCAGTAATTAGTTAATTAATTGGTTAATTAATTAGTTAGAGTTAGTACTCTGTTAATTAAGAGTTTTGAAAATTGTATTAGAACATTTTAAAGATTGATATTATGGCAGACCTAGCAAAGTTCAGATCTGCTGCTGTGCTGGCTGCAAAAGAGATGAATATGGATGGACCAGAGTTGGTCCAGTATGTAACCTGAGAGGTTGATAAATTTATTGCAAGTGATAGAGAGGATAGGAAGTTAGAAGCAGAAAGAAAATTAGAGGCTGAGAAAGAAATTAAAAGGTTGCAGATTGAGGCTGACAACGAGGCTAGGGCATTGGAGGCGAACCGGGAGGCTGAAATAAAGCGGCTCCAAATTGAAGAAAAAAAAAACAAAAGGGAGGCTGAGGAAAGAAGACTGGCTGCTGAAAAGGAGGAGAAGAGATTGGAAGCTGAAAGGGAAGACAAGCGATTGGCTGCAGAAAGGGAAGCTGAAAAGGAGGAGAAGAGATTACAGAGGGAGCACGAGCTACGACTAAAAGAGTTAGAATTTCAAAGCCATGCTGCTGAAAATGGTGCCAGCCCTTCTACCTCCGATGCCACTGCTAGTCAGGGAGCCTCAACTTCAGCTATGGGGTTCCATTTAGACCATTTTGTTGAGAGGGACGATGACATTGAGTCATTTTTGTCTAGATTTGAGGTTTTAGCCACCACCTATGGGTTGGAGAAGGAAAGGTGGAGTTTAAAGTTATCTCAGGGTCTTAGGGGAACATCTTATGAAGTGTTTGCCAAGATGAGCAAAGACGACCAAGACAATTATGACATGTTAAAGCAGGCTCTTTTGCTAAGGTATGAAAAGAACGGAGAATTTTACAGGAAAAAGTTTAGAAATGCCAAATTACTGTCGGGTGAGACCTATCACCAGTTCTCTGCACGTTTAGAGACGTACTTGGAGAAATGGACTGCTCTGGGGAAAACCCAAGATCTTAAAGAGATGATCCTTATTGAGCAATTGAGAGAGTCCCTGGCTCCAGACTTGAGAAAGTTTCTCATGGAACAAGGTGCAGAGAGGCTGGGTGAGTTACTTAATGTCGCTGAGAGGTATCAGGCAGCCCAGGCAGAGGTAGCTGGCGCTAAAAAGAAACAGATTGACAATTATAAGGCTCCACAAAACTCTAATAGATTTGATAACAAAGATCAGGGAAACAAAGGTAAGCACAATTTTGATAGGCCACGCAATGATTTTAGAAACAAAAACCCACAATTCAATGATAGGAAATATGATGAAAGAAAACCTTTTCAAGGTAGATTATATTGTAAATGGTGTAAGAGGGAAGGTCATGACATCAAATTTTGTCATAAGAAAACTTCTGGATTTGCTGCTATGAAGATGGGGAACAAGGGAAAAAGGACAAACCTACTGGACAGCAGGAACCTTATCACCCCCCAGTGTGTGAGGATGTAGTCTGCAATGGGGTCACCATTAGGTGTCTCTATGATACAGGCTTAGATTTTGATTCTGTTGTGAGTGCGCATTTGGTGAACCCAGATCAGTATACCACAGAGACAGTGGAGATACAAGAACCGACCAAGGACATACCACTTATGACACTTCCCATTGCCAGGATAACGGAGAAAACTCGCTATGTGGAAGGAGTAATCAGAGCAGCAGTGATCGACGCACCCATCTACCCTCTGATATTGGGGTGTCGTTATGTCTTCTTGGGGAATCCCAAGAGACGTGTGGTCTTGGCAGCCGTCCAGACTCGATCACAATCCAGAAAGGAAGAAGATGAACCTATAAATACCCATCCAGAGGAGATGAGGAAGGCACAGGCTGAGGACAAGACACTCAAGCCTTGTTACAAAAAATTACCTAAATGCCACACACCTCCAAGCAAAGGGGACTATTACATGAAGAACAAATTATTATATAGGAAGACCGGAACTGGAACAAATGGTCACGGCCAGCTGGTTCTTCCTACGTCATATAGGGAGAGAGTGTTGGAATTAGGACATGCGATTCCCTTCAGTGGTCACATGGGGATCAGCGCAACAGGACAGCTTATAGCTTGTCATTATTTCTGGCCAGGAATAACGGAGGATATAAAGAGATATTAAAATCCTGCCCAGAATGTCAAAGGGTAGCTCCAAGGCACTGGACTGCTCCAGCAACTCTAGGGGAAATGCCCATTGTGGGAACACCTTTTGAGAGAGTTGCAGTGGATATTGTGGGACCTCTCACTCGGACCAAGAGGAGGAACAGTTACATCCTTACTCTGGTGGACACGTGTTTTATGTGGGGAGAGGCGGTAGCCCTGTCGTCAATCGACTCCAAGCATGTCGCAGAGGCATTACTTACAATATTCATAAGGTTAGGATTCCTGCATCAAATCTTGACTGATAATGGCTCACAGTTCAAGGGGAAACTAACGGAAGAAGTTTTCAGGATCTTCCAAGCCAGGCACTTTCATTGTAGTCCGTATCACCCCCAAGGGAACGGCCAGGTAGAGAGGTTCAACGGGACTCTCATTTCTATCCTGAGAAAGCTGGCACATGAGAAACCTGATACGTGGGACCAATACCTGCCCGCTGCGTTGTTTGCGTATCGGGAAGTTCCACATAAATCAACCGGGATGGCACCCGCAACCCTGTTATTTAGGAGGCCAATAAAAAGTCCATTAGAAGCCTTGTTAAGGACATGGACAGATGAGAAGGCAGAAGAGACTGTTACCTCATCATACCAATATGTGAACGAGCTGACCACTCGTCTTAAAACTGGCTGGAAACTTGCAAATGATAATCTAAGAAAAGCCAGGAAAAAACATTGCTGCCTATTTTAATAAGAAAGCTAAAGATAGAGAATTATTTGTGGGAGAGAAGGTGCTTCTTCTACTGCCCGGCAGCCATAATAAACTACAAATTGGATGGCAAGGTCCATATACTGTTCTAGAGAAGGTGTCTAGAACAAATTATAAAATCGACAAGAAGGGGAAAGAAAAAATATATCATGTGAACCTTCTAAAGAAGTATCAGGACAGGGAAATCCAGGAAGGAACACACTTAATGTCCTTGTCGATAGCAACAGGGATGAAGAATGAACCACTCACCTCCCATGAGTATCCCTTGAAAATATGTGAGACACCTGCACATGTAAAAGTCAGTAAACACTTGACGAAAAAAACAGAGGGAACAGGTTCAAAAGGTTCTGACTGTGGTAAAGTGGGATGTTATAAATATTTATAGGGACTTAATGTACTGACTGAGATCAGCTGTGAAGGTATCTGTATCTAATAGGTGTAGTGTTTTACAGATAACCTTACTTGCTACCACATTTATACCTCAGTCAGAATTATTCTGGAATATTGTGATGACTACGTTAAATGTCTAGGGTTATGTAAATGATGAAGTGTAAGTCACAACAACAACAGACAGATAAACAATTTAATTTATTCCACCACACTTGACAACACTGTGACACTCACACACATTTAACACTCTATAAGACTAACTTAATTCAGTCAATGGTAAAAGTTTCAAATATATATGTATTAATTACTTTCACTATTATATATCCTGATTCAACTACACAGTGAACCAGGAATCACAATCAAATGTAATCACAATTTATATGTACATAATTTATAAATATGAACCTTGTAGTGACATATTTTATTAGTATTATCCTATGTGTGTCAGTTGTGTAGTGGTACTATGAGGTAATACTGGTTTTGTTTTTCAAGCTATGTTGTTATTTGTCATCATGACTTCAAGTGTTTCTTTATCTTGGAAATAGTATGGGGAATCTTCACCGTTCCTATCAATTTAAACAATGTATTGACCCTCAGTTTTACTATAATGTCAAGTTTTGAGGGGAACACATAATGTTGAGCTCCTCTGGCCACAGAGGCTTAACTTTCGTGATGGCGGCAGGAAAAGACTCCTCTGCTCGATTGCTCCCCTGTGTTCTGGAGACACCTCACTAGTCACTATCTGGACCCAGGAGTATGCTGTCAGCCTCCAGATTCAGCAAAGCTCAGACCAGGTGCTGCTCAATAACTTTAGGACCAAAGTCCCACAATTCATGGAAATAATACAGAATTACGTTGACTGGCAATGAATATGGCACAAAATCCGACCTGCCGCTGTCTCATGCTTTTATTTAGAAAAATATAAGCTGAATCTCAACGCACTGTTGCTTTAGAAAGTTTATTTGAAAATGTGGTGCTGAACTGACGCTTCTAATTGCCTATATTGGCGGGTCTAACCAATCGAGCCATGTTTACACAAGCTTTTGAAAAAAAGTACCCTTCCTTCCGTCTCCCTTAACAACAAAAGATAGTATTTGTAGCCCGACTAATCGTGTTTAGCCTTACATTTACTGCGCTCCAATCAAATAGGATTTTACATGGGGACCTATTTCCCGTACAATGGTGGTGTCAAAATCTGCCACTGAGCGATTCTGATTTTGGTGTTGTCTGACACCCTCACTATTTCTTTTGGCTATAATTTGTTAATTCCTAGACTATTTGCGTAACGTTTAACATATTCTTTGTCAGCAAGTCCTAAGGAACCCAAATATATAAATTTAATGGGGCTAAGGGGCTGCGTTCAAAATATGTATTTTCTAGGATAGTCGTGTAGTTGTTTTTTTTTTATGTTTAGAACCGCCACCTGTCCTGCTGTACTGTCAGACTAATGTCAGGATTTTAGACATAAAACAGTAGAATGTCATGTTTCCTAATAAGCGTTTTGTAAGTTTTTAAAACCTAACTCTCGTATGGGTAGTGTTTTTTATCACTGTCGATTTGAAAAAAAGTTAGTGCATGTGGCCTTACACGCGTGATGGTAGTAATTGTATAGCGAGACGCGTGTTAGTGTGGCATGCGTTCCGGCTTTCAGCCCTCCCTTCTCTCTATCCTAATTCCATCTGTCTTTCGTTTATGGTAACTTAGTGTATAAAATGACATGAATGGAATATTAAATATAGGTCAGCTTGCGTATCTCAAGGTTTTTCTTAGAAATGCAGTACACGTTTTATCGTAGAAAGCGTGTATGCTGCAGTAGGCTTTTACTATCAACGTGAAACGTTACAATTTGCAGACGAATTAGAAAACAAGGGGAATTTCGAGTACAGTCATTGTGACAGCACTGTTCTTTACCATTCTTCTTTCCTTTTATTGAAGTTATTTGTTAGGCTTTACATTTACTTTTTAATTTATATATGTGGATTAGAATTTCACACGACACTGACTGATCATACGGACGTGTTAACGGACAAACCGGGGTATACGAATTTGTTGGAATATGATATGAAACTAGTAGACCCAACACCGATCTGTATGAGAGCCTACACGATCCCGTTTTCCAAGGAGAAAGCTTTGAAGGAGGTGATTGAGTACCTATTGAAAGAAGGAATTATTTCTCATAGCGAAACTCCCTATAGTTCCAGTGGGGTTTTGCTGAGAAAACCCTCTGGAGAACATCGTCTGTGTATAGATTACAGGAAACTGAATGCTTTCACAGAGAATCAGGTGGATCCATTACCTGACAACAAATCAATTATTTGCCAGGCTAAACAAGGCAAAATATTTTTGGAAGGTGGATCTGAGCAAAGGCTATTATCAGATTCCAGTGAAGCCTGAGGTCAGACCTTATTTGGCGTTTAGCACTTCGGAAGGACATTATGAATTCAACATGTTACCTTTTGGGTTGAAAAATGCTCCGAGTGTATTTTCTAGGATGATGCGAAAATTGTTGGATCCACTAAATAACCCATGCATCACTAACTTTATGGATGATATCCTCATTGCTACAGAAACATTTGAGGAACACATTAACTCTTTGACTATGCTGTTTGATAGACTAAGAGAGGCTAATTTGACGGCTAGACCAACAAAATGTTGTATTGGTTGTAAAGAGTTGGAGTTCTTGGGACATACTGTGTTTCAGGGTAGTATGACCCCTGACCCCAAGAACCTTGAAAAATTGCAGAGAGCACCTAGGCCACAAACAAAGAAAGACGTGAGATCTTTCGTGACGTTGTGTGGATTCTATTAGAAATATATCAAAAATTTTAACTCTATTTGTGCTCCTCTGACGGATTTAACTCGCAAAGGAAATCCTGATAGAATTGTTTGGTCAGCCCAATGGGAATCAGCCTACCAAGAGTTAAAGGAAAAACTTACAAGCAAGCCTATCTTGAAATTACCTGATTTGAGTCCAGAATTTGTGGTGAGAAGTGACGCAAGCAATGTGTGCCTGGGGGCTACGTTGTTGCAAATGTCATCGTCACCAGAGGGAGAGCTGAACCCAGTCGCTTATGCTAGCCGCAAGTTAAACAAAGCGGAGAAAAACTATTCAACAAGCGAAAAAGAATGTCTAGCTTTGATCTGGGCGATACGAAAGTTCCAGATCTATCTATATGGTAGAACATTCGTGGTCCAAACGGATCATCAGCCTCTCGTATTCTTATCACAGGCCAAGCATGAAAATGCCAGATTATTACGATGGTCGTTATTATTACAGCCATATCAATTTACCATTGAATATATTCCGGGGTCACAGAACGTGGGTGCAGATTTCCTCAGTAGGCATCCCTGTGATCTAAATCAGAGTATTCAGCAGGCGTAGGGAATAAATTTTATCTATGTGTATCACTGTTTTGGAACTAGCATCAGGCATGTTCTTAAGTAGGGAGATGTGTGATGAAGTACATTGATACAGCGATAAAATCATTAATTATATGTAATAAAGTCATAATAATATGTATAGAATTAGTAAAGTTGTAACGCGTCTTCTTCCCTGCGCCAGAAAACGCATTGATTTAGGTAGGATAGAACGTAGTCTAAAGCCTTATTGCAGCGCTACTAGTATTGGACTTTGTAACCCGCCCGTCAAGGGTTAACGATAAAAATTTGAAAAAATACTAGTGTAGTGGTTCCAGGAAAGATAGAAAGTATAAAACACACGAACGCATAAGATTGAGAGAGCGGACACATGCTGCCGGCTTGTCAAGTGTTAGAAGTTTGAATTAGCTACTCAGGCCGACAGTGCGAGACGATGCCGTTAGCTTGTGTCGAAAACTACGTCGCGAGCTTTGAAATTTAAAAATAAACCGCCAAGTCCAATACATTTTCTAACAAAAGGCACACTGTATGTTGTAGATTTTTGATAGGAGAATTAAGACTTGGGTTGGTCCCTTCTGAATAGATTAGAATAAGTGATAGTCACAGTGAGAAGTAGTAATAGCAATAGATTTCCACGAGTGAGATGGTAGAAATGTGATAGAGGCTGTCTCTGAAATCAAGAAAATCTTCTCTCTTTCACCTATCTTCTACGACAGAATTTATATTGAGTCAGACAGTCTACACACATATATATATATATATATATATGAAATATATATTTATATATATATATATATATATCCACTCACATACATACACACATAAGACGACAGTTAGACGTACAGACGTGGGGGAAAAAAACTATGACAATGATTATATGAATAGTTTGGGAAAACGAACTGACCGACACGCTGGAATAAATTTTATGAGTAGTTTATTTATCAAGACTAAACTTCTCTCACAACATATCAAATCACATCAAGCATATACAAAAACAATCATAAACAAAAATCAGAAATGCTACCAGAATGATAGACCCGTTGGTATGATTCTTCCCTCGATGGATAGCCCACAGTCCCGTTAGAAGAAAGTGATAGCCCAAAGAGTCACAGATACATATGATTTAGTCTAAAATTCTTCCCCTTTAAGGTATGAACAGACTGGATACTCTGATCTAGTATAAGGGAATATATCTATATATATATATATATATGTATATGTATATATATAGATATATATATATATATATATATATATATATATATATATATATATATATATATATATATATATATAATACCTTGCATAAAGAAATGTTATGACAGCAAAAATGAATGGGTGTCAAAATAACACCATAAAGGGATCGCTCAGTCCTGCATTCACTCTATTCATTCAACTGTGCTCACGTGCATTTTTCAACAACAACAAAAAATATTTTTAGGACTTGCTCATACAGAATCTTCACTGGTAATCTTGGCCAAGAAAACCCCAGGTCCAAAAAGACGGGTTGAATTCACTACTTCCGGGACCGTTCTCTTGGTAATACTATTGTTTTGGATGTCTGTTTAAGTCACATAAAAATTGTCCAAGCACGAGCGTTTATAGCGAGCACAGTGTCAACATCTTAGATTTCAAACGAATGAGGAATGTCAGGTCGGCACCTTCTCTCAGTATTGGAATTTAGTTGGTCACACCACCACTTGTCAACAGTGTCGGGAAATTTACTGATTGAAATATGTTACTTGCCACCAAGGCGGAAAAAATGACTAGAGTTTTCTCAGGAAGAATCAAATCAGGTTCGATGACCCGTTACTTCTTTAACATCTTAAAGTCCTTGTAAAAGTTATACATCAAATCTTTAAGGTAAGAATGTTTGTTGTTTTCTTCACAGATTTATTACTTTACTCAAACGCTGGCAAAGTTTGGGTACCACAGTTTCACTATATAAAAATGGAAAGAACACATATCAAATAATTATACATACTATAACTGATAATTTAAACTGCAAGCGTAGCTTGTCTTATAGTTTAACACTTCCCGTGGAATAAGTTATATTTAAAAATCAAACATCCTGAATTAGGAATACCTACGCATTCCGTCAATACTCAAGATGTAGCAGTCATTTAAGGTAGTAGTATACCCACAAAAGTTTGAAAAAAATAAAAATCCAACAATTTTCATTTTCATGCTTTAAATCATCGTCAACATGTTCTTGTACTAAAAATAATTCATAGAAGCTTAGAGATACTCTGGTATGATAGGAATCAGTGTTTTTCTACACACACCCCCTTGAGTGATTTGCATAGCAACCAATGTTTATAGTTGGTTACCATGTGAATAATGACCCAACATGAAGGTGCGTAATTGTAAAACTGCGAAATTATAATTATACTGAGGCAACAGGAAAAAGATATTTATAACTTTACCAAGGGGAATCACTCCATGATTTCTTATGAATTTTTCAAAAGTGTGTGTCTAGAAAGCTTTGATCGTAAATTTCAACATTTGTTACATGCATTGTGCATTTTCCCCCACATCAACTCTATTTATTGCTAGTTTTATACTGATTCTGTATAATAGTAGTTAGCAGAGCTTCTTTTGTTCACAATGGGAAATAAGACAAAGTAAGTTCCTTGGAAATCGGTACACCAACAAACAATTGCCTGAAAATGAGACACCTATTGTCGATAGTGACGCTATAAAGCCTCTGTGCTCCTCAGCAAAGAAAATAAAGGTCCAAGAAAGTAAAGGACAAGCTAAAAATGACAACAGAGGAAATGGGTTTATCCTTATGGATGTAAAACTGCTGTTTGGGTTTTTAATGCGCTAACTTTAGATGTGACAAATGTTATCAGTACTCACTGACCTGCGAGATCGTCGAAGAGACTCGGGGTGGCTTCTGTCATGAAATTAGTATCAAGTGCACAAACTGTGTCGAATGGAATGCCAATTTCAATACTTCTGATGTTTCATCTCCAGCTACTCACAAACACAAAGATGTAAATGTGCGAATGGTAGAATTTGTGCGTTCTATTGGGAAAGGCCACAGTGTATTGCATAATTTTTCGATATACATGAACACAAGTCAACCCATGGCAACGAAAGCATACATGAGAACGCTGCACAGGATCTATTCAGCAAGTAAGGACATTGCAATGGAAAGACCCTGAGAGCACTAAAAAGGGGATTCATAGACACTGCAACTGCAGTAGAAGGAGACCTTTATTCAACAGGAGCTCATTAAACTTCATTTTTTGAGTTCTTTTTCTGTTTTTCTTTGTTTTCTCGGAATTGTCTTTTTAACATAATTGGTGATCTTTGAAACAAGATATCTCTAGATCTGTACATTCAATTGACATGAAAATTAAAACAGTTGGTTGTCATATAATCTTACAGATTCTGACCTAAAATGGATACAATTGAATTCAGAGTTTTAGTTTTATGACCATCATGCATATATAATGAGGCACAAATATCGAACATTCCAGAAATATAAATTTTGAAAATTCATTAAAAATTAACCTTTCTGTCAATCTCTGTCATTTTAGTTCATGACCTCACGCTATATACAATGATTCAATTTGCCAAGTTTCAGTCAGATCCTTGTACAAATAACATAGTTATGATGTTTTAAAAAAGGTGTATAATTTATTCACTACGGCGGCCATATTGGATAGCTAATTTGCATAATTAATGAGGTCATTATGTGGACAAAAATTTTAAGTCCATACTAACACTATACCCATGGTTGTTTGATTCTGAAAGGAAAATTTGAGTTTTTTACCCTATCAAGGTAGCCTACTACCTTAATAGTTAGTTTAGAAAAAATTTTCTCGTCTGATTATTTTAGCAGTAGAATTAAATTCCTTAATAGCCGACTGAGTTTAAGCTAGAAATATAATTTCTGTTTTCCCCTGTAACTCGTCACTATAAAATAATACAGACTTAACAATTTAACTCTCTGCACAATCTAACTAGCAAAATGAAATAAGATAAGCGATTTAACACTTTAACTACTTCACAAAATACTAGATATTAATATAAGATTTACCTCAACACAGAACTGCTAAGAACTTAAACCACTACGATCATACTAAATGACATCTCTATTAATAGAGATTCTTAGGAATCGAACGAAGGCTTGTTCTAGTCTAGACTGCGAAGTTACTAAGTGAAAATGAAATCTAATTCCCTCCAGTATATATGAAACACCAGACAAAGAGGTACGCTATTTCCATAAACTACGCAATAGCCTCCCCTTTCCGTCTTAACACTTACGGTAACTCCAAGAGGCTGTCGTAAACTGCCACTTTGCGTCTCTGACATCTCCGTCTAAGAAAGGGCCGTAGCGCTACGTGTCAGATGCAAATGTAGACAACTTGTCTGCAATGCAGGGGCAGTTTTCGCACCTATCGCCAAAATGACCATTCTGAGCGAATGTGTGATGGCGCCTTCTCCACCCTGACACTGAGAACCTACCAAGGGAACTACGTGTCAGATGCAAAATACCAGACAAATGTCTGAATACTGCGCTGGGGAGGTGTCAGGATTCACGCCTCACCTCAGCGCTCACCGAGAAACTACGTTTTGACAGGTGAGAATGCAGGCAATATGTCGGCCCTATGTCTGAGAATAGCCAAATATTCACAGTTATTTCGTCAATCTGCAGCGATTGACAGAATGCATTCTCACGCCAAATCGTCTGGTCCAAGGGACTGACGCGTTACGTAAGATGTTACTCGTTTAATCAGCACTGATATGCGTTTCTAAATGAGAAACGAAACTGGCGAAAGTGAGAATGGAAAAAAATATTCTCCGCAAACGAATGGATGCGAAAAATACAGGAAAAAGGTAAAGAGAGATAATACCATAGAGGATACGGGTGAAAGAAAAAGAAGAGAATATAGGCAATTTACGACCAATAAATTCTCTGTGACACTGTAGAATCATATATACACACTTACTTACTTAGTCGTTCCCCTTCTACCGTGAGGTGTAGAGGTTTGGAAGAGAGAGCGCCAGACCATTCTATCAGCTGTCTTCTTCCTGGCCTGGTTCCATTCTAGTCCTCGGTCCTTCAAAGATTGTCTAATGTTGTCCTCCCAGCGGACTCTGGGTCGTCCTGGAGGTCTGGATCCCTGGCTCTTTGTTTCCCATGCTTGTCGTGGTAGCCGATCTTCTCCCATTCTGCAGACATGGCCAAACCATCTTAGTTGGGACTGTTCTATTTGGGTCTGCAGCGGATGGGATTTTAGGCCTCGACGGATCGTCTGGTTGCGGACCATGTCTCTTCTTGTTACTTCAACCACTTTCCTCAGATACCTCATTTCTGAGGTTTGGATCTGGCTTTTGTGGGTTGTAGTCATTGCCCACGACTCGCATCCATATGTCAAGACTGGGACATAGGTGGAGCGGTATACAGCCATCTTCGTTTTCTTACCAACCTCTTTCTTGCTGAGGAATCCACGATTTATGGCCTGAAAAAGTCTCCCAGCCGCTGCTTTTCGAGTGGCCAACTCTTCTTTGATGCCTCCCTTTCGGTCTATAATAGCTCCGAGATATTTAAAGTGGTCGACCTGCTCCAGGACCTGTTCTCCCAACTTAATCTGATGTTTTCTTTCTTCTCGTGATATCACCATGGATTTTGTTTTAGAGCTGCTTATGACCATCCCTCTCTTCTCCAGCTCTTCCTTCCAGACTTGCAGGTTGGATTGGAGATGTGCCTCTGATTTAGCAATCAGGGCAACATCATCAGCAAATGCCAGCTCCAAAATATAGACCTGTCTCATCTTCCAGTACCCCACTGAATACTTTCTTGTTCTCTCCTTACATGCCTTGATGACATCGTCCATAAGGAGTATGAAGAGGTAAGGTGATAGGATATCGCCTTGTCTTACACCAGTGGTGGTCCTGAACTCTTCTGACTTATGGTTTGCTGTCCTCACATAATTTCTGCAAGACTTGTAGAAGCTCTGTATAGCATGAATCAGAGGTGCTGGAATATTCTTCCTTGCCAAACAGTCCCAAAGTTTGCTCCAGGGGACCCTGTCAAACGCCTTTTCCAGATCTATGAAACAAAGATGGATCTCACTCTTATACTCAAGGGCCTTTTCACTCAGCTGTCTGAGTGTGAAGATTAGGTCTTGAGTACTTCGGTTTGCTCGGAATCCGCACTGGACCTCATCCAATTGTGGCTCAGCTAGGCGTCGGAGTCTCTGCTCTAGGATTCTAGAGTAGTTTTACCAGGGACACTGAGAAGGGATATGCCTCTATGGTTTCCACATTGTCGATTGTCACCCTTTTTGAAAATTGGTGTTATGATGGCAATCTCCCAATCCTTTGGTATGGTCTTGTTGCACCATGCTGCCTGTAGGACCTTTAAGAGTAATAGGTCGCCTGATGCTCCCATGTACTTAACCATTTCTGGTGTTATACCATCATGCCCTGCTGCTTTGCCCATCTTGATGAGAGAGCAGAGGTCAAGGAGGAATTCTTCGAGCTGCTTCAAAGGACAGTGGATGACTGCCTAGATGAAGTTATTATGCTCGGAGATTTTAATGCCAGAGTTGGAAATGACCATGCTAGATGGGGTGGAGTTATCGGAAGATATGGAGAAGATACTCTCAATGACAATGGAAAGCGACTCCTTAGATTCTGCAGTGAGCAGAATCTGATCATTACAAACACAAAGTTCCCCCATAAGCGCATACATGCATACACTAGATGTGAACCAACCAAGAATGAGAAGTCAGTGATCGACTATGCCATTGTTCGGAGAAGCTCATTCAGATATGTCCGAGATGCAAGAGTCTGGAGGGGGCCAGAGATTGGAAGTGATCACTACCTGCTAACAATCAAACGAACAACTGAAAGAGTTGCTCAGCCTAGGAACTGCCAACATCACGCAAGAAACCAAGTAAACGAGCAGGAGAAATGAGCATTAGGACCTACAAGCTGAGAGAGCCAGAAATTAAGACCAGATATCAGGGGCTTATTGCTACAGCAGTGAGCAACACAGAAGAACGACCTGATGACTTGGAAACCCTCTGGAATAAATTCAAGGATATCATAAAGACAGCTGCTGCAGAAGCATGCGGTGAAGTCCGACTTGGGAACCAGAGAAAGAGGACACCTTGGTGGACAGAGGACGTCAAAGAGAAAATAAGAGAGAAGAAAATGGCATGGAAACAATACTTAGGAGCTAAAAACACAACAGGACAAATGGAAAAATATAGAGAATATGTGACACTCAGAACAGAAGCAAAGAACAAAGTGCTAGCAGCAAAACAGAAGTCCTGGGAAGAATTTGGAGAAAAGCTAGAAAAAGATGCACAAGAAAACCAGAAATTGTTCTATAAGACCCTAAAGAACATGAGGAAAGAAAAACAATGCCCTCTCAAATTTATAAAGGACAAGCAAGGCAAATTGCTTACTGCCCCGAAGGAAGTAATGGAAAGATGGAAAGAATATTTCTCAGAACTCCTGGATGGT
Organism: Oreohelix idahoensis; assembly: GCA_024509875.1. Classification (NCBI taxonomy): domain Eukaryota; kingdom Metazoa; phylum Mollusca; class Gastropoda; order Stylommatophora; family Oreohelicidae; genus Oreohelix; species Oreohelix idahoensis. The sequence goes on along the minus strand of JAMPIV010015724.1, from coordinate 17,795 downwards.
GAGCATGGTGAAGCATCAGAAATGATAACCACTAGCACAGAAGAGAAAACCAATGATGGTGAAGATGACATAAAGATGGAAGAACTGAGGGCAGCACTAGAGAAAATCAAGATATATACACACACGCATAATTACTTCCTGTCGGGAAAAAGGAAGATCTGCGATGATTTTTATAACATTCAAGTAGTTGAGACTTAGAAAACAACGAACACCAAAATAGAAAATATATTGAATTCTTTATTAATAGGTTTAAGATCATAAAAGTTAGATAGTCTTAGAGCTGGTCTTGTCCTGATCGGTAATATGCTTTGGAATAAAAAAATCCGACAGATAGAAATTAAGTTATGGACAAAAGACTGCATTTGTTCTTACAGACAGACCAACACATGCTCGTTTGGACTTGCACTAACGGTAACATTTTTTGACGCGTCCTTGAAAAAGGCAAGAAAGGGTACATGTCGAAAGGGGTAGACAAGGGGAGAAAAAATTATATGATGGCTCAAAATGAATATGTTTTTTGGTAGCGTTAGGCCAAAACGAAGTTTATTTTTTGGTGAATGCCAAGTTCGGACGGACAGACCGACAGAAGTACACAAACATTGGACCGAAATTGGACCTTAGATTTAAAAATTTGAATGGAAAATCTTAGTAGTAGATCCCATTGGTCAAAACATTTCATATTAATGAGTACATTCAAAGGCTTGACGCCATTTGTAGAAGATAGTCCATAGAGCAGGACGTTGAGTATTTCTGGAAAAAGTGATTAGCCTTATTAAAGCAAATATATATTAAAGTAATAGGCATCACAGTTCAGCCAGCAGTATATCTGGAATCTGCTTTTTATTGTACCTGTGTTTTTTCATTGAATTTCTGGTAAGACCGACATTATTCATATATATTTTGTTTAAAAATGTGAGTGAGAGATGCTGCCATCACGACTGTAAGTAATCAGGTCCCAAGCTGAGTTATGCAGGGCCTGAAGGTATAATTAGGCTATAACACATTGCCAGTTTTGTAAATGCACATGTTTTGTGAAATAAAAAGGTTTTCTTAGGTGACCAGAGGGACACAGCTCACCTATCCCATTGTATAGCAGAAAAGAAAGAGTAATAATATTATTGCAGATGCAGTACCGCCTTTGTAGGAGAGACATGTGAACAACACTGGTACACTGTGGAATGGATGTGGTGGATTGGTCCATTAGATATGACCCAGCTCTTTATTTCTTATGTATTCTCTTTTGTATATATAAAACACAGTTGAAGTAAGATATCAACAAGGAGACATTATTTCATTGTTACAGGGTTTTTATCTGGCACTAGTCCGGTGCCAGATGTCTATGAGTAGCAGTGAGAAGTCCTTTCATGCACAGTAGTGACAGGGACCTGCAGAGTCTACCCTGTTACTTTTGGCCATTATCATAGCGAAATAGTGTGATACCAAGTTTACAGACTGTTCAAGTGTGCCCAGATAAGTAAAATATATGGTACCCTAACTCTACATCAGCTTTAAGAGCAGCATACCCCTGTATAATAAGAATAAACTATTTCCCCAGAGAACTTAACAGTGACATTGTATATTAAAGAGACTGGGAGTGATTATAGAATCTCAAACCGCCATCCAGTGTTAGAAACCAGTAATAGACAAATTTTAGTAACACTATTAATATAGTTAAACAGTATTTGTTTGGACAATTGTCCCTTTGGATCTAAAATTTACATTTTGTATATATCTTGAATTCTTTTCATTTTAAAGTCCTGACCAGAAGAATACTAGGTTCAGGACCAAATAAATCATACAGAAAATTATTAATTGTACAAATTTATCCCAGGTGTTATTTCCTTTAATCATAGACCTTAATACTTGTTTGTATAGATGTGTATTATTGTTAAAGTACCATAACACCACACTTGTATATCCCTAGACATTAGACGTAGCTATCACTCATACTGGTCAAGAATAAGTCTGCTTGAGGCCATAAGGTGGTAGCAGCAAGGTACCCTGATAACTCAACCCTAATTTTGTTAGAATCAGGGACCTTCACAGCTGGCCTCATTCAGTACAATAAGGAAACATATCAACAACATTTCATAACATCAAAATCCACCACAGTATCCCAGACGAACGATACTTCTGTTCAAGAAGAAAGTGGTTGGCGCTTCTAAAGCATATTGACCTATAACTGGGGTCGACAAGGGGTTGAAGCTTCCTTCCTACCAACCCACCCTCTTCCTTCGACGATTAGCGTACGAATGGCAAGGTAGTCTGAGCACTTGCCTATCGCGGCAAAATGACTGGGTTACGGGTTCGAAACCTAACAGTGTCATGCTTCTGTCTAACCAGTTGTAAATAGATACCTGACTCTGCTCTTGAGTTAGAGAAGGCAAAGGCAGCGAGGAAGTAAGCTGGTCACCCCACCTCATAATGCTGGACTCTAGTACATAATGAAATCTTTAACACTTCACTCCCCTAAGTTAGTATGTGCTTGTAAACAACCTTTTCTTTTTAAGAGTGATGACTTTTAAACTTGCTATAACAAGACACCCATCATTATTTTAAGTGCAACACTCCAACTTCATGTAAATAAAATTTCGTTAGTGCAACATTCATATGTTGATACCATCGCCCAGTAAGCTTTGAGATCGTTCTTTATTTAATCTACTCGGGGGTGAGGCTACCTTGTGAGGCTAAAAGATAACATGTTCACTGTGCGCTCTATCTATATCTAACGTTTATTTATTTCTTCATTTACATTTCGACTAGTACTTGATTGCTGCCCGGGGAGATAACATCAATTGTTGTTTGTTTCTATTATATAGACATTGGGTTTGGATAAGGGAGAGGTAATAAGGACAGTTCTTGATCGCCGATCGCCTGACACTATAATAGATGTATCAACATTACTCAGACTGGAATTCGGCATCAAGTGTAAAACTAGCGTGGATGGACGCATGAGAGGATAGATCAAGCGTGTGTGTACAACCAGGAACAATCAGCATTCATTCCCTTCAACACTGGGGAAGACTGAGCACCTATGGGTTTGCCCGTAGTGCAAGGATGTCGATTCTGAACAGTAACAATGATAGCATTACACTGTCCCATGTAGTTCTGGGGAGTCAGTGAGACAAAGAAAGGATATAACTACTGCCCCCTCAGGTGACTGATATAAAGTTATGCATGGCGCTGGTTAAACACAGAAACCACCACTACAAGACCTCATGAATGGCTTTGATGCAAGCTTCATGTAACGGACCCCCTGCTGTGGTGGGCTTGGTTAGGGTTTGTTTTGTTGTCGGTGGTTTTGAATCTGACTTGTGTATGATTCAGCTGCGATAGACAAACAACCCTCAACACCAGAGACGGTAATATCAGACTCTGAAGACTGCCTAGACGGTCCGAACATTTTTAACTCACTTTTCTCGAATGTATGACAAAATTCCCGTATCCTCACTGACCCGCAACACTCTCGTCTTCATGACCATGTTTCCTCTTGACATACGAATACTTATTTAACTAGGGAAAAACTTACCACAAAAAAATCTCACCGCTCGGACACATCTGATCACTGCGAGATCCCTCCACCAAAGACTGTTGTAACCAAGCATACGTCACCTTTGTCAACTTGCTTAAGTCATACTTTTCACTCGCTTACGTCATACTTCAACATGCGTTCACTGAGAGCGCTCTATGGTACACAAACATCACGAAAAAGATTAATTGAAGTTTATGTACTCCAGAGCAGCTCTCTGCAGAGCGAAACTGGGAAAAGAAAACGATAGTATTTCAAATCAACACACGCTCCCATTTGTAAACTTTTTTCATTCTTGGTTTTTGTATGACAAATACAGTAATTGTAAGATTTAACACAAAGTGAATGTAAGTAGAAATTTAACGGCATAATATATAACTGTTCAAAAAACAGAAACGCAACATTATTGCAGTGGTAATGGACACCAAATTTCAAACTTGTACCAAAATTTTATTTTACGGAATTAATGTTTCAATCTTGGCATGAAGAAACTTTCAGACTTTACCAATGAAATGATGTTCATTAAATTTGGTTTGGACTTTTATTCTTTGCGACTGAGGCCTCCGTTTCAGTAAGGTGTATGGCCTCCTCTGGCCTCTATCAGAGAACGACATCTCCTTGACATGGATCCGATTAGCCGTTGGATCTGTTGTTGTGGGATGGCTGCCCACTCTTCCCGCAGTGCAAGAGACAACTGTCGGAGATTGGCTGGAGCCACGTCTCGCTGGCGGAGTCGTCTGTCGAGTTCATCCCATAAGTGTTCTATGGGGTTCATGTCTGATGCCATGGCTGGCCACGGAATGGTCTGGACGTTGTTGTCAGCAAGGAACTGGGTGGTGAGTTATGCCACATGAGGTCGAGCGTTATCCTGCTGAAAAATCGACCCTCATGCAGCCAGAAGTGGAAGAACGTGAGGACGAAGAATTTCAGCGACGTATCCTTGGGCATTCAGGCGTCCTTCAATTTGCACCAGGTCACTTATTCCCATGAAGTTGATCGCCCCCCACATCAGTACACCTCCACCACCAGGTGGAGGAGCCTCATCAACGCTGTTCTGGGCGTAGCGCTCATGGACTCTGCGGTAAACTCTTCTCCGTCTATCGTGTCGCTGGAGCACAAAAAAAGGATTCATCACTAAACCAAACCCGTCTCCAGTCATTCCCAACGGTCCATTGACGATGCTGGTTCGCCCACTGTAGTCGGTTCTGGCGATGCCGGTCTGTAAGAACAGGACCTCTGTAGGGTCTTCTAGCCCAAAAGACCAGAGTCGTGCAGCCGGTTCCTGACCGTTTGATCTGAAATTCGACGAGCTGGTGACATTGACTGGACTGTGGAGGACGCAGATGCAAGTCGATTCCTGAGGTGACGCAGCCATATGAAGCGGTCTTCGGCAGGAGTTGTGACTCTGGGTCTTCCAATGCGCGGCCGGTCTGCGACTGAGCCAGCTGCTTGAAATCGCATCCAAAGGCGACTAATGGTGCTTCTAACCACATTAAATTATCTGGCCACTACACTTTGTGACTGTCCAGTCTGTAAACGTCCAATGATGATGAGTCGTTGTTCTGTAGTGAGATGAGCCATACTTGCGCATTGAATTTTCAACTGAATTTATTCGAGGAGCGTCAATCTTTTATAGGCATTCAATAATATGGTCAGAGAGTTTTGTGTTCAGTAAGTTTCACGGGATTCTCATGAACCTGTCACGAGTTATTGTCAAAAATGTTGTTTTGACCTTGACCTCTTTCATGACCTCACGAATCTTGAGGTGAGTACAATTCAGGTAACCACGAGAAGTTAATAACCAGGTGGACACAGTCGATAGGTTGACTGATATTCCAATCAGCGAATATCTTTTATAAAAGTAACACCAAAAAAGTTGCGTTTCTTTTTTTGAACAGTATATATACAAAACTGCCAATGTGTCTATCAAAAAAGGCTTTCCTCTGGGTAAAACCAACAAATGATGAGTCGGCACTGATAAAACACAGAAAACCCAACATTGATTATCACATGACTGCGTCTGATACAGAGCGCGTAGTAAGTAAAAATACCACTTGAATATGTAACACCGATACTGGATTTCACTTCAAAGCATATTAATTCAAGCACAGTGAGTCAGTAACTTTAGGACATACAGGCGATACCGTGCACTTTAATGTTATTTAAGCCTTACACTTACAGTAATCTCTCATTGAATAATCTGTATAGAGTCCGTCATACAAATTAATAAAACCTGTTTAAGCCCATTTTTAACGAGCAAATAATCTACCAATCGTATGGTTCAATTTATATATCAACCTATAATTTAGAAGATTTTATGATACCATGTTTTTGAGTGTATTAAAGGGGATCCGGGGTAGAACATCTGTTTCTATCTTATTTTTATTCTATTTTTTCACTTCACTGAATATATATTACCTAGTTTACTGTTGTAATTTGCGTGGGTTAGTGATTTACCAGTTGTAGACTGTTTAACAGTACTAGTGGTCTAGTCATCTAGTTCTACTCGTATACTCGCTCTCGCAAGAGATGATCTTTTCTAGATGTTTTATTTACAACCCAGGTTCCTTGAACCTCATGTGTGATGAAGACCTTTGTAACTTGATGTCTTGCATACATCCATAGACAACTTAATAGATGTACGACGACATTAGCTGGGTCCAAGCTGTATATAATTTGTTATCAATTTATTTGTGCCTATGGAAAAAGTTTATGCTGGATGTAAAAGGCGTTCCATACTGTTAACTCCGAGACGATTACTTCACAAAGGTCACAGTCTACAAAATGATAATTATCATAGATCCACCTGTACACCTAGTCTGCATTGGGGATAATGACTCACAACCTTGGCGACACTATTTTCTTTTATTATATAATGCTGGCAACACTAATTTCATATATAATGCTGGCAACACTGTTTTGTGTAATAATGCTGGCAATACTGATGACAATGCGTATTTATAAATTTGTACAGGTTCAGAGACAATACGAGCCTACAAATGACACGTTGAATTCTAAATCAGTTCACTGTTGAGCCTGTTCGTGTTTAGTCACTTAGTGTTGAAATGTACGATGGTTGCATGCTTTGACCTGTTTGTCTGTAAAAATCACATAACACATGTATTCTCTGTCTCCGAAAAAACTATTTAATACACTGTTTTCATCTACCAGTTTTAGGCATTAACATCCATGAAAGCATACATGTCAACATTAAACTTTCTACCTACAATTTCTACCACAACCCAGCATGAGACCTTACCGCTGTCCAAACCAAACCGGAAAACCACAAACTTCCCTTTTTTTTCTTTTCTTCTTCCGGTCTTATTTGTTTGTACCCACACCATATTTGATGACGTCATTCCTTTATGACTAGGAATAATGTAACTAGCTAGTCTCTAATACAATTTTCTACTTAATAGTAGCGCTATTCGCGCTTAAGTAGAAGGAGTAGGCCAACCGGTCACATACTACCGGGGCCACCAAAATGCATCCTTATGGGAGACATTTTCATCCATAAAAAAAACTAAAACTCGAGGAGAAAAAAAATGACACAACTTAAATATAGTGAATGGCATTAACACTCATAATGCAAATAGATGCGCCCAAAATGGCACTACATCTCAAACACACATAATGACAATAATTGGAAGGTGTCAAACATTCATCAGTAACATAATTGCCGTGCTAACGCACACAGGCTCAAGAAAAAACATACGGCCTACTAGGGTCTTAGGGAACTGGGCATTGTATGCGGGTGATCATGGACAACATCGTAGGGATGGAATGAATAAATAAAGAAGCACTACTTTAATACAAACATAAGTGCTAATAATTAACTATACGTTATAATTATCAACACGAAAATGATTTGAAGACGATAAAACCGGCAAAATCATAATATTGAGCAGACACAAGGATAGAATATGTTGAGCGGGCATGGTTAATTGTAAGCACATAAGAAGCAAGCATAAAACACAAGTCATTAGGTTAATACCGACATTAGCGAGATGCTGATGAAAATCAACAAGCGATGCTTTATTCAATCATTAAATAAAAAAATAAATTAAAAAAAAGCACACATACAAAATCATGGCGGCTTCAAGATGGTAACAGGCACGAGAAGCGACCTATGAAAATAGCCTGGAAAGTCAAGGGATGAACGACTGGGATAAAATCTTATGCATTTCAATTTTCGCGACCTGTCTGGATTGTGGCCGTTGATAGTATTAGAGGTTCGGACCACTGCCCTTTTCAGTAGACAGTATGTTGTAAGGTAAATACGAAAAACTTCCTTCTCTCATACTGACTCTACATTTTTTCATACCCACTGTTGATCAATCGAATTCACATGAAAAACAGCAGTGAAAATATCAAATGTCGAACTTTATTAACATAAGTTGATAAATGGGTAAAAATGGTATGCCCAACCTTCCTCTTCACGGTTGGCAATCTTGTATAATAAAAACTTCAGTTGCAAACAATCTCAGTATCAATTTTTCACATACATTTGCTTTGTCTTCTTGCTACTGCTTGTTCCAGCTATCAAAATGTCCTCTAATTCTTCAGGCGAAACCTATTGTCTCTCTTCTGTACTGATTGTTTTTTTTCTACGTTTTTTAATATATCTCTTGGTATATCTCACTGAGAGAAAACTGGCCTTACCGCCAGGGCTGTCACTTTGCCAAGACTACTTCTATTTTTCTTCTTTGCTCTGAACTTGTCTGCTGAGCTATACATACTAGTAATAGATCAAAATGTTCAACATACCTGGTTTTGTTTCTTTATCGAAATACACTTTTTCCTTTCACAACCATTTTGTCCTCAGAATAAATACTATCACAAAAATACTGTCGTACACTAATTTATGATAAATAATGTACCGAGCGGTTTCTATCACTCTTTTAACTCACAGGACATTCTTGCTGACCACCTACGCTGAGCGCGTTCGACATCCAACTTTTACACTTGGGAGAAAACCCTTTTCTCTACCTACGCCTAACGAGTCTCAATCTCAACTGCCTAATCCCCGTTCTAACATTTCTTCGTTCCCCCTAAACTGTGTTCACACATCCCAATTTTCCCGTGCGTACTTTTTTTCCTCAACTCACTAAACCTGCAAGGGACTTAATTCTACGTTATCTCCCTTTGATGATTTAACTGAACATCATACTCTCTTCTTTAAAGCTTACTACCAAATCATCATCTCAACCCGTAACCCGTCATGGGTCGTAGGGGTGCCATGGTGGAAGCATCAGCAGTCAGGGTCCTCCACTGCTCTCTATCCTCAGCAATGCGTACAAGTGTAGAAAAACCATGTCCTGCCCATTCTTTGATGTTATCAGCCCAGGATTTTCTTTGCCTTCCTCTTCTCCGTTTACCTTCGACTGTTCCCTGGAGGATCATTTTCGAAAGGGAGTCATGACGAGTTACATGCCCAAACCAGGCAAGCTTTCGACGTTTCGCTACTGACAAAAGTGGTTCTTGGTAGCCTGCATAGGTGTTTATCTTCTCTCTAACATAGACATTTGTTTTGTGCTCTTTATAGCAAATGCGCAAAATTCTTCTATAACATTTATGCTCGAAAGACTGAATCCTTCGCTCCGTATCTGCAGTGAGTGTCCAGCTCTCACAACCATATAAGAGAATAGATAATACAAGTGATTTGTATAATTTGATCTTCACTACCAAATCATCACATGCTAATTTTCTCAACCTTAATCGAGAACACACTAAACCTGCTTAACCCTAATTCAAACTTTTCATCTACCACCCGTAATATGCGGAGTTTCCTCCCTTTTCTCAAAGCATTCCTTCACTCATTTTATCTCCCTTCAACTAAGACAAATAGTCTGTATCCAAATCCATTCATATTTCCTAAACCATTTTTCTACACTCTTTTACTTTACTAAAACCAAACCACCGTTCACAGGATGATAATCGTGGATCATAACATTGATGTTGATAAGGAGGGGAGACAGTGTGGATGACATGAGGGGATGGAACAGTACGGGAAGGACGAGGAAAGGGGTGGAGAGGGGAACGGGCCGGAGGACGGACTGGATGACCGGGGGGGGGGGCGGGGACGTGGAGGAGGACGACAACTAACTGTAGGGGTTCGAACTGGAATACGTGAACGATGTTGTGTTGAGAGTTTGAGAGGCTTACGCGGAGTAGAAGGAAACAACTGAGTCATTCGCGGTGGATTAAGAGGCTGGCGTAAAGGAAGCCGGGAACGAGGAAATAAAGGGCGGACATGTTCTTGTGGCAAACGAAAGCACTTTGGGTGGGGAGGAGAATCATCTGAGGTATTAGAATCATACCGCGTGAGAGGATGGCGAACCTGAGAGGAAAGAACGTCTTCAGCGATAGCGCTGGTGAGAAAGGCCATGGCGGACTCTAAGTCGTAATCCACGCGGAAGGCGCTGAGGGATAGGCAGAGGAAGAGAGCGGAAGAGCAGGAGGCACCAAGGAATGGGTAGAGGGAGCAAGATTAGCATCCGAGAGGACAAAGGTAGAGGGAGGCAAGTGATAGTCAGCGAGAGGCCCAGAGGGGACAAAAGGAAGCGGAGCCCGATAAACATCACCGAACCGAAGACGATAAACAACTTCAGGGATAGGAACATCATCTTTCGAGGTAGAAGAATCACGAAATTGACGCTGACGATCAATCGCGGCGGAAGGAGGAGCAGGAGAGGGTGGATCATCAAGATGGGATGAAAGGGAAGAGTCATCAGGGAGTGATGAAGAAGAGGAAGAAGAAAAAGAAGATGAAGGCGGAAGCTGAAGAGTGGCCTTACGAACAGAACGGCTAGACAAGAGTGTAGGGACAGTAAGTGGACGTTGAACGTCTAGGCGTAATGGGAGGCGTGAGCCTTCGTTCGGTGGTTACACTCATCGTGCGAAATCACGAAGTTGACGGGAGAGGTTTTCTGGATGATCTTATATCCATCAATTCAATGATCGTCCATTTTAGAAGTATGCTTGTGCTTGCGGAAATACACGAGGTCTCCTACTGCAAATGTGGGCAGACGGGCACGTTTGGAATGCAGACGCTGTCGTTTATGAAATGCCTTGACGGCATTACGGTGGACAAGCTGGTGAGCATTATACGCGTATTTGTTCCGCAAGATGGTCTCAATCGGATTATCAGTGAAATATTTCCTCATTGTGGTGAGAAGGTTGTCCATCCGTAAACGAGGTTCTCTATCAAAGAGAAGGTAGAAGGGCGGAAAACCAGTAGTGTCGTTTACATTTACCCACAGTGCTTCAAGTGCCTGGGGTAAGTACACGTCCTAATAATTCGAGTTACCCTTGGTGAATTTGCCAAGGATATCATTAAGAATGGAATGCATCCTGTCGTTATGACCGTTCGATTGGTGCTGGTAGAAGCTGGTCGTTACGTGGCGAATGTGGAGTTTGTCAAATGGAAGGTCTTGCCGGTGAATTGCTTTCCGTTGTCTCAGATAATAGTATGGGGACAACCATTGCGTGGTATGAACTCAGAAAGTAGAATATCAGTGACATTATCGGCGGAGGCGTCCTTGAGAGGACAGCATTCAGGCCAAACCGAATACTGGTCTACAAAGTGAAGTATGTAGGAATTCCCGGACTGCGTGACAGGGTATGGACCCGAAATGACTACACTAACAGTCTGCATGGGGAAATGAGACTCGGACGCCAGTTGGATGGGAACCTGATGCGGTCTCATATTGCGACGCTTACAGATTCTGCAAGCCGCCACATATTCTGCTACATCTTTATAAAGGGTAGACCAATAATAACGTCTGGTCACTATGTCATACGTCTTGTCACGACCCATATGACCGTTGGAATCATGGAATTCGTGAAGGATTCGTGAAATGAGATTACGACGGAGGCAAATCAAAAAGCGATCCTTCCTTTTGGGATCAACTCGATAAAGAACATCAGTATAAGGGATGCTAGTGTAGTTGGAAACAGACTTAGCGTCGCGTTCCCACTGAAGACGAATCTTCAGAAGATCAGGATCTTGACGCTGAGCAGAAGGCATGTCAATGGAGGGCAAGAGAGGGCCATCAGAAGAGATATAAGCTTCATCTTCCGAAGGAGAGAAGATAGGAGGAGGACGATTGGAGTTGATCACAAGGATCTCCTTAGCATTATCATCTAGGTCTGAGGAGGCCTTGGGTTCTGATGAAGGAGAGAATCTCTGACATCCGTACACGCAGGATACGGAATGCCTGAAAGAAGATCAGCAACCGTATTTTTCACCTGGAATATGCTCAATGGTGGCATCATACCTCTGGAGGTTCAGAGCCCAGGTCTGAAGCTTAGGAGGCTGCTCAGAGGTCTTAGAGAGCCAAGTAAGTAACGGCTTGTGGTCACACCGAATAATGATGTGAGTGCCGCGGAGATGAAAATCCAACTTTTGCAATGCATAGTGGATTGCAAATGCCTCCTTCTCAGTAGTAGTCCACTTCTGCTGTGTTGAAGTCATGAACTCCAGCTTGGCTTGTATTTAAAAAATCTTCACATCTGGTCCCTAGCTAGGAGAAAAAACTGTTTGGCATACTGTGGATTCTCCGCCATCCAAGGGGGCTCTCCAAATTTGCAGAGCTAAAATACTGTGTTCTGGATCTGGGCTCTCTTAAGGAATCGTCACGACCTACACAGAGCCACTTCACAGCTCCCCCTGCCTATCATGGGGCCCATAGTAAGATACTCCTGCATGCAGGCAACCAGGTCAAAGCCAGAGCTGAAGTGACTCCTCCAAGCTTAATGTGAAATGCTGGGTTCTCAACATTCACATTTGCGAAACAGAAAATAAAGAATTACATCATCCAGCTGTATGCACCAACTATCGATAAGGCGAATCCGAGAAAGTAGAATTTTATCTTAGACTTAAAATATCATGGAGAAAAAAAGAAAATTAAAGACATTACAATCGTTATGGGTGATCACTACGTGCAACGAGAAGTATATACAGTTTCAGTGCTAAAGAGATCCTGCGAAAACATAGGCGTGGGACAATGAACGAACATGGAGAAACCTTTAGAATCTCCTGTCCTTCAAATCCCTCACTGTAAGAGGAAGCATGTTTCCCCATGAAGCAAAATGGAAATCACGAGATCACTTACAAGAAACGCAGATATTTATATATGCATAAACAAGAAGAGAGGGATGGTCATAAGCAGCTCTAAAACAAACTCCATGGTGATATCACGAGAAGAAAGAAGACATCAGATTAAGCTGGGAGAACAGGTCCTAGAGCAGGTAGACCACTTTAAATACCTCGGAGCTATTATTGACCGAAAGGGAGGCATCAAAGAAGAGTTGGCCACTCGAAAAGCAGCAGCTGGGAGACTTTTTCTAGGCCATAAATCGAGGATTCCTCAGCAAGAGGGAGGTTGGTAAGAAAACGAAGATGGCTGTATACACTCCACCTATGTCCCAGTCTTGACATATGGATGCGAGTCATGGGCAATGACTACAACCCACAAAAGCCAGATCCAAACCTCAGAAATGAGGTATCTGAGGAAGGTGGTTGAAGTAACAAGAAGAGACATGGTACGCAACCAGACGATACGTCAAGGCCTAAAATCCCACCCCCTGCAGACCCAAGTAGAACAGTCCCAACTAAGATGGTTTGGCCATGTCTGCAGAATGGGAGAAGACCGGCTACCACGACAAGCATGGGAAACAAAGAGCCAAGGATCCAGACCCCCAGGACGACCCAGAGTCCGCTGGGAGGACAACATTAGACAATCTTTGAAGGACCGAGGACGAATGGAACCAGGCCAGGAGGAAGACAGCTGATAGGATAGTCTGGCGCTCTCTCTTCCAAACCTCTACACCTCATGGTAGAAGGGGAACGACTAAGTAAGTAAGTAAGTATAAACAAGAAGTTCAGACCACCATTACATGGTGTAAACGTATGTAGAGGGACAGATGTTGCATCAGATAACCATCTTCAGGATCTTATGCAAAACAAATATAGAATGAAGAAGATAGCTACAGACATTAAATTTAATGTACGGTATCTAATAAATCAAGAAGCAAAATATAAATTAGCGGTTACAGTATCCATGAAGTATCAAGTTCTTCAGTAAATATGAGACGATTTAAAAAGAAGCCAAACAAGAAGTTCTAGAGCCAAGCCTCATGAAGCTCACATAGAAGCTAATTAAGAAAAAGCATCATAAGAGTAAAGAAGAAATATACTGACGATATCGCAATAGAAAGAGTAGAAGCTGCAGCCAAAGACAGTATGAGGATCTCTATAATATTGCAGAGAAGCTGACAGGAAAGTATAAACAATCAAAAAGCCATTTTGAAAGATAGTAATTTAAAATCAGTTCGTATTATACAAGAGCAAATGAAGAGACTGATTAAACATTACGATAACTATCTTAAAAGATCAGCTTCACAGATACTCCCGACATACAACCAACAGAAAAGGAGTTTCAAGTTAACTGTACAAAACCAAATAAGGAAGCGATAAAGAAAGCCTTTAAGCCCCTCACACACACGCACACAGAATGGAAAATCTGCTGACCTAGACGACATTTCAGCAAAAGCTGCCAAAGTAGAGATTGATAGTTCGGCAGAGATATTTTACAAATTACTCGATCAATTCTTGGTGTGAAAAGAAATACCCGTTAACTTGACGGAATAATACATGATCAAGTTGGCACAGAAGGGAGCTTTGCAAGAGTGAACAATTTACAGATAAATAAAGTTACATCAGTCCAATAGACAGACATTTTATAGAAGAAAAAGCAGATTTTTGACCCAAAAAGAAAAAAAAAACATTCCTGTTTAGACCAGATGCTGCGCTGCCTTAATAGTAGAATAGAGGTTGCAACTGAATTTGCATCTTCAGACTGAATTGTGGGCTATGAAATATCATCGAAACTATAGACAGAAAATGATTCTGGAAACTGATGTGGTATTATGGAGTCCCTCCTAAATTCATTAACCTAATAAAGATATCAGATGATGACTTGAAAGACATGAACGCTTCGTGAAAGATAAGTTACAGAACCCTTTGCGATAAGAAACGGAACGCGGCAGGTGCGCAACTTGTCATAATTATTTATTCTTACTGGCTATAAATAGGGTAATGAAAACAACGGCTTCCGCCAAAAGAAATAGAGTTGGCTGGACTCTGACAAAACAGCTTTACGATCTAGATTTTGCTGGCGACTTTGCTGTTCTCTTCCATAAAGACCGCATAATGATGTCAAAATAAGAAGACAAGAGTAGTTTTCACCACATTGGGAATATAATGAATTCAACAGAAATCATATCAAAATAACACAATAGAAATCTTAAACTAAAATTTCGAAGCAGTCTAGTGTGTGCTGTGGAACAAGGAGGAGGTTAAAAACCAACAAGCAAGAAGTTACAGGCCTTAAAATGGTGCCAGCACATAATATAATGATTTAAATGACAATGTCAAATAGATGGAAACAACCGGACAAAGACCAGTGGAACCAGAAGTGAGAAAACTATGTTGGCATGGGATAGGACACTTACTTAGTTTGTCTTTCCTCGTCTACTCGGGGTGTAAAGGTTTGCCAGAGAGTGTAACAGGTAGTTGTAGCAAAGTTTGATTTTGCTGGGGAGGTTATGATGGTATCCTAAAAGAATGAAATCCGTGTATGTATTAACCGTGTGAGGAAGGTTTACTTTTACAGAATTCGGTGTTATGGTTGTCCTTCCTACAATGTTTACACCACCTCTTTCCTTGGTTAAAAGGTTTTCTTTCATCATTCTTTCTGTCATTGAAATGTGAGGTTTTATTTTTAAAATCATTACGAGGCCTATCAAAGTTCTGCTTACTTCTGTTATCAAATTTATTATAATTTTGAGGAACCTTATACTGATCTACTGGTTTCTTCTTGATACCAGCTACCTCTGCCTAGGCTGCCTGATACCTTTCAGCGACATTTATGATCTCACCCAGCCTCTCCGCACCCTGTTCCATGAGAAACTTTCTCATGTCTGAAGCCATGGACTGTCTCATCTGTTCAATGAGTATCATCTCTTTGAGATCTTGGGTTTTCCCCAAAGAAGCCCATTTCCCCATATACGTTTCCATATACGGGCGGAGAACTGGTGATAAGTCTCACCCGACAGTAGCCTGGCATTCCTAAATTTCTTTCTATAAAACTCTCCGTTCTTTTCGTATCTTAACAGAAGAGCCTGCTTCAACATGTCATAGTTGTCTTGGTCATCCCTGCTCATTTTGGAAAACACTTCATAAGCTGTTCCCCGAAGACCCTGAGACAACTTTACACCCCATTTTCCTCTTTCTAACCCATAGGTAGTGGCTAATATTTCGTATCTGCTTAAATATGACTCAATGTCATCATCCTTTTCCACAAAGTAATCTAAATGGAACCCCATGACTGATGAGGAGGCCCCCTGGCTTGCAGCTGAGTCGGAAGTGGAGGGGCTAGTTCCATTTTCAGGAGCATGGCCTTGCAGCTCTAACTCCCTTAGTCGTATCTCATGTTCTCTTTGTAATCTTTTATCTTCCCTTTCCGCCTCCAATCTCCTTTCTTCTTTCTCTCGTTCCGCCTCCAATCTCCTTTCTTCTTTCTCTCGTTCCGCCTCCAATCTCCTTTCTTCTTTCTTTGTTTCAGCCTCAAGTTTCTTCTCCTCTAACTGCAGCCTCTTAATCTCAGCCTCCCTATCAGCCTCTAATTTCATTTTCCTTTCCTCAGCTAACCTATGTTCTTCCCTAGTAATAAATTTATCACATTCTGAGGTGACATAGTCAATTAAGATTTGACCCTCCATATTCATTTCTTTTGCAGTCTGAACAGCCGCAGATCGAAACTTTGCCAGATCTGCCATTCTGATAAATGCAAAATGTTCTAACTAACTTTCTAAATAAGTATAAATTTATCTAATTAATTCTGGGTTCTGACAGTTTCTTGACTTCCCAAATTTTGGGCAATAATGATTATGGGGATTCCCTGGGACAATAGAATGTTGTTTGTGCTAAGACCCAGACCCCAATGTATGTAGTACTAGGAGAAATTCAAATGCCCGGACAAGCCTACCAATTTATGTAGCAAAGTTTGATTTTGCTGGGAAGGTTATGATGGTATCCTAAAAGAATGAAATCCGTGTATGTATTAACCGTGTGAGGTCAAGCACATGTAGGCCCCTGACTCTAAAAGATGATGATGAAATATATGCAGGGAACCTAACGCTACCACCCTAGATCTCACACGATCACTGTTTTTGCTCTAGTGTCTGGTGTATGATGTACCTAGTGTCTAGGGGAGAAATGAAATGATGGTAAACAACACAAAAACACGTTAAGTTTCTATGAGGAAGTGAATAAAACCTGTGGTTAAGTTTTTCTTTAAATTTGATAATTTTTTGTACAATTTATTTTGCCTGTCCAGTCATATCTTTAGACAGGTCTTTGAAAATGAGGACAAGATAGTTTACAGAAAAGATCAACTAAAATTGTGTGGACAATCTGCCCAAATAACTACAATGTTAATATATGTCTTTCCTGTTGGAATGTTCCCAGCTTACACTTTATGCATCTAATAGGGAGAGTCACTGTGTATGAGGGGCTGTATTATCATCATACCCCATCAACTTCCTGAGTATGATTTGAAATACCAGTGTTAATTAAAACGAAACTGTCAGATATACCCAGGTCCTTAACATATCACCTGGGGTTTCTTGTTGAATTAAAAGATAGTGTGTAGTTGCAGAAATATCGATATCACATCACACGCCCAAGCTCCTGCTGTTATCTCTTGACAGCATACATGAATTTTCGGAGACTTCTTGGCGTTATCGTTACTCCTCAGGTTTCCTGTTACCAGCTGGCAACAGGAAACAAAACCTCTGCAACAAAAGGACACCCTGGCCTTTTATATCTGATCACTTTTGATATTATTTATTTCCCTACGGTGATATGGGGTCAGCCTCGCGTGCATTACAGGTGCACTCGCCCCCTAATTTTTCATGACTCCCACCTTGCTGTGACCACACCTCAGGTCCTTATGGCAGATACGCCACTGTACATTTACATAGTTTTCCTCAATTATATAATGTGGGGTAACCACGTTTCCTTTTATATATTTTTTTCTTCTTTTTCTTTTTAAATATAAATGCTTCAGGCATGTTGAACAGTGTTCATGGAACAAAGAGGCTTACTAATATATTCTAATACAATAATAGTCAAACATAATCATGACAACATACATCAGTTAGATACATTTCAATGTGAGGTCTCAACAATGTCTGCTCC